>JAHXMU010000537.1:0-43090 GCA_019455685.1 Philornis downsi
TTTTTTCTTCGAAAATGCGCGGGGCCAAAACGTCACGGTTAATACGGAACGCTATGTTGAGATGTTGGACGGATTTTTGGCTCCAGAAATTGAAAGTTCAAGAATAGTGAATTCCAGAACTTGGTTCCAGATGGAGCTACCTGTCACACATCAAATGACTCCATGGCGGTGGTGAAGCAGATATTCCCTGGCAGACTGATTTCGAAAAGAGGTGATATCCCATGCCCCCCTCGTAGTCCAGACTTGACGCCTCTTGACTTTTTTTGTGGGGATACCTCAAACACAAAGTCTACAGTAATAATCCAAGAAACATCGTTCAGCTCAAGGAGAATATCCGTGGTGAAATGGCAGCCATTACACCAGTATTACTGAAGAATGTTTTCAATAATTTTCGTTTGCGGTTAGAGGAGTGCCGTCGTGGAGAGGGTCACCATTTAGATGATGTTATTTTTAAAAAAATAGACTCTATTTATTACTCTACAATGCCTTAGATTTATTTTAACCATACCTTTTGTATTTATTTTTTAATCTATTTTTTAAATATGCACGTTCTATTGCGCCACCCTGTATTTTAACATGGATTCCGAATATTAGATTGAAAGGCATTTACTAGACTTTTCAGAAACCCTACTGCTCGAAGTGTTAATCAGGCACATCGAGGTGGTCGCCACTAAAATAATGACAGATGGTTGTGTCGGCGTTTGAACCCACGATCATATGGATGATAGCCGCGTGCTTTAATCGTTATGCCATGACCGAGAAATGTATTTTAATCACGCTCTATTGGAAACGGACCATGTCGGCTGATCTATGTGATTAAATTACATTCAGCAAATGTGATTTGAAGGAATCAGGGATGAACAGTATCCCGATAATTGAAGATATTGGTCAGTATTTTTATACATATAGATCTCATACAAATGAGTCGCCAATTAAAGCTTCTATATAAAAATCATAGTTTTCTCTTAATTATGCATATTGTGCACTTTTACTATTACTTCAATGTAATATACTTGCAATACTCGTACAGACTAATGTTTGCGATTTGATACGATGATATTGCCTTTTTGTTTGTCTTCGGTCTTGAGTGACCATAATATAGCAGTTTTGCAATGATCTACTTGATCAATTTTGTGCCTGTACTTATACTTGCTACGAAAGTTTTAATATTTATAAATTATTTTTTACCCTCTTGGAACGCTCTCTTATTATGCGACTTCAAGAAACCGGGCTTCAACTCCATAACTCTGGAAAAGGAGATGTACGGCCCCGTTTGTTTGTTTTCAGCCGAATGTACTATGCGACAAACGTTGGTACAGATGTGCCATTAGCATTATACAACTCAGTTTTGTCGTCATCGGCATTATTACCTTTTATAAGTGATTGTTGGATTACTGCACAAGACATTCTTTCCCTTTTTGCAATTTATAAAATGTCGATTTGTTCTAAATTCTGTAAAAAACATGACAGAAAACAGCTGAAAAAGGGTACTTGTCAAAAAGTAATTTGACGTCGCCCTTTGCTGGATTCTTTAAGAAGCTATTAACTAACCCTCTTATATGTGTCTGTTGTTAACAAAGATTCTCAAACTTTAAATAGGTAAGAACCTCAGCTCTCTGGGTAGGAAGGTTGTGGTTGTGATATACGAGTAATGTGGTAAGCAGAACTGGCGCTGTGGGATGAACCAAACGTAATGTTGCTGTGCTTTAATAAGTATTCAACTGCTTTCCAGCAAAAACTTGTACAACTAAGTAGAATGCCAATGAATGCGCTAATGAACTCAAATCGAAACATTGCCCAGAAACCCCAAAAGTATACCTATACTATCTTATTGTATCTCATACTTGTGGTTACACAAATTGTTCTCTTTAATTCTCAATAAGGTGGCGGACAAGTGATTAAATTACGGCCAGAGAAAAGCAACAACATCAGCAGCTATATTGAACTATAGCTACACGCCTTATTCACGATTTCGCTTTCTATAGCAAACGTGTCTCTTCATACCTTTACGTGGCAGGGAAATGAGGAAAATCTTATTTACTTTTAATCTATTTTGAAATAATTTCAGTATCATTTTCATTGGAAACTGAAAATAACAACACAACGAACCAGAGGAGGAAAATTGCCTTAAGATTTCCAAATGAGATGTTTTTTATGTTTATTAAAAAGTTTTCATTTGCTGACGAGGCGCTCGCAGTGGTGAGGATGGGCGTTGGCGGCCGCTCCAAAGATCTGCTACAGATTTCCGCTAGGTTTTCGAGGCATTTCAACATCTTTGAATGACTTGAATTTTTATGATGGTGGATTTATTCTCGGAATTATCTGGTAAGATGTCAGGAATAAAAGACAGAATGTGAAAAAGTGGGAGGTTAGAGGAGGTATATGGAAAGTTAACAACACGCATTGTAGGGCAAATGAGGTGTTCAATGGGATATGCAACGTTGTGACGAGATTTTCATATTTTAATTTCATTTCAAATGGAACCCCTGAGAATTGTAAACAATAACATGAAAACAATGAAGCGAAGCGAAACGAAACAAAAGCACTGCTTAAAAAGGCAACGGCTGGCCCATTAAGACAATACGAGCGCTCTGCTTATATTTGTTGTTTTCTTCTTCCTAGAATTGTGCATTAAATGGGATTACATTTGTGCGGCACTGGCGTGTTGGCGTGGGAAGAGAGGACATAGAATTGGCGGCCAAGGAAATTGTGTTATACTCTCTGGCGAAATTGGAATTTTCTTAAGATTTTGAATAAAATATGAACATTTGTCGTTGGCAGATCAATTCATATTCCATAAGTTTTCTATGTAAGCATTTTAATAATGTTGTCTCTCCCACACCATCAGCGTGTTGGCCTGCCTTGTCGAGTGGTAGTGGCGGTGGTGACTGCCACCACATCATAGCTACTTGTTGTGGCTGCCACAAATCCAATTACTACATAGAAAATAATAAACTAACAAGACCCGGCCATTGCCACTAACCCCAGCAGGCGGAGGTGGATTTTAACTAAGGTTTGCGTATGCATTTTGTTGCTGCTTTCTATCAAACTGTTGATAGACTCCCTAAGGATTGGTTTTCCTTCCAGTCACTCCATCTCTCTCCGACCTCTAGCAATGTGAAAATGTATTGTGTATTATCTTCAGTTTCACTCTTTAGGACATGGGAAGATGTCCTTTTGCCCGTTGCGAAATCTCCCTCACTTTCCCTATTTATTTGTTTGTATATTTGCTCCGTTTGGTTTTCTTTGCTTTTCTTTTCAACACAGCTCATTATTTTCTATTTTCCACAACGAGAAAAAGCGGAGGAAAAAAAATTATGATTGTGAATTGTTTCTGCAAGGGTCAGATTGGGCGAGTCGGGGTGAGCATAGGGGTAGAGTAAAATAAGGTTGAATGGAAATGAAAAATAATTTTCATTTTGACATCAACGTTAGCAATGGAGAGAAAATCGGAGTTAAACGAGGTTGGTTTGAAATAAAAAGACAAATTCAATTTGAAAATATTCTGCAAATGAAACGGAAGGCAACAAAAAATGGCTAATGAGAGGCCGCCACTTCATAGGTGCAATATTAGTTTTTTTAAATAGAACTGATATTTGAAGTTGTATTTCTTTGCAGTTAATATGACAATGCTTGAAGGAACCTGCTTGCAAATTTTTTTTCTGGCTTCATCTATTTAATGAGAGAGGTCTGATCTTTTTTTTCTGCACATTTGCGAGGTTTTTGCAACTCGAATTTTGGGCAACCACACTAGCTTTGCTTCAAACATCGATGCCTCTTACGTAAGTTGATAACATTTGTTACTGAAACTCAGGTTATGTACGAGATTGGTGGTCTTTTGCAGCTGCAATACTAGGATCGAGAGCTAGAAAAGACATGCAATCTCCCAAATATCAACAACGCCCGTGTAGCACTCATAAAGATAACAATTCTACAAGTTGTCAATTTCAGATGGTGGCAAAAGTGGCGAAATCTAGCCAATTTCCGACAGGGACATGGATTACTAGCAGCGAGACAAGAGGACATTATAATAGAAGTATTACGGTCTAAGAAGAACAGTGACAGTGACTACGGGCTGGTGCAGCTGACTCTAAGCACTATATGGCTCAATGGGTGTATGCTAAATAATTGTAATTTGAACATATTACGTTCTGAGTTCAAAATGGTTAGATTAAGCATGTAGACTAACTGTTATTTTATTTTTGGCTTATGAGACTCTGCCAAGTATGATAATCAATCAACTGTGTTTATTTACATGAGTCTCGCCGTGAGGCCTTACTCATGGTGTGCCATCACACACGGCGCTGTTTTCTATAATTCTTTCCTTGGTTATAATTCTTTTCTTCTTGCGGCGACCAGCACCCCTTTGGGTTACCCAAACTAGTCCTCCTTGGAAAAACTTCCTCAGGGCCCGCTTTCTCTCACGGCCAAAGTACCTTTGCAGTCACTTGGTATGAAGTGAGCTACATGCCGGTTAGGAGTGAGGTAGTCTAGGAACACCTCGATAGACATGAACAGTGTTTTCTAAGTTTCTGCCTTATCTTCAGCAACGCAACCTGAAGCAACGCAAAAGCACTGAAAACACATGTTCGCGCAACCACAGCCAGCACGATGCTCCCACAAGGGGTACAACGCCATCGACTAGGCAAGAACAATGTTCTTTGGGCCCTTGGTCACCCGTGCTACCAGAAGAGAAGAACCCTCTGGTCTGGGTTTCGCAGACAAACTACTTCAGTTTCGCTTTCACATATCTCGCATGGAACTGGTAATCGATTATCTACGGTATAGATTTTCAATGTCCGAGGAGAAATATCAACACAGCAAATTAATGCCATGCTCCTCTAGTCTATAGACCATATCTCTCCACGAAGGAACTGCCAAATATGATAAGTACAAAACCAATTCTCTCTGATGTGATCGGTCCTCATAATTGAGGTTTTTCTGTTGGTAAACCTATAAATATAAGGAAAATAAGGAAAATCATATCAACGCATATAACCTTTTCACCGACTACAATGATTTCGATGGTTCGTTACAGTAAAAACTACATGGAAAGTTGTATGACTCAGTTTGGTACACCTATCATGTTCATACTCTGAAAGTCTAAACTTCAGTTAAAACAGGAGAAATATTTATTAAGCCAAAATAAAACAAACGTGTCTAACCTATGCCATCGATATAAAGGGTGTCCCAACAAGAACGTAAGATTTAAATTTGGCGCCATTCGAAGTGTCATTGTTTGACATTTGAACAATTGTTATTGTTTGCTAGTAGAAGGTACGAGGTTAGTAAAAATGGAGCGCTACACGAATGAACAACTCATTCTCATTGTGAAATTGTTTTACCAAAATGGTGAAAGTTTTGCGTCCGCAGTTCGCAAATTGCGATCAATTTGGGGCCACAATAATGCTCCAAAAGAGTCAACTATAAAGAGATTAATGAATAAATTGGCCAAAACAGGGTCTGTTAGTAATGTAAAGACAACAACGCGCCTTCGACCAGGTCGATCGACCGAAAATGTCGCAGTTGTACGTGATGACGTCGCTCAAACTCCATCCACCTCAATTCGACACCGAGATTAGCAAATTGGTGTCTCCAAATCCACTATGCAGCGAATTTTGACGAAAGATTTGCATCTTCATGCATACAAAGAGAGACAACATGAAAATGCTGATTTTGATGGCTTCGTCAATAGGAAGAATTGTCGCATTTGGGGTGAGGAAAATCGTCGAGTGATTCACGAGAAGCAAATTCATCCTCAACGTGTCACTGTGTGGTGTGGATTTTGGGCGGGAGTAATCATTGGACCTTTTGTTTTATGAAAATGAGGCATGTCAAGCGCAAACAGTCAATGGTGTTCGGTATCGTGAAATAATAACCAGTTTTTTCGTGCTTAGAATTGAAGAAATGAATGTGGAAGGCATGTGGTTCCAACAAGACGGCGCCACATGTCATACAGCCAGAGAAACAATTCAATTGCTGCATCAGTCATTTAAATTTACGTTCGTGTTGGGACACCCTATTTATTGGTGCTTTATATATATTATATATGCTTTGCTTAATGTTGGATAGTATTTTTGTATTAAAGACTGTCATGAATCTTTTTGTTATTTAATTATTTCAAAAAATTGCCGGCAATTTGGAATTTTTGGAAATTAAAAACCTTCGATCAATATTCCAAAGCTAAAGTAAAGATTCGTTAGGCGATAAAGCAACTATTAAGTTTACATTTATATACATAAATACACCCACCATCGCAGAGTCCTTTACAAACATTGAGCCGACTGCAGTTATTTGATTTTTTAAACAGATCTTACTTTATTACCCGGCAAGTGCTACATAAAGTGAGATTTTCTTTAATTTGTTATTCATACCTTTAACTTGATATTAACTATGTTAACCCAATATTTTCCACATTTATTACACCACCACCTCAATTTGGTTCGCCGTTAAAAGTGGCCAAATGAAATGTACATGTCATCAGCATAAAGTATATGAAAACATTGGCTTCTTCGTCGTCGCACGCGTTTTATTTGTTTCAACTGTTGAAAGGCAGCAATTCGAAGGATCAGAGTCGATGCAAAAGCTGAGCAGTGACATAAAGTGGGACTTCAATGGTGTGAGAGGTCACAATTTCTTCTCTTATTGAATGTCTTCTGTTTATGGGATGTTTGTTTATTTGACAGGCGACAGTGCATATCTTGGTTGTCGCTGCTTTCTATCTTTTTTTCTTGTTTTGTGGAAAAACAACTTAAGTGCATAACATGAATTTACTTACACAGTAGAACTTAGAGCGATGGTGAGTGTTGCCAGATGGGTAAACATCAATGAAAGAAGAATTAGAAAAAACAGATTTGATTTGGAATAGCAGATAGGCAAATTTAGGGAATCGGAAATTGTTTGGAAATTTGAGTTAATTGTACTCAATCTTTTAAAATGCTAACCTGTACTTATACTTACTACAGGCACTTTTGGCGACCATGAATAAATTAAATGCGTGCATTTTTTTGTTATTTCTCAGTTTTATTTTTATTTGTTTATTTATTTTTGAAAAGTTAAGCTCTGCTACTGTATACACGACCGTTTTTATAAAAACGCCCTGCACTATATCTCCTGAAGGCTCCCTGTGATGACCTAGAAATCGCTTCAGGCAAGTATGTTTAAATTTGCAGAAGTTTCATCGTGATTTGCGCACCAGTATAGGAGTTAGTGGACAATACACAGACACATATTAATTATTATCTGTAAGTCATGAACAAAGTATTGTTTCAGGTTTTTACAAGCTTACAACTTCACTGGCAACCTTTTTTCTGAATTCAGCCCTATTCCGTACTGAATAACTTATAAAAAATTTAAATGGTGATAGTGTCCATTAGTCAGTTTTACATTATTTATCCCTACAGGGAAAAAGGTCGATGTATAACTCTATAGAAGAGAAGATGTTGACATTGTTCAATGGGTATATTTAGTTCAAATTTCCACAAACAGGGTGCGCACCAAATGGAATACTATAAGAAATTCAAATAAGTTTTTTTTAATCAATGTATTTCATTTATTTGTTTTTATTAAATAGAAAATTCAATTTTATTTACAAAACTAATTGGTTTTGAAGGTGATAGACGGTAAATGACTCCCATGCACATGCGAAACCTGATCAGAAAATTAATTTTTGCTTCCTGAAGGGTTGGAGGATCGCTTCAATTATTGTTTTAATGGGCTGCTTTATTTCAGTAAAATTCCTTGGTTTCGTTTTTTACACCTCTTGCTTGACGGAACCCCATAAAAAAAGTCTGAAGCATTCAGGTCTGGTGACTTTAGGTGCTAGTAAAAAATGGAGTTTCTGGTTATTAATTTGTTTAGGAATTTTCGCTATAACCGGTCTGGCTAAGTGTGAGGCTGTTGAGGCGGATACGTCTTCGGAAAAGCTCTTGGTAAAAAAAACTCCTATCTTTAAATAACGGTTGTCATTGATAGTTGACAGTAGCACAATTCGTGTGCCACTCTGTATTAGCCTAAAATATCAAAGTTTACATTTAGAAAATCTGTTTGATGCTAATTATTCGCAACGGAAAATTTTTGTGAAAAGAATTGCGTTTGCAGAGTTTGCATACATTTTCTATGGGAAAAGGAATTTCGTGTGAAATCAATACCAGCAACTAATGTTTCAATAACAATCCACAGTTTATAATCCAATTTTATTTTTTTCACTATGTTTTCCATGCTTCTCAAATTTTGTTCTGTATACCTCAAACCATCTGGCATCTCCTTGTCGTCTCTCCATGATCATTTATTCCTAATCATTGATAAACAAAATAAAATCCATTTAATATTTTGTATGGAGAAAGGAATTTCGTGTGAAATCAATACCAACAACAAATGTTTCAAAAATAATCTTCAGTTTCATAGTCTAATTTTATTTTTGTATTTTTATTTTTTATTTTCTAGTGTCTCCAATTTTTTTCTGTATACCTCAAACAATCTCCTTGTCGTCCAGTTATTCCTAATCATTGATAAACAAAATAAAAGTCATTTAATATTTTGTATGGAAAAAGGAATTTCGTGTAAAATCAATACCAGCAACTAATGTTTGAAAAACAATCTTCAGTTTTATAATCTAATTTTATTTATTTTTTTTTTATTTTTTATTTTCTAGTATCTCACATTATTTCTTTATTTCTCAAGCAATATGGCATCTCCTTGTCATCCATTTATTCCTATTCATTGATAAACAAAAGAAAAATCATTTAATATTTGGAATTTCGTGTGAGATCAATACCAGCAACTAATGTTTCAAAAACAATCTACCGTAATCATAATAATATTAATTATTAATATTATTAATTATTGCACCATATAGAAAAAAATTGAGATACTATGAAACTCAAATTTTTTCTGTATTATTCAAACAATCTGGCATCTCTTTGCCATCCCTCCATGACCGTTTATTCCTAATCATTGATAAACAAAATAAAAACCATTTAATATGTAATACAAACAAAAGTCATTCTTGTTAAAATTATGAGGTGGAACGTTAAGGAAATCAAGGAAAACCCTCTTCTCTTTCGTGTTCGCATAAGGATCTCGTCGGCAAAAAAGGCGCAAAAGAAAAGGAATCTAACAAAGGAAACTGAAGAGCAAAAAGTCACAGTAAATTAAGCGTGCCAGTGTAATGTAAATGGCAAATGAAAAAAACAGCAAGTTCTGAAATGGCAAATAGTAAATGGCTAAAATGGTTTCTTCGTGGTTTCCATGTTTTGGTCCATGTCCAGCTTGGTTGGTTGACACAACATAAACAGTAAATTTCACTTACGTCTCTGCTGCTGCAGCTGGAAGACATGATGACAAAATTCGCAGCTAGTGAAAAAAATACGCAAAGAAACTTTAAACGCTTTTCAAATCAAATGAAAGAATTTACTATATTTGGCCAACAAATGCAGAGTGGAGGAGACATTACTACGTGCTTTAGTTTGATTGCAAGACACTGTAAATTTTGTATGAAAGGAAAGGAACTAAATACATTTTTGGTGCACCTTTGTTGGGCCATATGATTGTTGGACCAAGAAGCGCCTCAAAATTGGTGTGATAGTAATTGAAAAGCGTATTTGAAAATATAGTTAAGAAGAATTTGTATACTGAAAATCTTCTTTAGATAAGGAAGAAACGAATTTACTTGTGATTAATGGATAGACCAGTCATTTTGGATTATCACTGCGTAAAAGAAACACTTCTGATTATTTATTATATCGCGAGGCCATCTAAGATTTCGCAAATCAAAAATTTATTAAGCAGTAATGCCTCAGCTAGATATACATTTTCTGTTATACATATTTCTGATATATTTGCTGACAGACCTTGATAAGCGTACTAGGTTACAACATTAGCTTTGTTCCAGCCCAGTTTCATTTAAAAAAAGTTCCTATACCCCAAAATTTGTAAAAGATATAACAAATATTTACACCGATGAGAAAAATGCTGGCTTTTAGTTTGCCACCTTTTTTCGCTACCTTCCAAAGAATTTGCTGATCATCTGAAAGAAGTATTTACTCCTAATTATACAATGTCTCGTGTGAATCCAACAATCATTAGCCCAATGGTCACAAATCCCATGAAAATAAGTCTACCTCTCTTAAAGAAAAATGTTCTCTCGTTGAAAATTAATAAATCTTCTGGAAACGATAAAATAATAGCGAAAATGATTTCAGAACTCCCCCACAATATCCTCAAATTAGATTTATTTATATTTAATGCTATATGTACTTCGAATGGGATACTTTCCTCGATCATGGAAGCTGTCTGAAATAATAATGATCCCAAAATCTGGAAAGCAACTGTCACAAACTACATCCTCTCGACCCATAAGTTTACTCTCTATTTGATTTAAACTGTTTGAAAAGATCTTTCTCAAAATTTTGTACTCCTATATGGAAGCAAACCAGGTAATACCCACGCACCAGTTTGGGTTTCGTAAGGGTCATGGAACGATAGAACAAGTACACCGTATAGAACCCAGATCAGAAAAACATTCGAAGATCGGAAATATTGATCAGCTCTTTTTATAGACATCTCCCAAACCTTTGATAAAGTGTGGCATGAAGGCTTTATTCACAAAATAGTCTCTTTTCTACCGACAAATACGCACAAGCTCCTGGAGAGCTATATAAAGAATCGATCTTTTGTAGTAAAATCGAAAGACTCTGTTTCAACTCAAAGAAAAGTTTTAGCAGGAGTTCCGCAGAGCAGTATACTAGGCCCTATACTATATACCATCTACACGTCTGATATGCCTGTTCATTCCCTAATTCAAACCTCAACTTTCGCTGATGACACTGCATTCTGAGCACTAGCCCTTGCCCATTAATGGCTTCTAGACAACTGCATTCTCATATACATACAGTAGAATCTTGTAAGATAAAAGTAAATGCCACTAAGAGTGTACAGGTTACATTCTCTCTTAGACAGAGCAATTTTCCAGCTCTCACTATTCACGGTAGTACCATACCCGTTCATAACCATGCCAAATATTTGGGTATTCACCTTGATCGACGTCTCACCTGGAAAAATCACATTGACTCAAAAATCATACAATTGAAACAAAAAATGGCTCAACTCCTCTGGCTTATTGGCTCCCAGTCTACTCTCAATTTGGAAAATAAAATCACCATCTACAAACCCATATTGAAGCCAATATGGACATACGGCATCCAGTTGTGGGAAACGGCACCGGCTTCTAACATAAATAAGCTACAGAGAAGACAGTCAAGAATACGGCGCCAAATTTGTGGTGCCCCATGGTATATTAGGAATGATAATATACACAAAGATTTAAACATTCCTTATATTTCCGAGGAAATAAGAAAATTAAGCAGGTCATATATCGAAGTTGGCCTCCCACTCAAAACCTTCAACATTTTCCTGGTCATTTACGGCTAAGAAGAAAGGACACGCTAGACTTGGTTCGGTGATAAAAAGTCCGGCTTACCAAAAATAAGATCCGGCAATGGCAGGATACTTTAGTTTAAGATAGGATTAAGATTTGAATACTTATTGTAAATTCCAAAAGAAAGATTAAATAAAGAAAATGAATGGAAGAAAAAAAGTTTGCTACCTAAAGAATTTTATCGACCGAAGCTAATAGGATTACATTCCATAATGAATTTGCTGTAGAATGGGCGGAAAATGGGCAAGTAAAGAAAAATATAAGAATAGCGAGTAAAATTCAAATAGGAATAAAGATACTAAATTATATAAAATATGTTGAAATTTCACTATTTCTACAAATCTCCGTAATTTTTGCCAATTTTTCTTTTAGAGAGAGTTTTTGTACATTATCTCGGGTACATCTTTTTCCATTTTAAAAGGTACTGGAACAAAATTTGCATTTTCAAAAATATTTGCTACTAAAGGGTGTCCCAACAAGAACCTAAGATTTAAATTTGGCGCCATTCGAAGTGTCATTGTTTGATATTTGAACAATTGTTATTGTTTGCTACTAGAAGGTACGAGGTTAGTAAAAATGGAGCGCTACACGAATCAACAACGCACTCTCATTTTGAAATTGTTTTACAAAAATGGTGAAAGTTTTGCGGCTACAGTTCGCAAATTGCGATCAATTGGGATCACAATAATGCTAAAACAAACTGTGAAGAGATTAATGGATAAATTTGCCAAAACTGGGTCTGTTAATAATGTAAAGACAACAACGCGCCTTCGACCAGGTCTATCGACCGAAAATTACGCAGCTGTACGTGATGATGTCGCTCAAACTCCATCCACCTCAATTCGACACCGAGCTCAGCAAATTGGTGTCTCCAAATCCACTATGCAGCGAATTTTGACGAAAGATTTGCATCTTCATGCATACAAAATTCAATTGCCTGAGGAACTGATACCAGCTGACCATGGACACTGAAGGGAGTTCGTTAATTGGGTATTGGAGAGACAACATGAAAATGCTGATTTTGCCGATAAAATCATATTCAGTGAAGGGGCCCATTTCCATTTTGATGGCTTCGTTAATAGGCAGAATTGTCGCATTTGGGATGAGGAAAATCCTCGAGTGTTTAACGAGAAGCAAATGCATACTCAACGTGTCACTGTGTGGTGTGGATTTTGGGATGGAGGAATTATTGGACCCTTTTTTATGAAAATGAGGCATGTCAAGCGCAAACAGTCAATAGTGTTCGGTATCGTGAAATGATAACAAGTTTTTTCGTGCCTAGAATTGAAGAAATGAATGTGGAGGGCATGTGGTTTCGACAAGTGTTTTATTTAAAATTTAAATGTTGCATTCTTGTCGGGACGCAACGAAATAAAATTCCTTTGACAAACAAAATATTGAAATTTGACAATATATTGTAGAGAAATATTATTATAATATAATATATTATATATATTATTATATAGAGAGGCATTTTAGCCTGGCACGATTGCCAATGTAGAGATTTAGATTATCCTACGATTATCACACAATTAGAAAAATGCGCTTAACAGCCCGATCTTTTGAAGGCAAATTATAATAAAATCATAACACACTTATAATATATCAAACACACTAAAACAAGTATTGTGTAAACAAAGTGGAAATTAGGTGGGAATTAGGTATACTGTACGCCACTACAGTTTCGAGACTAATTTTGCGATAATATTTTGGAACCCAGATTAAAATAAGTTAAAACTCGATGATCCCAAAAGTATTTTCAGCTACGTTACTTTGGTTTTAGTTTAAGAGAACTGAAACCATCGCAATGGAATTTAGGTTGCGCTTGAATTTCCACAACCTGGGAAGCTGCCATATAAAGTTTTGTTTCAACATTAGGCTGGACCAGAAATGAATTTCAAATATTAGCCCATATTGCTGTGTTCCTAACGTAGTTACAGAATACCCTAAAAGCTAAAGTAGATATTTCAAAATGTATAGCCAACTTAAACTTGTTATACAGGGTGTCCATCGGGAAGGTATACTACTTCGTTTGTTTATAGTTGTTGACTAAATGAAAGAGAATGGATCTTATATTGATAAATATTTTATTTAATGTCGGCAATTATGTATGGAATACAATATCAGATAAATGTCCGCCTCTGTTAGCCTCACAAATGCGAGCCATTTTGAACACATTTTTCATTACATTCTCACACATTTCATGTGGTAGTTCATTAATTTCATCACGAATATCTTGTTTGAGTTGCTCAAGCATTTCTGGTTTGTTTGCATAAATCTTGCTTACCAGATATCCCCCACAAAAAGAAGTCCGGGGCAGTCAAGCCAATCAACATCACCATTTCTTGAAATAACTTGTGGAGAGAGGTCTCGCTGCAATTCCATTGTAATCCTGGTTGTAAGCGATGTGGCGCCGTCTTGTTGATACCACATGTTAATCAAGCCTAAAGCATGCAGTTGTTTCGTTAAAAAGTTTTCAATCATATCACGATATCGCTCCCAATTAACAGTCACCGTTACGCCGTTTTCAGTTTCAAAAAAGTAAGGTCCAATGATTCCTCCTGACCAAATTGCATACCAGACTGTCACTTTTAATGGGTGAAAAGGTGACTGATGAATAATTTGATGGTTTTCCATTGCCCTGAACCGACTATTCTGTTTATTCACATATCCATTCAAATGAAAATGTGCCTCGTCATCGGGGTTGTCATGGGCAAGCTGTAGCATCGTATTGGCATATTGATCACTTTCTTGAACAGCAGTAATGTTTTCAGCCGATCTTGCAGTGCGTTTGTGGTCCATGCTGGTCCTATCAGCTACAAACCCTCTTTCTTCGAAATCATCCACTACACGATAAATAGTGCGTCTTGTTGGCACGTTGTTTCTCCCAAAAATTTCACGTAACTTTCTCAACGTCACAGTAATCGATGATTGATTTTGATAAAGTGTTTTAACGATTAAAACACGTTGGTTTTTCGAATATTTTTCCATAATAAATTTGCGACGTCTCTACTTCACGACTGCCAAATATGAACTGTCAAGGCTAATGTTTACCAAAATAGCAGCAAAACAAAGTAGTATACTTTCCCGGCGGACACCCTGTAAAAGCTTTGAATATGGTCAAAAATCTTTACATTATGAAAACATTGCTGGTGAACAAGAAATCGAAACAAACGGAACAAAAAAAAAAAACAAAAGTTAACTTTGAAAAATTGTATCCAGAGAAAAATTTACTAAAATTGTGCAAATTTTAATCTTATCTATAGTCGTAGGCAAAACAATAGTTTTAAGCTTCAGGGCTATTTATTTTATATTTATGATATTTTGATAAATCAGTTTAATTTTTCAATAGATCGGTCGAAATTTGTACCAGAAATATGAAATCAGAGAAACAGCGTTAATAGTCCTGTTTGGCAAGAGACTCAGTTTGTCATTCTTCGCAGTTTTCCAAGTAAGCTCAATCCTGTGAAAGTATTTAATAAAAGTTCAAAGCACGTGGAGTGCATATTCTATAAATTGTTACAAAATTATAGTGCAGTGTACGAATCTTGTGAGGACTACTCCAAAACCACAACTAAGTTTAGATTAATAAAACTGAGACTGGAGATGATTGGTGATGCCAATTATTATGTTCCAAATATGGAAATATAATCTGGGATATAGGAGGAAATTGTAGTGGTTTACTTGAATTTTGACTAATGTTTAAGTACAGTCTAATATGGGCACATTTGCTAATTACTTTCTTTGTGCAAATTATAACCCTGTTATAACTATCCATAAAACCATTCGTTATCTCGTTCGGAGAAGAGTAATCGATATGCGTTTTGTTAATTATTATTATTATTATAGTTATGTATAAATTGAAAATGAGTGTTTTACAAACTTGTAACAGGTGAGGGAGCTTGGTTGAAAAGTACGACTCTGTAACCAAACAACCATCTAATACGATTAATAGATAATATTTTGCTCTTGGCTGACTAGTTGGTGGACACGATAAATGCCATACGAGTAAATATTTATGGAACTTTTTCAAACTTGACACAGCCGGGGATTGTATATGCGCTATACCGATCCACCTCTTCTGGTACCTCCCATAAAAATTCGACGATTTTCCGATATTTAATTTGCTCTTTGTAACTCCTCATCCGTAAACTTCACCAGCCAACCCATTTGTCACTTACATTATTTTATAATTCCTGGTAAGATGTGTAATCTTACCAGCAAGATTACACATTTCATAATTAAGATTACACATCTTACCAGGAAGATTACACATCTTACCAGGAAGATTACACATCTTACCAGGAATTATGAAATAAGAAAAGCGACCGATCACCCCTTTTGGAACCTTCCATACAAATGACCGATTTAACTCTTTATTCTTGGCTTTATATCTTCCAAACGGTTGCATAGAATTTAGTCAAATTTGGCACACCTTGAGCGTTTGCTAAAGTCACACCCATTGTCACACCCATTCTGGTACCTTCCATACAAATTGACCGATATTTCAAAATGCAATTAATTATCTGTCGTTTCTAACTAGTCGTCTGTAGAAGTCCAGATTTTTATTCATTACATTATTTTACAATTCTTTACAATATGAGAGAAAAGTTGATCATGTAACCACTGGTACCTTCTATACAAATGACCGATTTATTCCATATATTCTTATCTCCATATCTTCCAATCGGTCGTGGCAAATTCGCCCTAGTATGAAATATGTCAAGCGTTTGATAATGTAAGTTCTGAGGACGAACATGGAAGATGTTGACACTCCCATTCTGGTACCAATTTATCGAAATCTGATCTTCGACTGTAATTCTTAATATGTGGCCTGAAGTTACCTAAATTTTTATCAATTATATTGCTTTATATTACTGAGAAAAAAGATAAAAAAATTAACGGAATGACCACGCCCTCTCTGACACTCCCATACAAATTACCGTGTATGACTTATACTCGATATTACAAGATTTATATTTTTCATTCAATTACGTTATATTCAGTATTAAGCTCGCATCAGACATTTAGTATTGCAAATGGAGAAGGATTACACTGCCACGACCCTAACAGCACCACACATACTAGTTGACCGTTTTAGCAAAAATCGGTGGTTCATCTTCATTTCCGAAATGGAGGACTTCTGAAAGTGAAAATTTCGCTTCTTTTGTTGTGCTTAACCTGAGAGTATTTTCTGCAGCAGCACAAAAGAACGTTGGATAAAGATATACACAAGTCGGTGCCGACTGACTGAATTTGCTGTACTGATCATAACTTCCGCGGAAGGAGATTTAATTTCATACGACAAAAAAGTAACACCTTAAGGAAAGCATTTAAAGTGTCAATTATTTTTTGATTAAACATGATTGATGAGTTAGGTAAGACAGACGTTGTTTTCTTCCATGACCTATTATGAAGTGTGATGGACAATATTATGTTATTTCTCTTATGCAGTGTTATTCATTCAGTGGTTTCAAAATTGCCAGTCTGGCAAGGCTGTCAGCTGTTAAATAGCTGTCATCTGAAATAGTACGTTCCCCATTTACGAATATAAATCGTTTAATAACCGAAGAACGCGTAAAAGTAGTTAAAACTTACTACAAAGGTGGTGATTCATGCGATGGCATTTTTCGGTTATTACAGGATGATTATAGTCGCCATAATTGACCTACTGTGCAAGAAATTGGCGATTGTAATTGTGGGGAACCAAGGAATTTTGGTTAGCCTGGAGCGAAAGGTGGCTTTTGGTTTACAACTGTGTGAGCCGGAAATATTCCAAGGAAGCGTGTAATATTTCTCACAAATTGTTCACCGAGGAAGGAAAAAATAAAGAATAAAAACACAAGGAATTAGAATTTGGAATGGACAAATTCTATTTCTTTATTTGAAATTAAACAATTTGCGCCGGAAGCTTATCAATGTGAACTGAATAGTTTGAACTCACAGTAACAAGTAAGGTTTAGCTGGCAATTTTGGGAATGGCAAAGCGACTAAGAGAGTATAAGACAGGTTGTAGTCATCTTTAGAACATTCTGTAACACACACTAATCAAACTATTAAAGTTTGAGTTGATGTGTGATTTATGCGCTCAAGTCGCGAATGTTTGGCGAATTAATATTAGGGTGGCCAGGCGGATGATAAACTAAAATGAATATGAAAGTTATCGGAAAATATACATATACATATTTTGGCATCAACAGCGATCATAAAGGAATTTTAAGAGAATGAGAGCGCTACAAATGAAGTCAGGCCTGTGCATCATTGTAATGTACGCACTGCCAAAAATATCGCTGTGTGAATTTCGAATTTCAATCGAGTGCGCTGTGGCTGTATGATAACCGACTTTTTTGGCCTGCAATTAAAGATTATGAACTGGACACAACACCACCTGCTTTGGCTTTATTTGCGTGAGAAGTTTTCAGAAAGCGTAAAACCACGTTTTGGTGACGCCAATTGGCCACCTAGATCATGAGATTTGACGCCATTCGGGTTTTTTGGGGAAGCTATGTCTAAAACCGTGTTTACACGGCTAATTCCCAAACGTTGGATCATTTCAAAACCAACATTCGTCGGGTTATCGCCTAGATATCGGCCGAAATGTGCGAAAAAGTGATTGAAAACTACCTCAAAAGAATTCACTGCTGCAACCAATCAAGAGGCGGTCATTTAAATGACAATTATAATGAAATACAAATTTAATCGAAACCATACCTTTATGTGCGCAACTAAGTTCCCGCTGTTTACCTATAGGTGGCACCAGTTGTAAGTCGTAGTCTATTCTACTGCAACCTAAATGTCATGAGCCAAGCTTAGGCACATTGTAAACATACCGCCTCGACACAATAATGATTTTCTTTTGACATTATATTCTTTTGATTGTGTGAATATGTACGATTTTGTTCGAAATAATTGTCATATGCAGGAAGTATTGATTTTATCCATTCAATCGGAAAAAACGGCGCCTGAAGCTCATTGAGAGCTTGAAGATGCTTACAAAGATGCTGCTTTAAGTGAAACAACTTGTCGAGATTGGTTCCGTCGCTTTAAAGACGGTGATTTTGATGTTGGCGACCGTTCGCGTGAAGGAAGACGAAAAACCTTTGAAGACACGGAATTGGCAGCATTGTGTGATGGGGACCCATATCAAATGCAGTCAGAGCTTGCTTCAGTACTAGGAGTTACCCGCCAAGCCTTTTTCCAAGCGATTGCATACTTTGGGAATGATTCGAAAGCAAGAAACTTGGGTTCCTCGAGTTGAAGCCTAGGTACGTTGAGCTTCGTTTTTTCGCCTGTGAACAACTGCTTCAGCGACAAAAGGCGAAGGGGTTTCTTCATCGTATTGTAACGGATGATGAAAAATGGAGTCATTACAGCAATCCAAAGAAAGTAAAGACATGGGGGCAGCTCAGTCATATTTCTACGTCATCGCCTCGGCCGAATATTCACGCTGCGAAGGTTATGCTCTGCATATGGTTTAACCAGGTCGGTGTTATTTATTACGAGCTGTTGAAACGAAGCGAAATCATCACTGGAAACGGGTATCGACTTCAATTAATAAGATTAAACCGAGCTCTCCTCGAGCAATGTCCATAATACGCGGAGAGGCACGAAAAAGTGATTCTTCAGCATAACAACGCTCGGTCTCATGTGCCCAAGCCCTTTAAAACCTATCTGGAAATGCTGAAATGGGAAGACTTACCCCCCTCCGCCATATTATTCAGATATTGCGCCGTCTGATTACCACTTGCTTTGATCGATGGACCACACGGTGTGGCTGACCAGCAGTTTCCCTCATATGGCGACATCAGAGAATGGCTGGTTTCATGGATAGCCTCAAAGATGAACAGTTGACGGAATTCAAACTTTGCCTGAAAGATAGGAAAATGTAATAGCTAGCGATGGAAAATACTTTCAATGAATCATAATTGTAAACATGTTTTCATAATAATTATTTACTTTACTTTACTTTTGAAACCGAAAAATGGATAACCTGGTAGAAAATTGGTTTTGAAATCTACCAAAGGTTCGGAAATTCCTAATTTAACAGGCTTTTTCAATTAATTTTAATTTATTCGTTCTTAACAACCACTTTTGAAGGATTAAGGTACTGTACCTGGTAGAAAATTGGTCTTGAAATCTGTCAAAGTTTTGGAAAGTTTTAAGATTTCAACAGGCTTTTTCAATTAAATTAAATATATTTGTTCTGAATAGGGAATAAGTTACTATTTAAATTTTAATAAAGTTGTAAAATATATAGTCTGTTCAGTTGATTTTGCTTATGAGTTAACACAAATTCTATCACGCTAAAAACGTCAGCATAATTTCTTATAAATTCCCATTTCTTATGTATATACTCGTATTTCTAAAATTTTGTTTTCTCCCCATCATTCTTTAGTTTTCTCCTTGCAGACATTCCAAAGTAAATGTGAATTTTATTACTCAAAGACACATTTATCACAAAATTTATTGTGCGGAATAAGCTCTGATGATGTGGAAATTGTTGCAAGTACTTGCATACAATCTGACACCAAAGGAGTTCCTCTTTGCAACTATTTCCCGCTTAGTTGAGCGAAATGGTCTGTTTGCCCTAAAGTTAGAGATTTGTTAGTTGGAATGTGTGTTTTTTTTTCATCTTCAGCATTTTGCAAGCCAATCAAAACAGTTTCTCTCATGAAAATGGTTGATGATTTTTCCACTTGCTGATTTTAAAGTTGACCCTCACCGTGTAATTCCACACGCCCAATGATAATTTATTGGTTTTTGCTGTTGGTTTTTTTTTTGGCTCTGGCATTTTGATTATAATTTTAATTACATGTCAATATTTCTATACAAGTTAATTAAATGCAAAGTTGCCGTGATATAATAGTAGTGGCAATTTTTAGATCAATTTGCAATTTGTAATTATCACATATTTACATTTGTGATATTTTGTGGCAGAATAACAAGAGTGAAACCAGAGTGAATGGGGGGAAAACACAAACTAAATTAGTATAATTTTTTAATTACTAGCAAATTATGATGGTAAACAAATAAGGATATATGCATATACGTACACGTCTATTATAGTTGCGGTCATTATGGGTGGTTTGTTGTGATACGCATGTTGAATATCGGGAGGACACATCAGTATTGGTAGGGAAGAACTGATGGAGATATTGTTTCAGTTTCTCTTGTGGGGACATGGAATTTTGTGGGAAAATTATATCTAGTTGAAAATATGATACTAGTTAGCCTTTTATTAGAGGTCGTTGTGTCATTAATTTCTCACTTAAATATAAAATGTTGCAATTCCATGCAAATCGCACAAAGTTATCATTAACATTTAAAATATTTACTTACTCCTTACAATTTTTTGCCAATTTGTGGGTAATTTAACGATTTTGTCGCGCGGCAGAAATTACTTCAAAATCATTCCGTAGCTGGAAAAGTTTTCTAATATTTGTCTCGGTTTTCTATTACATTAGCTATCAGTCAGACAGTAAAAAACTTCTATACCGTTTCCTAGACATGACCAATCTCTAACGTATAGAGCGAAAGAAATTATGAAAATATACGTTATTTATGCATCTTTCAGCTAGTTTTGGGAGTGCTCTTGCAAAGCAAAGACGTACAAACAACGTATGTTTTGTAGAGAAGTTGTAATCTTATAAAACACATGTTTTAAGTTTCAAGGTACCACGTTGGTTAGTATTTTTATTTGAGCCATCAGAACTAAAGGATCTCAGGGAATTTGTAAACTTCTAAAAAGTTGCTCACCTTTATGTAATTCAACATTTCCATTTGAAAGGTCCCAGTCCAATCAATATTAAAGCCTAGCTAGATTCTGCTCTGGGGGAGTCTGCTCTACTCCTTCGTTTACGATTGTAAAATATTGGGTAGCAGAAGCGAACACTGTAGTGGTCGACCAATTGAGATGTCCACGCCAGACACGGTTAAGAAAATTCACAAAATGATATTGGATGATCGTCAGATCGTCAAAAAATTATATACATCATTTATTATCCGAAGATTTAAAGATGAGCAAGCTGTACACCATGTGGGTGCCGCGCTTGCTTTCAATAGAGAAAAAATAGCGCCGTAAAGATGTTTTGCCGCAATAAAGACAAATTTTTGCATCGATTTATAACCATGGGTGAGACATGGGTCCACCGCTTCACACCTGAGACAAAGGAACAGTCAAATCAGTGGACTGGAATAGGAGAATCGTGTCCACAGAAGGCGAATATGGTTCCATCTGCAGGCAAGGTCATGGCATCTGTTTTTTTTTTTTGGAATGCGTATGGGCTCATTTTTACCAATTATCTTTAGAAAAGAAAAACAGTCAATTTATTGCAGCGCTTACATTTAGGTGATGAAATTATGGAAAAAAGGTCGCATTTGGCAAAAAAAAGTGTTGTTTCATAAAGACAAAGCTCTAGTTCACAAATCCACAGTTACAATGGCCCAATTTAATGAATTTAAGTTTGAATTACTTCATCACGCAGCTCCCTCGTTCTATTTTCTATTTCCATACTTGAAAAAGTGGCTCAGTGGTAAAATATTTGCCAACAATGAAGAGGTGGAATCCACGGTTGGCAGCTATTTTAAGGAGTTTGACAATTCTTACTATAAACAGAGTATCGAACCTATTGAATATTGCTGGAAAAAGTGTATCGAGCTAAAAGGAGATAATGTTGAAATATGAGGACAATTTTTCCTAACTTTTTCATGTCTTCTTTTTTAGTGTTTGTTCTTTTTTACTATAAACAGGGCATAGAAGCTATTGAATAAAAGGAGCTAAAAGGAGGTGAAATATAAGGAAAATTGTTCCTTACTTTTTTGTCTTCCTTGTTAAGGCGACTAGTATTTGGACTGCCTGGTAGTAAGAGTTTTGTGGTGTTAGTGACCGAATAGGTACCCTATGTTTATGCATAACTTTTCTACAATATCATTGGAAACTCTTATTATACCTTATTTATAATTACACAAAATTATAATTAATTTACTTTATACTAAACAAGCAAGGAGTCCACATTTTAAGATAGAAATAATTTTGAACTTGAATTCCTCTGCAATATATTTAACGCTGCCAGTGGAATCCCTTTGCAAATTTCGATGATTGTGAGTTCAAGGGTTTAATTAAAGAAGTGCTATTTTTTTCCCACATCCCGTTGAGCTCTTAGTCATCCAAATTTTCGACAATACTGCCATGCAATTCTTTAATTTGGATGGTATCTTCGTTTTGGTTCCTTCCCGTCTATGGATTTTGCCTGAAAATTCGATTTTCGTAAAATTCGTTATTAAAGTATGCACAGGAGGTAAGAGGAATGTGATCCTAAAGTTTAGTCTTTTTAACTTCAGTCTTCAGATCTACTTAGCTCAATTTTCAATCCAAGTTTGTATTTTCATTACTTTCCATGATAGAGGCTGCATAGTAAATATTCGGGTCCTTATCGACAAAGGTAGTACACTGCATTTGTTACAATTGAAAATAAGTTCTGAATCCAGAAGTATACTCATACGTGCTAAATTTTATAATTCCTATCTGAAGTACCAAAAACGACGGGGTTATCCGGCTAATTTTTACTCGGTTTACCGAGCATTGCATTAAATGTTATTGACTAAAATCTATCCAATATGCAGTCCACGCATCAGAGTTTAAGGTGAGAAATTACATTTTCTAAAATAGATCAACTTGTGTGGATGGTCTCCGAATGAGCATGGTGCTGCAGTCTCTTTTCATTCTCAGAACTAAATTTATCAAACTCAGATTTAGTTGAATCAGAGGAGGATATCAGAGGGGGAATAGGATTTCTTAAATTTTACTAAGAATTATGTAGCAAAACAATGATGTGCATCCTACCTGTTAGCAGTTACAGGAAAGCGTTGAATTTTAGAAAATCGATCAATTCGTATGGGAGGCACCAGAAGCAGTGTGATAATGCGATCCATTTTCGATTATAAACACTTCTCAAGTAAACTTTTAATGTATATAAAATTCGACTGAATTCGGAGAAATCGGATAGGAGCTGTAAATTGTTGGAGCGCTAGGAGCATTTCGAACATGAAAGAAATTTCGATATGATCTGAATAATCGAATGCTGACTTTCAAAGTAAAATTAAATAACTTTGGTTCCTTGTTCTGTGCTGAGCCTTTTCATCATAAATTTCCCAAATATTATCTAGTTAATTCTATAAAGAGACGAAAAAAAGAATTAAACAAAATATTTAATCACTGATCAAATCTTAACGTTGCTTATGCGCCACCCTATAGAAGGACGAACTAATCGATCGATACTTGGTCCCCAAATGCTTCCATATGTGTGTTACATCTCCACCGTATTAAATAAATCTCGGTGAAAGTTTAAGGATACTGAAGACTTTAATGCCAAGCAGGATATCCATTTTTCGTTTTAAGAAAGATATATCAAAAGTTTTGATTTGTATTTTCATGATTGCGAAAATAAAGACCAAAATTGATGTTTACTTTTGATTTTTAATCAATCGTGACTCTTATTTTTTAAAATCAAAATAATTATTTTTGAATTTTATAGTAATAATTAAAAAAGAATTTTATTTTTCAAATTCAAAAACATTTTTTAAAATCAAAAAATAACAATAATTTTTAGTTATAATAATAAGAGTCAAAAATCAAAAAATAATTAAAAATAATTTTTATTTTTTAAAATCAAAAAGTAAAAAACATTTCCAATTATTATAAAACTCAAAAATATTTTTTTTTTTATTTTTTAATATCAAAAAATAAAAATAATTTTTAAGTATAATTGTAAAACTCAAAAAAAATTATTTTGTGTTTAAAAAACAAAAAATTGTGGTTGATTTTTGTTTAAAAAATCAAAAGCCAAAAGATAATTGTTTTTAAATTTTATAATAATAGCTAAAAGTGATTTTTACTTTTTAAAATCAAATACATTTTTTAATATGAAATTGTATAATTATATGTATATAATTATTTTCTTGCTTTTGATTTATAAGAGAAAAATCAACCATGATTTTTGTTTTTTAAACTCGAAATAATTATGTAAATGAATTGTAATAATTACTTTTGAGTTTTATAATAATAATTAAAAAAAAAATTTAATTTAGATTTGTTTTTAATTTAAATTAATTAAAATTAATAATTACTTTTGAGTTGTATAATAATAATTAAAAAAGATTTTTACTTTTTATAACCAATCAAATCAAAACAATTATTTTTGAGTTTTATAAAAATATCAAAAGTATTTTTGAAATCAAAAAAAATTTTTTTTAATTATTATTCATCATTTATCAATATATGTCTACATTATGTGTACCATTTTATTATTACTGATACTATCTATTTTTTAATTTTGAGTTAAAAAAAGTCAATCATAAAGTTTATTTTTTTAAAAGTAAAATAATTGTTTTTGAGTTTTATAATAATAATTAAAAATAATATTTAATTTTAAAATAAAAAAATGAATAAATAAAAAATGATGATTAATTTTTCTTTTAAAAATCAAAATTGAAACATATTTATTTTTGAGTTATATAATAATAAAATGATATATATAATTTATATTATGATAAATGTTGAATAATAATTTAAAATATTTTTTATTTTTGATTTAAGAAAATATTTATGATATTATCATAAAACTTAAAAATAATTATTTTTTACTTTTGATTTTTAAAAGAAAAATCGATCATAATTTTTATTTTTTAAAATCAAAAACAAAAATAAAAAATTATGAATAATTTTTCTTTTAAAAATCAAAAGTAAAAAATATTTGTTTTTGAGTTATATTATAATAAAATGATATATGTAATTTATATTATGATAAATGTTGAGTAATAATTAAATTTGTTTTTTATTTTTGATTTAAAAAAATATTTTTGATATTATTATAAAACTCAAAAATTATTATTTTAATTTAATTGATTTTAAAAAGTAAAAATCATTTTTGATTACTATTATAAAACTCAAAAGTAATTATTAATTTTAATTAATTTCAATGAAAAATAATTTTAAATCAGAAATATAAATCAGTTTGAATTATTATTATAAAACTCCAAAGTAATCATTACAATTAATTTTTTTAATAAAAATCAACAATAATAAAATTTTTTATTATGATAACTCAATCAACAAATAATTAATAAAAATGATTTATATAAATATTACTCACAACTGTTACGGCCTGTGTTAAAGACCAAACTCTACCTAATTTTGTGGCATTTGAATAATAATAAAACTAAAATTTCATTATTTCAAATTAAGAATATAAATATTTGCAAAATTAATATTTCAAAAAAAGGGTATGGAAATATTAAACAATTCGTGAGAAATTTAGACAAAGGGATCTGAGAAGCTTCGCCTAAACAGTGTTGAGTAGACGCCTCTAAACCCCTCGTGATTGTGCGTCTATTTTATTTAAAGTTAAAAGCTGTAAATATGCTTGCAATAACTTTCAACAACTCATCTTAATGATTTCACTATAACCATTGCCGTTAAAGCCTAAAGCGTCCCATTAATTTGGTGCCATTTTTCACACGAATGCCGCTCGCTGATGGCCTTAACCCAACAAAATAAATCGTTTATTACCTGGCGCCTCTTTTCTCTGTTAAAAATTTATAGCATTTCAGTCGGGACATTTCACTTCACTTCTGCTGCAGAATAACACGTTGAGTCTTATGGAGGACATCAATTCACTTTTTATTGGCGCCGTTTTGTCAACGAACGATTTCCAAATGACGACAACAACATGAACCAATTTCGTAATTAACAGCAACAACAACAACACATTTCACATGGGTACATACATTTATTACAATAGTCGATAAAGGCAGTGCAAGGGATATACGGAGCTAAATCGTTACATACGCGGCACTGTGTATGGGCAACAATGATATTTTGTATAATATTTCACTGGTTTCAAAACTTTTGCCATAGTGCGAGTAACCAAATCGTAACAATGACAGTTGATGGCCAAATACCTGCTATAACATTTTACAAATGCAAATGGCGTCACAACAAGCTGGCGTCAAAATTTCACCAAAAGTTGTACATTAGTTTACCATTTTTTCCCCCAAGTTTCCAATAAATTAGTAGTTTCTAAAACAACGGTTGTAAAAGCAAGCAAAATATTTGTTTTGTAGTTCGAAAATAAAAAATGTGTTCACAAATTCAATTCACTTAATTGCGAGCAAACCGTTGTTTTTTGTAAAGAACAGTGAATAAAGGTAAGGCAAGTTAGCAAATTATACGTAAGACGTTAGTCAGGGAAAACTTTGTCTACCAATCAAAAAGATTTCAGAAATACTTACTATTCGTATTTAACCTTTGCAATAGAGTTTGGTCACCCTCTTCTGCGCCATTTGCATAACATGACCCAGCCAACTCAGTCGCTGTATTATGACATCCACAGTGGTCGACAAATTACTTCTACCGGGTTATCCATTTTTCGGTTTCAAAAGTAAAGTTAAATAAAACACACATAAAGTTACGATATTTAGATGAAACTTTTATTTCATCATAATGTTTGAACCTTGCCATTATGTACGAAATACAATGTCATTTAAACGACCGCCTATGGATGGGTTGCAACAGTGCATCCTTTTGAGGTAGTTTCCTATCATTTTTGCCCACATTTTAGGCAACAACAATTGTCTAATTTTACGTGGGTCTTGCTTTAACAGCCTTACTCACGGTGTGCGTTCACACATGGGACCGTTTTTGAACTTGTTTGCGACAGCCAACACCCCTTTGGGGAACTCAAACTAATCCCGGAAGGATTAGTCGAAGCACCTTTTAAATAAGAAACGTATCCCCTTGGAAAACTTCCTTATTGCTTGCTTCCTCTCTCAGCCAAAGTACCTTTGAAGTCACTGGTATGAAGTGAACTTCCTCCCGGATAGGAGTGAGGCCTATCTAGACACCTCAAATCGACGAAGAACATGTTGTCCAAGTTCCCGCATTCAGGAGATCCTAAAGCAATGCAAGATCACCAAAAACACGTGTTCGTGCAACCACAGCCAGCATGATGCTCCCACGAGGGGTCCTACACCGCGATCAGGCAAGAACAAATAGTTCTTGGGGCCCCGGATCTCCAGTGCTCGAAGAAAATAAGAACCCTCCGGTCAGGGTTTCGCAGACAAAAACTGCTTCAGCTTTGCTGCATCATACCTCGCATGGAACTGTCGTATATGCTTGTGCGAAACACAGATATGCACCTGCAACAGGTTGCAGTTACATGCCCTTGTGCTATGCAAGTGCATACAGGATATAGAAGATAGAGGAAAAGAAAAGCAAAGAAGAAAAGAAAAGAGGGATGCTGCTAAAACACACATCCACATGCATCGTACATTGTACAATATACATGGCAGTGCCCTTAACCCCCAACATTTACAGCAATCTCCTACCCCGCCGCCTTGCAAACAACCTGCCTGAAAAGTGAAGTGCTTCAGCCAGCCTGATTTCTGAAGATAACATGTTCGTCACCTCCCAATTATCTCCAACCCTTACAATCTCTAATGCGTTCAAATTTCTAATATTATCATACAGAGGACAGTCGCACAAAAAATGCTTCCAATCCTCTGTCTGATCCTCACAGTCACAAGAATTACTGTCAGCCAGACCTCTTTTGTGCAGAAACTCGTTCAAAGAACCATGCCCCGTCAATATGAAGCCCAGACTCAAATTAAAACCAAAGTCAGGATATCCATTGACGAAACAAACATTCCGCACAAAGGCATATGTGGCTCTACCCTTGTGTGACTCATGCCATCTGGCTTGCCATTTGGTTATTACACATTCCCCCAAAACTGCCCTGCGTTTTACCCTACTCAGATTTTCTATGGCCTGCATATCCCTTACAAGGTCTATACCGACCACCGAGTATCCTCTCTTCACCCAGAAGTCAACTGCTCGACGCAGAACCTCCAGGTCAAGAGGGACAGCTCCCATTAAAACCTGCAAAGCATCCGTGGAAACCGTTCTACATACAGGCATGCAAGCAAGCAAAATTACCCGCCGGCATGACTATATTCCACAGAGGTCGTGACTGCTTCGTTCCACACCGACGACCCATATGTTGCACCGGCAACCAATAAGCCGCGGTAAACAATACGAACAGCACGCCTGCAAAGCCTCCGATCCGTCCGCAAAATACGCCTCACCATGTCTACGGCACAGGTCAGCTTCCATCCTATCACATTTTAGGTAGTATCATGGCGTTAACTTGACGAATGTTTGCTTTCAAATATTCCAACGTTTGCAGATTATCCGCATATACGCGGTAATTGACGTAGCCCCACAAAAAAAGTCTAACGAAATCAAATCACGTGATTTTGGTGGCCAATTGACGTTGCCAAAATATGAAATTACGCATTGTTGAAACTGCTCAAAATTGATCGTGTTGTATGGCTCATGGCACCGTGTTGTTGAAACCACATATCGTCCAGTTCATAATTTTTAATTGCAGATGAAAAAAGTCGGTTATCATTCGGCCAAAGCGCTGTAAATTGAAATTCGAATTATAAGTCACAGTTTCACCAACAGTAGCGATATTTTCGGCAGTGAGTACATTGCGATGATGCACAGGCCTGACCACATCTATAACGCTTCCAGTCACTCCAATTACTTGTCGACTATAACAATCAAAATTTCCCCGTAATGCACGAAATTCCAACCTTTGAATCATCACGTTTGTAGTAAGTTTTAACTATTTTTACGCGTTCTTCAGTTATTAAACGATCCATACATATTCGTAAATGGCAAACCATTTACATAGATAAATAACAGTTCAGATGGCGGCTGACAGCCTTGCCAGACCGGAGGTTTCGAAACCACAAAATGGATAACCCTGTAGTTCTATATCATGTGACTTTGGGTAAAAATGTTACTAATCTTGTTTATGGTGACTCTCCCCGTTATCATTTACAAAGAATGTTGACTATGGACTGTCACTCTGACTAAGATCTCATTTGTTTTCAAATGGCTCACAAAAATCTTTGTCCACCTTTGCCGAAGATTTTGTTTCAGGCATACCAAACTCAACCGTGGCTTTCAGAAATTTCGATCACTTTGGACAGCCGAACACATCTTTTAAGTCAGCAAATATGTAGTATTTGTCGACCTGTTTTTTGTCGGCATTTTGCAGAATGTATCATAGTATGAATATCTCTTCAGTTGGTCAGCTCTAAATCCATACTGATAAAATCTAACAGATCGGATAGAACACACTTAATTGAGATTCCAATTCTTCTACTAGTATAGGACTAAAATAGAAATTGTCATCTGTTATGCATTGCAGATAGATTAGAAATCCTTTCCCAATTCACTACACTAAGCTTTCACAATGCTTCGATTGCTTAGAGTTTTCAACGCTGTTGTGGTCGCTCCCTTCTGCATCGCCATCTAGACATTGTCGAAGACTTTTCTTGCAGAAAGTTTTGGTCCATCCGCACTTCGCCGTCCAGCCAATCATTAGATTTTAATACTTTTGACCTTTAATCGAATTCAATTTGCAGATCGACAATAATTATAGTGCAAGCTTACTGAATGGAAGAAGGTCTCCCATATCTTATTCATGATTTGCAAAGGACTTTGTTTACTTGCTTTGGGGATATGTGGTATATGGATAGACTTACAGTTTCAAGATAAAAACTGCTTACTGAAATGGTGACTGAGTAAAATTGATTAAAAGGGAGCATATAAGCAATCTAATTAGTCATTCAAACAAAATTTTAATCACTCTTTTCTGCCCCACACCTCTATTGGCACAGCATGGACCCATTTAAAGCAATTATTATATTTAATGCACTTGAGTCGAAGTCAGTATAAAGGTCAAGAATACCTACAATATGTTTGTATCTTCAGTCGAAGGAATGAAGGTGTACTCGTATATCGTTTGATACACCCAAAAATGTAACCCACAGAAGGAAGCAATTAAGTATATTTAGATCCAGAATATTTAATGACTTTCTAAGCAAATTGAGCGATGGCCGACTAGTAGACACTATAACCAGTACAACAGCAAGACAGTATAACTAAATTTTCTTTAAACTTGGCAGAGTCCAGAGTTCTGCCATAACGTAGATACCTCTTCTGGTATCTTCCATGCCATCGACTCTAGTAATCTACTTAATTTCTTTTTAGTGCCAGTTCCTTCAATGCTAAGCTCTTCCATGCTCTTTCCTCTAAACTATACCAATGACCTATTTTATCCATTTATTCTTAAGTTCACGTCTTTCAATCAGTTGCACTGAATTCAGTAAAATTTGGCACACATGATGCATTTTGTGAATTAAATATTTGGCACCTTAGGATTCTACACGTTAGGAAACACCTGTGGTCTCTCTATAATTTTTACGTGAAGCACTTATAGGTAAGTTTTCTCCTTTTATTATTCGCCAAATCAACGCATTTTGGGATGATAGCCTTGGGATTTAAATTCCTCCTTTAAAATCCCACCCAAAAACGTGGGTGAGGGTATATGTAAGTCAGTTTCTTCTCTCTTAACCTCCCAGAACTGCTTCATCAGCAGAATCCCATAATTTTACGTTTTGCATCAAGTCAGTTGGAATGGATTTGCGTTCGCAACCGCTTTATTATAGTACAGTTGACCAGGTCGATATTCATATACTGCTCACACAGTTCATAATCCACACCATGCCAATACTGTCCACTAGCAAAAGTGTGTCCCAACAAGAACGCAAGATTTAAATGTTAAATAAAACACAGATATTAAAAAAGAATCGTGAAACTTTATTATATCGTAAAGTATATAGAATGAGGTTATGTATGGAGCAACACATCGGGCAGATGGCCGCCGCGGCTTTGCTGGGACACACGCGATCTTTTAGTGAAATTTTCAGTGACCGTTTTGCATAAATGCTGCGGTATTTCATTAATACAGCGTCCAATTTCCTCTTTCAAGACTTGAGTCTTCGTCGGCTTATTCGCGTAAACCATCGACTTCAAAAAACCCCAAAGAAAAAAGTCTAATGGTGTTAAATCGTACGATCTAAGGATCCAATTCTGGTCTCCAAAACGCGAAATAATACGACCGGGAAATGACTGATGCAACAATTGAATTGTATCTCTGACTGTATGACATGTGGCACCGTCTTGTTGAAACCACATGCCCTCCACATTTATTTCTTCAATTCTAGGCACGAAAAAACTGGTAATCATTTCATGATACCGAACACCATTGACTGTTTGCGCTTGACATGCCTCATTTTCATAAAAAACGGTCCAATGATTCCTCCAGCCCAAAATCCACACCACACACTGACACGTTGAGGATACATTTGCTTCTCGTGAATCACTCGAGGATTTTCCTCACCCCAAATGCGACAATTCTGCCTATTGACGAAGCCATCAAGATGGAAATGGGCCCCGTCACTGAAGATGATTTTATCGGCAAAATCAGCATTTTCATGTTGTCTCTACAATACCCAATTAAGGAACTCCCTTCGCTGTCAATGGTCAGTTGGCTTCAGTTCCTGAGTCAATTGAATTTTGCAGGCATAAAGATGCAAATCTTTCGTCAAAATTCGTTGCATAGTCATCACGTACAACTGCGACATATTCAGTCGAAGGTGCGTTGTTGTCTTTACATCACTAACAGACCCAGTTTTGGCAAATTTATCCATTAATCTCTTTACAGTTGACTCTTTTGGAGCACTATTGTGACCCCAAATTGATCGCAATTTGCGAACTGTAGCCGCAAAACTTTCACCATTTTGGTAAAACAATTTGACAACGAGAATGCGTTGTTCATTCGTGTAGCACTCCATTTTTACTAACCTCGTACCTGCTACTGTTAAACAATAACAACTGTTCAAATGTCAAACAATGACACTTCGCCAAATTTAAATCTTGCGTTCTTGTTGGGACACCCTTTATAATGCGCTCATTTATTTTATGGAATGTTTCCCTATCGAACTCTTTCAAAACTTGTTCATACTCTTGTGGCATAATTCAGGATTCCGATGTGAATAACATAAAACGTAGAGTTAGTGGCTGTTATATTTGGATTTATGTTTACATGGAAAGGGATTTTGCATTAAATGGTTTTATAATAGCTGTTTAGAAACAATACCTTTATTGGAGGAATAGTAAAACTACATGAATTTTACCATCTCCCCAAAATTTCAGTTGTCAACGTACAGACAGCGTCCCAAATAAGTATATCGTTTGTTTGTCAAAACAAATAATTGGGTTTTGTTCTCGTTCACCGCTGACACCCTCACAATACTTAGTGGCCTGCAGCAACGTCTCTTTAATTTATACAAACGACTAAATCGAATCATGCTTGAACTATTTGCAAACTTAAAAAAAATCTGATAATCTGACCGTACAGTACACAATTGGTTGAATTTTATTCAAAACACGCTTGGACCTCCTATTACGATGTACCTCGCTCAGGATGTACAATTGATGTTTCCTCCCTGAGAAAGCATCAGCGAAGTGCACGATATTTGTTGGCTGACCGACCCAAAAGCCCTTTAAGTCTGCAGTTCCAAATGGAACAAATTTGCTCAAAGCATTTGATTGAAAAAAAAAAAAAATGAGAAGGATGCCGCGCTTGCTCGTTATGCACCTTGTAATTCAGCTACATTTCTTTTTTTATTTCCTGCTGTAAACAAAACGTGAATTAAAATATAGACGTTTGAGACAAAAAAAAAAAAAAAAAAAAAATAGCTAAAATAGTCAATTTTACTCAAAGACCAGACAATCTATTTGTCGTGAATGGAATACAATTTACATCAATTACCGCACACCTCATTGTATCGTTTTAACAACATTTTGAAGAAAAAACATCCAAGTTTCGACAAAATGGAAATGTTCTCCGATTAAGAAAATGCATGGGTGCAAACATTTCCAGTACAGATGGCTAAATGTAATTAATTTCCGAACTAATGCTCTTCATACCCAGCGTGTTCGACAGGCTTAATCCTCGGGGACTGTTTGTGGTTTTCAGAGCTGAGCAAATGGTTGGATGGAAAAAATATTAACCATGAGTGAGCTGCCAATCGATAGTACAAAAAAGCTTATTTTGAAGTCTTAAATAAATCAAATTTATCGGTTAGCTTGGAAATGTTGGAGATATTCCCTAGTACACCCCACACCTGTTCCGCTATATACTATCGTGCATATGATAGTGGATTCGAAAGAAAACCATCTGATCCTCGAGTAATGGTCGCCTAAACGTTCAGATGAACTCTTCGATTAATCCCTTAACCGACATGTCTAGTTAAAGCTTATCCAACTGACGTTCAGGCTCGTTAATGAATCTTAAATCGCTCATAGTGGGTATAAAAATAAGAGTATAAGTAGGCTCTCCGTACGTGGTACGGCATGAAAAAAAATTTCAATGGACCTACGATGACATATAATTCATCAAATCCTTATAGGGAGCCCTGCTGGATACAACATTTTATATCATAAGATAGCAGACTGAGGATGGAAAATATTGTTTTTTATAATTTTGTGGATTAATAATTCTAGCAAATATCAGAAATATTTACGCATGACAAAGTGTTCACCGATTGGAGCCAGAGTTGCATAGAGATCAACGAGTGACGATTCGCTCACACCGTAGAGCAGCCGACAGGCACAGAATTTCACACTTCATAAATGGGATTAAGATAAGATTTCCATTTCCCATAACCATGTAATGAGGTATTCGCCTTCCTTAACACAATCAAATTATACTTTCTCTATTATTTAAAAACGTAGTAGCTGCTTGTAAGCGAATTTTTGGCATTAGTTGCTTACATTACAATCTATTCACCTCTTGTAACAGGTTGATGGGGCAAAAGATAAGGATTTTCCTTTAGTTAGCAGTTTAACCTGATAAAGGTACTTGACCTGTGAATTCCTATGTAAATAAAACCATTTATAGTTAGCATAAAAATGTTTTTTTTTTTATTTTTATTTGATTATTATATGTGACAGATTTATCATAGCAAATTTCACCTTCGATAATAATTTTCTCTCAACCTCAATAATTATCACTTTTCATAGGATAAACATACACGTATGGTTGTTGTACCATACTGCATACATATGTATATATTGTTCTTGTCGAACAATTATGGCATATTGACAAGCAAATTGACACTATCGTGATAATTACATCTTGACACTCACAAATAATCAACCAAGCCGAACGTGAATGCGGCCACGACAGCTTCCCAATATCCTGGCCAACAATTTGCCCAGGCACACGATGCCAGTCGCTATAGTAGAAAAGGGAACATCATGTGTATGAGTGTAAATCCTATATGTACATTTGTATCGCATGTAGTTTTTTAAGTATTGGTTATGATGATATTGCAGCACTATATATCAGTATGGTAGCGAAATAGGCAAGGCCTTCCACAGACAATACCTTGCTTTAATATAGTCCTTGCAGAAGACGTCCCTATTTCTTCAATTTACTTTTGTTTATGCATTACTACGGATTCCTATGCTGGAATATATTTTTGAACACAACATTTTCGGTTGATAAGATAGTAACACCGTTTTTTACACCGGCTGTGTGTTTTTATTTTTAAAATGTTTTACGAGGTTGGGCCTGACGTATAGATGGTGCCAGTAATTTGGAACAAATTATGTTGGTGAAAAGTGGCGACCTTATAAAACATATATTTTAAGTATCAGGGCGCCACGTTGTTTAGCATTTTTATTTGAGCCATCAAAAGTCAAAGATATCAGCGAATCTGAAAACAAGGAAAAAGTTGGTCAATTCAATATTTCCATTTGAAAAGTCTCAGTCCAACCAATATTAAAATCGAGCTAGATTCTAATCTGAGGGAGACTGCTTCTTCGTTTACGATTATAAAATATTGAGTAGCAGAACACTGTAGTAGTCGACCCATTGAGTTGTTCACGCCAGACACGGTTAAGAAAATCCACCGAATGGTATTGGATGATTGTTGGCTGAAGGCGCGTGAGCTATCTGAAATTAAAGGTATTTCAAAAAGTGCTATACATTTTATATTGACCGAAGATTTGAAGACGAGAAAGCTGTGCGCAAGACGGATGCCGCGCTTGCTTTCAATAGAGCAAAAAACAGCGCCGGAAGATGTTTTAGTAGAGTGATTGGCGATGTTTTGCTTCAATAAAGATGAATTTTTGCGTCGATTTATAACCATGGATAAGATATGAGTCCACCATTTCTCACCTAAGACAAATGAACATTCAAAGCAGTAGACTGGAATGGGAGAATCGTGTCTAAAGCAGACGAAAATGGTTTATCTGCAGACAAGATCATGGCGTCTGTTTTTTGGGATGCGGATGAGATGTATCTCAAAAAACAGACGCCATGATCTTGAATGTTCATTTGTCTCAGGTGTGAAGTGTGGACTTTTATTGATTATCTTCAGAAAGGAAAAACTCTTCAACGGCGATTAATATGCTAATTTTTTTCAGTTTATGTGTGAAATTATGGAATTAAGGCGGCAATAAAAGTGTTGTTGTGTTAAGACAATGCTCCAGTTCACACATCTACTATTGAGATGGACAAAATTAATGAATTAAAATTCGAATTGCTTTATGGTTGGATGCTTTAACAAAGCTCACATGTCAAAATTGTTGCACAAAATTCCATTGCAGGATCCTGGCCTAAGCAGGGTGAATTCGCTCAAACTTCATCAAACGCTAAATTGCATTAAAAATAGTATGTTTCGAATTTCCAGAATATACATTGGTTGACGTTGTTGATAAGAATCCATTTTCCACCTCGTTTCGAAAAGGTATGGTTTTAGATACGATTGTTAATTGTTCGCTTTTTTAAGTGGTTTTCCTTTAGTTTGTGCAGAAATATTGAGCTTTTTCGCAATTCCTAACTATTGCAAAGAGCCCACATTGATAGTGTGGGACACTTTCAGCTTCTCTGCAACCTCTCGACTCGGTAAGAGAGCGTTTTATTTTGGATTTCTTCCAACCAAATCATGGAAACTAAGTCTATATTGTCAACGAATGATGAAGCACTGAAAGTAAAAAGGCGTGAAGTAAAAAACGGCAATGACGTGATTTTCCATCGCGATAGCCCCGGGACGCAGCAAAAAAATATAATCCTATCCTCGCATCTTCAGATATTCATTTAGTCGAAAGTCTACGAAATTTTGTTTAATGAAAAATTTGCAATACATATAAAAATCTAAAAACCAGGTCGTTCCAGTTTTTTTTCTGGAAAGAAGGCAGGTTATTGTTTCAACCTCAAATCAAAAATTTACATCAGCGATGACAAAATGTTATTACATTAAGCATACATATATTTAAATATTATATTTCATTGTTGAAATAATAAATCTACTTAACTTTCTAGCCAATCCCACAACATATTGCACCCCCCCTGTATCGAGATAATATGACGAAGGATTTCCAAAAAGAGGAGGCGCAATATAATTTTTATCACCCATTAACATTTACTTCCTTTGAATGACATAAAGAAGGCATTTCACTAAATGACGACAAAAAGTTGTCACTTGCGAATCCTTGAAACTCGCCAAAGCACCTAACATTTGAATGCATAATAAAAGGTTTACCTCTGCCTTTTATTAGACTTTTGATAAATCTTGTTATGCTTTGCTTTTGGCAGTCATGATAAAATACATTCTCGTAGAAGTAGGCAAGCAAGTTTTCCTATACCACATTCCAGGCCAGCTACTCCAACTAACATGAGGAAGGAATTTCAAAAGAATTCAGCGAAGAATGAGCCTCGTTTACTTTTCTTTTCTTCAGGAAGTTCTAGAACGGATCATTCCCTGGTAAAGCAGTTTTCATTTGTACTATTTAGTCATGATCTATAAACATGATTTAGAAAGCCACACTGCAGCCTGAGACTTTGTATCTCCTTTTCAAAATTACACGTATTGTCATTGAAGATCAAGGTCTTCCCTTGTAGTAGAATATAAAAGAAGAAGAAGGTCTCTTAAAGTATATCTTGAGAATGTCGCTAATTCTCAAAATTGAAAAAATAGTGGTTATATATAGCGTATCAAATTTAAATTTACATATTGCGATGTGTTTAATTTGAACAAAATCCAAACTGATTGGTGGCCACACACAATACCATCTGATAATGTCTATATTAAAACATGACAACATCTGAAAACAGCGTTCCTGAATGGAGAATCTACTAAAAGATCTACCATAGACTATTTCGTGATGGAAAGAATGGTGCTAAGACTCATTTCATGCCGTCTACTTCTGGAAGCCTTTCGCTATGATTTCTCTCATTATAGTGATTGTGGAATGTATTACAGTTGGCGATGGAAATGTAATCGACGAACAACTCTGTTGTCGCCTTCCAGCAGAAGAAATTCTTGAAAATAATTAATAGAGCATAAACGGAAAAAGGTAAAGCTTTACAATACATTCCAGTATTAGGTAATTTGTTCAGCTTAAAGTATTCCAAAGATGGCATTGCAAATGGCAGGTTGTCACTTCGAATGCTATTTGAAAATATGTCATGAAGAAGTACAGTTCAATACATCACACCTCACAGAAGTAAACTTATATCCACAGGGTGGCGCATCAATTGCACTACAGTAAGAAATTTAAATAAGTTTTTTAAACCAATATATTTCATTTATTCACCCTTATTGTATAGAAAACTAAATTTTTTTGTGTAACGAATGGGTGATAGACGGTAAACAACCTCCATGCTCATCCGTTTCGTCTGCGTTTGGGATGTGCATGGCCCGAAGGGTTGAAGTCGGAATCGCCTCAATTATTGTTTTAATTGATTGCGCCAATTCAGCCAAATTCTTTGGTTTCGTTTTGTAAACCTCTTGCTAGACATTACCTCTCAAAAAACAATGTCTATTTCAGTCAAGTGTGGTGACCTTGGGGGCCAGTGGACAGTGGAGTTTCTGGATATTAATTTGTTAGGGAATTTTCGTTGGAGCTCCGTCGTAACCGGTCTGGCTAAGTGTGCAGTTGCTCCATCTTGCTAGAATCGCATGCTCTTGAAATAGGTGCGTCCTCTGCGCAGTTCTGGGTAAAAAAACTCCTTCAACACCTTTAAATAACGGTACCCATTGACACTTGACAGTAGCACGACTCATGCGCTACCTACACTACTATGTTAAAATCCACCACGATTGTTTATTATATTTGTGATTAGAGATATTCTTAAGACATTCCCGTAGGGACGTTATATAACGCCTGTCTTGTGCGTTGGAAGGGAAAAACTTTGTTCTCTAATATCAAAGGAAGGAAAGGAAGACATGAGATCCTCCTAATAGATGTGGTCTCCAAAATCATGTCCAATAGAAGCTTTTAAAAGTACGAAACCTGCAGTTAGGAATTTATATCCCCACATCGCAGCAGAAAACAGAAATATATTGTGATATTATATGCATAAGTTAAAACTTAGTATGTTTCAAAGTAGTAACATTCACATTTAGTCCTTTTTCATTTCGGGAACAGGAATCATTCCCATGTCTTTTGTATAACAAGGAAACAAGGCTTTGTTGTTCAGTGTCATCCTGTGTAATTTCGAAACGAGTCCCAAGGATTTTTATATAGATTTGATGTAGAAAATATATGCCTGATGGAAGGCCTTATGGACATGTATTTCACTACTGGAATATAGTATCGTTGCTGCTGTTGCTGCGACAATTTAATGGCCTTATAGGTAGGCACAAACCTTTACAGGCCACGGTAGTTGTGTGTAATCTGTACGCAAGCACTTCAACAACATCATTTCTCCCATAGCCTCCTTATCTGATGATGCGCTATGAGGTCATTTATTTAAGCGTGCTATGAAGCGCTGTTGGAGACCAGGTCAATTTTTCCATTTGTACAACTGAAAAAAAAAAAATGACAAAATAAAAAGCGCTTTTGAAGGTAATTTAATATAGTTACCAGCAGAGCATATGATCAGATTTATAGAGCTAAGATGTATATCGTTGGCTGTGTGTGGATTGATACAGGCATGAGAACCATTATATACCTATATATACGAGTATGTTATTTATATGTCCCACCCATCGGATAAATTAACAATTTTTTCCAGATATTACTTTTGGTTTTAATAGCACAATTTTAAGTTGAGAGTAAGGAAATCCAATGAAGAAGTTCATTATATGGCCAATGTTGGAAAGTAAACTAAGACAACACTCAATTTCAATATAAGTAGAGTGTGAAATTTTTCAATTACGGCAAGAAATGATTAATAGTTTGTAAAAAATAGATATTGAGAACTAACCTAAGGTAGGCATTCAGCTATAAATAACTGCGAAAGGTGCTATAGATACGCCGTAGAAAAGACTCAAAATTTCTTAAACATTATGATAGACACTGACTGCTGCAGTTTCTCGTGATGTGGCCATTGTGGAGCCGTCTGGGTTTTCCATTTTAGAACTGCATACATATTTGTATCATAACATTTTTTCTTTCTTTGTCAGTTTGATACCATATGAAGAACATCATTTCATCTTAGAGATTAGCGTATTTATTCATCTAAATTAGCATCGTTACTCTGTTTTAATACAATTTATTTACTAGTCTACATCGGCCCCACATAATGAATCTTGTCATGCTAATGCTGTGCTGTACTGGGTTATGGCTCCATTGCTTCATTCTGAAGCATTAGAATTTTGAGTTAACGAGTTTGAGATACTATCATTCCATCAAAAATTGAAACGTTATCTATTACGCAACGCACATAGAGAGTCCACGGGATTTTAACGCAAATCTCGCCGTGAAGGCCTTACGCACGGTGTGCTTAAACACTGGGCATATTACAATTCGATTGTCAGCGTCCCCCTGGGATAGCCAAGTTGACTTGGACTATATAAGAATAGGAGCTGACCATTTTGGGAGCAATCTAACGCAATTGTCAGCCCTTTCTTGCAGCCAGAAGATACCAAATTTATTATGCTAGTATGGACCATAATTCCTGTTGAGACCTATCTTACCACCTCTGCTACCCTATTCGTCTGCAGCACCCGGTTGTATAATGCAACTCGACATTCGAGCACAAAGTCTCTGCCAGTTATTTTGGTTTCAAACAACAACCCACGTGATGCTTCCACTAGGGGTCCAATACCAAATGATCAGGCGGGAATTCTGTCTCGGGGCCGCCTAGTCCCCACGCTACCGGCCAAACGCACCGGTGGAAGCTGCCAAGCAAAGCTGCTACTAAATTGTGATTTGTACACCATACTTAAGGGGATTGGTCTCACTGTAGCAAAAAGAGTACAGACTGGAAATTTTTACATACCTGCAGCTGCTGCGGAGACCTCAAGTATTTCGTCCTTCACAAAATACTTTCGAAATGATTGAAAAGTTTATAGAAAAAAATAGTTTTTAAATTTAACATATTTATTTTTTTTAATATTTCATCTGAACCTTACATTAAATATGAAATGTTACTTAGGAGCGCTGTCGGTAGATGACACGACGGACAATTTCCGATTTCCTTAGTTGGGGTGTGAGAGCAACTGTTGCGAGAGGAATGTAAGAGTTAACTCGCTTCCCTACCATAGGGGCAGTGGGTGGGACATTGGTGTTGACGGGGGCAGCTGGGACTAGGACAGGAGCAACTGGGGCTGGAGCTGGTGCAGGAGCAATTAGTGGCACATAGCAGTTGATGGGGGCATCAGAAGCTAAGGCAGAAGCTGAAGCATGAGCATGACAGCGGGAAGGAGCTATATCGTGGGCAGCAGGTGGAAAGTAGGATCTTTCTAGGTGATGATTTACGATTACCTTAGTTGGGGCAATGAGTGGGGTGTGGGAGCAACTGATGCGGGAGGAATGTAAGAGTTAACTCGTTTCTCTACCATAGGGGCAGTGGGTGGGACATTGGTGTTGACGGGGGCAGCTGGGACTGGGACATGAGCAACTGGGGCTGGAGCTGGTGCAGGAGCAATTAGTGGCACATAGCAGTTGATGGGGGCATCAGAAGCTGAGGCAGAAGCTGAAGCGTGAGGATGACAGCGGGAATGATGCCCACCTGTGGGCAACAGGTGGAATGTAGGATCTTTCTGGTGATGCAGTGAGAGCTGGGGCTACAGAAGCACATTGATCTTTATTATAACCCGATATTATTATAACACAAAAGCCTAAGCAACAGTAAAAATTTTCCAAATTGTAAAGAAATGTTACACATTCAAAACATTCTCTTATATACCATGTGTATGCACGCATTGTTTCTAAGTAAGTTTTTCAAACATCTATCATTTTTGTAATGATCTTGAAAATGGCAGTTGATAGACTATATATTTTTCACAATTATTTATATTCATATCTTTGTGACTCTAAATCTTAAAGATATTTGCTGTCGCTTCTTCTTTACTACTAACTTGTTTGTCGCCAATGGGCTAATGATTAATCCCTAATAAAAACCATAATCTATTCGTTTTGCTAGAACAAATAGAAAAACTAATTGCATTTTATCCGTTAGGATTATGGCTTTATTGTAATATTACATGTCGTGTGTGATAGGTTAAGATGCAATCGAAGATTTAAACAGCTTAATTCGTATAAAATTTGTTAACCCTTCATTGAGACGTTAATATTATTAGACCAGTTTGCCGTCTGTACCACTATATTGCACGCTTAACTCTGTCTGTTCAGAGTATAGATTAATTTTGAGCGTATCTGCAAATTAAACATATTTAATAGCCTTGACATTGGTATACATTTAAATAGATTTACCGCCAACTAACTGGTTAGAAATTGTGAACCCCCCAAATATATTGTAGACATTTCGGCTTTCGATTTTCAATTTATAAATGCGGAAAAAAACTAATTTTAATTTTTTTATTTTTATTATACATTTTTAATGGATTTTTCAAAAGCTATGTGATATCTCAACTTTTAACTAGATTTGAACGGCTTCCGTTTTATGATGTCAATTCTTTCCGTTTTGGGTTTGACGACCCTTGAAAGTAAACAACACTTATTTTGCTACAAAAATGATAAAAATTTTACGATGGGCAGCCAATTTGGGGTAAGAAAAGAAATGATCAAATACCAATGGATATTGTGGCAGTTTGCTTTAATTCTCAATTCGTTTTGCCTGCAATAAACAATTGAACGTATGAGTTTGAAAGTGGTCGTACAAGCATTTTTGTCCATAACATTTTGTACCAAAGAATTGGATTGGATTGTTTAGTCAAAAATGGAAATTAATGTTCTATATGGATATTATGCGCCAAGGACCGTCACAAATATGGCATTATGATGGAAAATAGTTTTGTTTCTGCGTAATCAATTCGAATCAGAAAAATCGAATCGAAACTGAATTCTATTATCATTCATATTTGAATGCAAATTGAGAATAATATCAATTCTGACTCTGGTATAGCCTCAAAATTCTGATTTCGTTTGTAAAACAATTTATTTATGCAGGAAAAAGTATATCATTTGAAGAACTTGAATAAGATTCTAGATGCGACGGTTGCACTATAATACTTATTGTTTTGAAGGTCAATCTTATGTCGACACAAATGTATAACTTAATGAATTTAGCAGGGATTGTAACAGGAAAAATGAAGAAAAGAATGTTGCAATACAAAAATGTGAACAACTTTCACTAGAAATAAAACTGGCCTTCTTTATGGTGGATCAAAAAATTTTGTTTAGATGACGCTTAAAATCGATTCGATCCAAGCGCCTTCTTTTTTTCTATTCATAGAAACAATTTGTTGTAGGATCTC
>JAHXMU010000537.1:43100-112560 GCA_019455685.1 Philornis downsi
CACTTCTTTTTTTCCTATTCATCGGAACAATTTGTTGTAGGATCTCTTAAAATTGATTCATTCAATCGACAGTGTTCTGTTTCTCATTTCTCATTTGAAGGACTTTAAAAAGATTCTACGTACAATATTCTAGACATGCATTATTAGATGTGATATTTTTCTCTATATTTGCTATGGTTCGAATGAAACTTAATGTTTTATTTTCGGCTTCAAAAACTTGGCTCTATTAAGTAGTCTGGAAGTAAAAGATTTATGAAGGGCTCTCCTTTCTCATACAAATTTGGGCAAACCTAAAAAAATATGTAAATTTATTGCCAAAACGGGTTTTTCTCTTAGTGCAATTTGATTTATGTACAAAAACTGTGTCTAATAAATTTGACATTTGACTTTAATCGTAATGTGGCGGCTTTTATTATTTGTGGCTAACGGACATTGTACCGCGAGCGTAACCTGTTATGATTCGTTATCTAAACCAGAAGAGTCAGACACGCTAATTAACATACAAACATAATGAACTTCCTTGTTTGCTTTTGAAAAGAGCCTACTACCTTAAATACTAACAAAAAGAGTTAAACACAGTAATTATGAGTTCACCGGCCAATATGATTTTTTTTTCACATAGTCTTGTGATGTTTGTAATCAAAAAATTTAAAATTTTTTTCCTAAGAATTGCAAATGTAGAATATCAAAAATAAATAATAGGGCTGGTTTTAAACTTGATTGGAAACCTCTTACGAAACGAACTAAATTTAGGCAATCAAAATTATAAAAAGAATTAATTGGCAAAATCAAAGCCAAACAAGAGGCAAAAATACATATAAGAAAATATGAACCAGTTCTGACTTAATTACGTTAATATTATATATTATATTTAAATGAAATCGAAATTGCCCCGCAATAATATTAAATGAAGTTCAATCTGCAAAGTTTGGCCCGGAATAGGAAGCCCTTGCAAATGGTTAGGTGCTTATAATAAATGCTTTCTTTAGCATTAACTGATACGAAGCAGATTCCGCTGAACAATTAAACTTAAACAAAGTTTTTAGCATTCCTTCGTATGATTTCTTCAATATATTTATGCGGTTGATCATGAGAAAGCCGCTGGCCATGAATTAAATCTTCTTAAATATAAATCACAATATACTCCAAACATGTAGATATAATTGACTAAAGGCGGCAAAATGTTACTGCAGTCGTTTCAAAGCCTGAAAAAAATTATTAAAATCATGTTTTTTGTTAAAAGAGAATGTATTCAAGATGTTGGTACCAAGTTGACCAATGAGACGTCTAATGGTCGTTCGATAAAATCATGATAATGTCACAAGTCAGTCAATCAATACTGGTATCTCTTAAAAATTCAAGCTGCAATTTTCATGGAAATCATCATACTATATTTGTTCTAATAAGTCCTTCACGGTTACCATTTTACGTTTAAGCCAAAATGAAAATTTTAGTATTTCGCCATCAATTAAACCTTAAAAATATGGACTTTAACAACATTTATGTGGGAAAAAGCCTTCTTCATTTTGAAAAATTTTAACATTAGGTGAAGTTTCGTTTATAACATGAGGGCGGTCCCAAAACTATTCGACCCAACAAAGAAGTCACAAAAAAGTTGTGAAAAGGTTCTTTATTTTTCAAAATAATGTTCTTATACACTTTTTCCAGCGATACTCAATAGCTTCTAAACGCTGTTTATAGTAAGAACTGTCATACTCCTTGAAATATATCCATCAACCGCAGACTTCATCTCTTATTGGGAAATCTTGTGCCACCGTGCCATTGTATCAAGTTTGGAAGTAGAAAATAGTGCAGGGGAGCTAAATCTGGCAAATAAGTTGCACGATAAAACACTTCGAACTTGAATTCATTAATTTTGGCCATCGCAATAGTGGATGTGTGAACTGGTGTGAACATAACATTCGTCGTTGAAGGTTTTTGCCCTCTGAACACATAAAAATAATTACATGCACACCCCAAAAAATAGACGCCAAGATGGAACCTTTTTGGCTTTCTTTGGGCACGATTCTCCCACTCCCGTCCACTGCTTTGACAGCTCCTTTGTCACAGGTGTGAAGTAGTGGACCCATGTCTCATCCATGGTTAACAATCGACGCAAAAATTTGATTTTATTGCAGTAAAACATCGCCGAACACTCTACTCCTTTGTCGCAGGTGTGAAGTTTTGAAACCATGTCTCGTTCATGGTTATAAATCGACGCAAAAATTCGGCTTTGTTGCAGTGAAACATCGCCAAACACACTACTGAAACATATTGACGACTCTATTTTTTTTCTATTGCAAACAAGCGCGGCACTCATCCTGCGCACGGGTTTCTCTCTTCAAATCTTTGGTGAATATAGGTGGCATACCACTTTTTGAAATGCCTATCATTTCATCTAGCTCAGGCACATACAGACGACGATCATCCAATAACACCTTGTTCATTTTCTTAACCGTATCTGGCGTGGAAATCTCAATTGTTCGACCACTACGGTGTTCGTCTTGGCAGTTCGTACAGTCCCGTTTAAACTCTGCTACCCAATATTTTACAGTCGTGAAAGAAGGAGGAGACTCTTCAAAATAGAATCTAACTTGGATTTAATATCGGTTGAACTGAGACCTTTCAAATGGGAATATTGAATTTCATAACGGTGACCAATTTTTTACATGTTTACTGTATCACTCAGATCGTTTACTTTTGATGGCTCAAATGAACATACTTAACAACGTGGCGCCTTCAAACTTATAATATATGATTTATAAAGTTGCCACTTTTCACCAAAATATTTTTTTTCAAAATACTGGCACCATCTATATGTCAGGTCGGCTATTTTTGGGAACAACCACGTGTTTCTGCATATTAGGTGCCAATATATCCTTTTTTAAGTTATTCTTCTTCTTACATCCTTACATTCTTATCCGCCGTTAACGGCGACTGTATTGAATGCGTTCTTGTGCATCATTTGGTTTTAACTCATGAACCAATGGTATCTTATATGGGAAAAGATGTAACACATGTAAAATTCTTTGCAAAGGCCACTTAAACATCTTTAACTGCTGAGAACGTCGCCTGGTGGAAGTTTCGAGGTTTTCCTCAATACTTGCTTGCACTCGAGCAAAGGTCACTTCATTTCGAACTGCATGAGGTCTTCCAGCAAGCGGAAGATCACAGACGGCACCTTGTTGTTCAAAACGCTGAACTAATCGGTAAATCGTTGGAGCGCTAGGAGTATTTCAAACAAAAAAGAAATTTCGGTATGGACTTTGTGTCTGAATAATCAAATGTTGAATTTCGAAGTAAAATTGAACAACTTTGGTTCTTTGTTCTGTGCTGAGCCTTTCCATTATAAATTTCTCAAGTATTATTCAGTTAATTCTGTAAAGAGATGAAAAATTGACTTAAACTGAAAATGTATTCCCTGATCAAATCTCAACGTTATATATGCGCCACGCCATATTAACGCCGCCCGTAGAAAATAATTCCAAGCGCTTTGATTTCCTGCGTTTCTCCTCCAATTCGTCACACCAACTTTCGACAGTATTTCAAAAGTCTGGTCATTCCAACAGAGTTTTGATTGACCTCTTCTGCGCTGTCCATCGAGTTCGTTTTCGAAAACTTTCCGTGCCGGAGCATTTGGTCCATCCGCACAACATGACCCAGCCGACGCAATCGCTGTATATTAATGCATTTAACCACTTCGATATCGGTATATAGCTTATTGTTCATGCGATACCGGTACTCTCCCTTATCGATGATGGGCCCATATATTTTTCAGAGTAGTTTCATCTCGAAAACTCCTATCCATTGCATGATTCATCCATTTGCGTCATAACCCAGGATTCTGCACTATATAACAAGACAGGTAAAACCAACGTCTGGCATAGTCGGATTTTTGTTTGGCGAGAGAGGGCTTTACCATTGAATCGTTTGCTTAGCCCATAGTAACATCTGTTAGCAAGCAATACTCTCCTCCTTACCTCCATGCTGATATCATTCGTTTTGTTTACAGCGGAAACGTAGTAGAAAAATTCTTCCACCACCTCAAAATTATAGTTATGAACTTTTACACAACATCCTAAACGGGTACGTAACTTTGTTTTATTCTCGCTTACTATCAGACCCATTTTCGCTGCTTCCTCTTCGATGCTTGAGAAGGCTGCAGTAACATCTCGCAGTTTTCTGCCAATGATATCTATGTCATCGGCATTTGTGAGTAACATACGGCTTTTGTTAAAGATGGTACCAGACGTGTTAACTGCAGGTTGCCTTATAATCATCTCCAACAGTATGTTGAAGAGGGTCACACGATAGACTGCCGCTCTGCCTAAATTCTCGTTTGGTGTCAGAAGTCTCGCTAAGTTCTTTGCCTATCTTCACTGAAGATCAGTCAGCGTCAGCTACAGAGATGTATAAGCTTCGTAGGAATTCCAAATTCGGATATGGCCTCATACAGTTTTTGCCGTATCGGGCTATCGAAGGCAGCTTCATAATCGGCGAAAAGATGGTGTGTATCGATCTGTTGTTCTTGGGTCTTCTCCAGAATTTGTGTGAATATCTGGTTAATTGTTGATTTACCAGGTCTAAAGCCACACTTTTAAGTTAGGACTGTTTTATTGAAAAGTCATTCCACAAAATTTATAGACTACTAATAGTTTTCTAAAGGATAAACAACTTTCCATTAAAAGTGAAATATTTCATAACTTCCAATCATTATTTACACAAATATAGTGTCATTATTACTACCATGAATTAGTGCCTATTTACATTATTTGGAGCAATCTGGAAAGGCACAGGGGCACAGCCCTGTCATTACGGAAAACTTCCTCTCTTTTGTGATACATCCAATTTTTTTGTAATTTCTTAAGTCTGTTTAATCTTAAACCATGTCCATTAGGTGGAATCTCTTAAGAAATAACTAGTCTCAATTTCATTCAGTTTATAAATTCTCCAACATCTACAATATAAAGTTGTTTTAACAACAAGAAAATGAATCGAATAACGTTTCGCGATTAATCGTTGATTAGTATTTCGATGTTAAAGACCAGTCAAATTATCAAAAAAAATCCAATTAATTTAACAGCCTATGAGATACACCTCACATTATTGTTAGATTTCAAATTTGAATAAATTTTTGAATGAAATTTTATGGAATTCACAAAAGGAAGACAAAAATAGATAATAAACAAAAAACTTCTGAAAAAATAGATTAGTTTGAACTTAAATATTCATATAAGCTGTGATAAAAGCTGAATCATGAAACATAAAAGAAAATAAGCATTAACATTTTCCAAAGCGGCGATCGAATGGCGATGAAATGACAAATTTTTCAAATTTTGCAATTTAATAATTATATAAATAATTAAATTAATTGTTTAAATTAAATCATTACAAAATTTTAATAAGCCTGGAATAGTAGATTGGAATTAGAGATAATATTTTTAAATTCTTAGTCGATTACAATGTTCCTCGCTATTGGCATTAAGCATTTCCCATGCTATGCTCTTAATGCTAGAACATTTTTTGTTGCCTCATAAGAAACTGGTCTTCTGCTCAGCCTTATGGAGAGGCTATAGGAAATTAATTACTAATTTTGCTGATGGGTCGTTCATTATTATGATAATATTTCATTGTGCGTCGCTGCGAATACCAAGATATTTTTTCTTCAGTTGATTTGACTGACTTTCCTCTTTTCTCAATGGATACATCTTGAGTGCGTATTGAAAATTAATGTTTGTTGACCTTGACTTTGACTATCGATTAAATACATCTCGTGTATTCTTTTGTTGGCCGCCTCTGCCTTTGCCTCCGCCTCTGACACTTGCGTGAGCGTACAAAACAAATGATGTTTATTCTCTGTTAAATCTGATCTGACATTTGTAGGTCATTAATTTCAATTGAATTTTGCGATATAACGTCGTCTACTTCAGCGCGTCTCATTTGTCTCTTCAGGCATATCTTTATTTAGGATTTAGCGTGTTTAACTTGCATTTCCAGGTTATTTTGCGTTCGAAGCTCATACAACCACGTTATTCATGCTTGACTGTTTTTTCTTCTTGCTTTTTTTTCTTGTATCTGGCTTGATTGTGTGCTCTAATACAAAATGATTGAATTTGAGTTCAATAAATTTATTCAAACACTTTTATCGACTCGAGTGATAGATAAATTAATTTGAAATGCATGCAAATGGGATAACGATTTTTTGTTTTCTTTTTTTTAGTCAACGAGATTTTTAATTAAGACTTATGAATAGTTTTGAGACTCATTTTAAAGGTGACAAATGTATTTGGAAACGAAATTTGTAATTGTTACATTTCCGTACGAGCTAAAGGAGATTCTATTAAAAATCCAATTTTGAAATTGATATTTTGAAAGGCATTATTATTGGGGATTAAGACTGTATTATTCATACGAATTTCAAACGACATTCTGGTTGAGGCGGGGTGAAAGCGCTTGAAATTTATCAAAGGTTGAAAATGCTTCCGTTCTCAATGAGATTTTAAGGGAATGATTTACTCCCATATCTCATACATAGGATGTAAGAAAATTTGTTTTTTGTCTACTTTGAAGTGAACGACCGTTGCACTTTGAAGTGGCACGATTGTTAGTGCATGCGGCTACCGTTCGCATGATCGCGAGTTCAATCCCCGATAGCCGATACCAATCATTATTTAAGCTGCAGTCACCTTGAATTGTCTGATGAATACTTTGAGTAGTCGAGTGATCGAAAATCCAGTCCGGTAAATGCTTTTCAAGCTGTGACGTTCAAAATCATCGTTAAAGTGTGGGTCCGGTTGAATGCGTCCAAAAATAGAATGCGTGCCAGTTCACTGAATGTGAGAAGCTCTCCCATATCTCATTCATGAGATGTAGGGAAAATTGTTTTATGTTCCTTCCAGTATTTTTTTTATTCTAAACTGCCCCTAAAGAAACCAAACCGTAAGTCCTGAGGTATGTTGTCAACAATAAACGAGCTGAAAAAAGTCCTGAATTGAAAAATTGCAAAAGCGTGATACCCCTCCAATATACGCCAGACATCATTACAGTCTTTCGTACACCTTCGGATTTTCATTTATTCCGGAATCTGTGCTTCTTTTGAGTAAAGAATCCCCAATATCAATGAATACCTCAAAATCAAATTATTCCAGGATCAGTCACATTTCTGATTTTGAATCAAAAAATTGGTAGAACGATGGTGGAATGTGGATTACAATTAATTGTTTGAATAAAAAAATTTAAAGTTTGCTTCGAGCAAAAAAAAAAAAAAAAGCAAATCAAAATTATTTTCTTGTCAGACCGATACTAATTTTGTATATTTCTTTTTCGTTTCGCCCATTGGAAGTAAAAACTTCTGGACATCCATTCTCTACCCGCGTCTAAATTGATGGGTCCCAAATTTTACGTTTTAAGTGATTGCTATATCATTTTCAGGCCTTTCGCATTTCGGAGAATCAATTTTTACTGCACACCATTGACGACGAATCCATTTTTGTTCCTTTTCTTTTCGTTTTTCAATCAATAAATGAGGGTATTTGTGTGCACCGACTGGTGAATGTGCAGTCCTTATTTCATAATTCGATCTTGATTGGTTAATAGTACGAACCTTCTCCCAAATTTTATGATCTAAACACAGTGTTTTAGTCAGTTAACTACTCGTATTTCGCAACAATTTTCTATACGTAAGTTAACCAAGATAGAACAAAGCTTAGTCCAATGTATTTCGGCAATTTTTTGAAATAAAACTATTCAATTTTAACACTTAATTTAAAAAAAAAAAATAAATATGTTCTGTCATTTTATTTTGATCCAGAATGGTTTTATAGGCTGATTTTTTAAGATTTAAGTTTTTAAGGTTGGCAGCACTGGTTGGTAATGGTGTCCAAACGTCTTCTGTCAAAGTGAAAAGTGTACAGTATACTCTGCCATTTCATCATGGAATGACGAATGACCTACCACAACGTCTAATTTTTGGTGAATGGGCCTTACAGAAACTCAATGAGAATCCGCTGTTCCGCTGTGTGATCGAAAAATCGTGTTCAGCGATGAGGCTCATTTCTTGCTGAACGGATACGTAAACAAGCAAAACTGTCGCATCTGGAGTGATGAACAGCCACATGCCATACACGAATTACCGATGTATCCCGAAAAAACGACAGTCTGGGCTGGTGGCATCATCGGTCTATTTTTCTTCAGAGAAGACCGTGGAAGAAACGTTACCGTCAACGGCGAACGATATCGAACCATTTTTTTTGCCCCAAATGGCTGAGTTGAACTTGGTTGACATGTGGTTTCATTAGGACGGTGCAACATGCCACACTGCTCGTGAAACAATGGATATATTGAGGGATGAATTTGGTGAGTAGCTTATCTCTCGATTTGGCCCTGTGAGTTGGCCTCCAAGATCTTACTATTTAACGCTTCTTAATTATTTCTTGTGGGGTTATGTCAAGTTTTTAGTCTAGGTGGACAAGCCATGCCTTACGAATAACACGCGTTATTCGTGGAATACAGGCCGAAATACTTAAAAAAAATGACGACACATTGGACCTTCCGAATGAACATTTTGAGACGGAGCCGCGGACAACATTTACATGAAATTATCTTTAAAAATTAAATGGCAAAGACCAGTTTATAGATTCCAATAAAACATTTCAATATATGACGCAAATTTGAGTGTTTTATTCGATTTAAAAAAAAAATTTACGATTAAAAAATCAGCCTATATATCGGATATGATATTAATTGAATTTTATATTTCTAACCGATTTTGAGGTTTTGACTATGCTTTCCTTTATGCCTTAAAGCATAGAGGACACTTTTTGCTTTTAAATAACCCAAGAGCCTCAATATATTCGGAAATCTGCAAAAAGATCAACAATGCAAATATAGGATTATCCATTTTTCGGTTTCAAAAAGTAATGTTAAATAAAACGCACAAAGAGCTATGATTTCGATGAAACTTTTACTTCATTCCATTGGCATTGAACATTGTGATTTTGTACGAAATACAGTGTCATTTAAATTACCACCTCTGAATTGGTTGCAGAGTGGATCCTCCAGCCTCCGTTTCAAAAAAATACGGCCACACAGCCCCTTTTTCCGGATGAAATGGCATTTCCACAATCACTTCTGGGTTCTTCGAGCCCCATATGTGGCAATTTTGCTAGTTGATGTAACCACCGAGTGATTTAAAGCCTATGTTTGATTTGCCACTTTTATAGTAAGTTTTAACTATTTTTACGCGTTCTTCGGTTGTTTAATGATCCATATTCGTAAATGGCAAATTTTTCACTAAATAAATAACACTTTCGTTGACAGATATTTAACAACTGACAGGCTTATAAAATATGCGCAAAATATGCACAAATAAGTCTGGACTATTTTTCAGCATTTTTTTAATTCGTAAAGATAATCAGCCATCAGTACTTTCCGTTTGTCCAGAAAAACATACATTAGTATGAAGATTGCAGTCGTATCAATGGCATTCTTTCGTTTCGATCTTGTAACAAAAAAGTTATTAACAATGTTTTGCTACATTTGCAGTCGTGGAAGTCATCAAAAGTATTAAAAGTGTCTTAAAACCTCAAATGCCATGAATGACACCTTTAAGCATCCAATGACGGCCACGATGGACCCCTAAAGACTGACTGACTGTCCAATTAAGTGAACCACAGACAAGACCGCCACAATAACAACTACTCCTACTTGTAGTGCTACAACAACATTAAACATATTTTCAAAATACGGCAAGCAGCAACAACAATAGCAATATTAACGACAAAATCCCATACAACAAGATGAGGGGGCAGAAAAAGCTTAACAGCCGATGTCATTACTGCTCTTTTCTAACTTAATTGCAAAAGTTTCGCCTTTTGGATGGCTCTTCACTTTGCTGCCTTTTGGTGTTTGGTGGCCACGGCATTCTGGTCGTTGTAGTTGTTGTTGCTTTTGTTGCTGTTTTCTGGTCAACTGCCGCCGTCCACATGAAAATAAGTTACCGCAATTATTATTGGTCGAATATTTAAAAGTTGTTGTTTTTTTTTCTTGTTACTGTTTTGATCCGAGTGAAAAGTCATGTTGATGGTGGCAGCTCCAAATGTTCATGGTTCGGTTAGAGGCTTATATGATATTGCTATCTAGGAAGGGCATGGAGGTGATGTTGGTGGTGGTGGTGGTGGTAACGTGTAATTCTTTCATTGCTGCCGTTGTTGTTATTGCTGATTTTATTGTTGTTGACTGTGTTGGCGTCGAAACATTAAATTGGCTAATAGGGACAATTAGCGACAAATGATAGTTGACAGTTTTGTTCGAAAATGCAGCAGCAAATATACAGAGAAAAATAAAATTCAAACTCATCAAACTTTTTCGGTTGCTGCCCTTAATGGCGCTGCGTTGACTGTTTAGTTTAGCAGTTACAATAAGTAGGAATTGTCGGGGATTTGTACGAAGTACACGGAGGGAAATGTGGAGTTTATTTGTTTTGTGAAATCAAACGAGGCGTCACAGCTTGTAAAAGGAAAATTAAGCATAAAATTTATGTCAAAATTGACACTGAATTCTACATAGTGAATAGTTTGCTATTATGTTATTTAGTACGAGAAACAAGTATACAGCTTTGAAGCCCAAAGGTTTAGATGATTGATGGCCATCGAGTTATCTGACTGGCTAGCTGGCGCCGCACTATTTCTCTTGTAACTCCTTACTGATCCCAATGAGAAATAGCTAGAAGTAATACTATTTCAGTCGTGATGTGTTTTTGAAAATGAACTGAATATAAATAAATGAAAATTTCCCGCATATAACACCCTATTAAGAGTGTGGACGATGTTTGGTGTTAAAACACAATATTTATCAAGTGGTTCGGAAAGTTCGGTCGGTTTTTTTAAAAAAAAATTATTTACTAATTTATATACAAGAAAACAACTATTTTAATCTATTATGTAATATTCCCGTTTTTTTCTATTAACTTCTTTCCACCTCTCTGGGATCTTTTTAATTCCTCTCTCATAAAACTAGAGTGGGTTTTCCAAAAAAACATATTTAATTTGATTTTTCACTCCCTCGTCGTTATGGAAATTCAAATCCTACAAGTAGATGCTCAGACAACAAAATAGTTGATAGTCGGACGAAGAAACGTCTGGGGAGTACGGTGGGCGAGGTACTACTTCCCACCCAAGCTCTGGCAGTTGCTGACGGGTCAGCAAGGCAGTGTGAGGCCTCAGAGAAAGAGTGGGGTACTTGCACATCAAAATTTCTCACAAATCCGAGCTCTTTTATGACCCCATGAACGGTTGAGGCTGATTTTTTGATTGTTTCAGCTATTTCCCTAACGGTTGCACGGGGATTAACAATAGTTAAATCTCTCATCTCCTCGGAAACAATTTATTCTGGCCGTCCTGATCGCCCGTTACGGGGAAGTTGCAAGTAGAAAATCTTTTAAACCATTTATGGGAAGTTCTTTCGTTTTCTTTATAAACAGAATTTATTTTCCGAATGGCTTCCGCTTTCGGGTTTCCTTCTCGGAAATAATGCACGATAATATGCGTAAAATGCTCTTTTTCGTTCATTTTTTCTTCTTTTTAAAACTTTAAAACTCACGACTAGAACGAGAGCACAAGTAAACAATAGTAAACAGTTTAAAGAAGGGATGGGAGGAAGTCATGATGGTGGTTGAAACAACTTTGCAAGCAACCCAATATATGACGATAATGACCTGTTCGCTGTAATTTCCATTACCATCATCTTACAAGTCCGACACAGGATTATTATCTCATAGTTCTCTACGGGAACGACGGTTCTAATACGTGAAGCCGAACCAACAAAATACAAACGACGTTCACTTTTGGAAATTCATTGATGTTTTCATAAACTAATGGCTTTTTTTATGCATGTATGTGTATCTCGAAAACCTGGCGTGCTAGAAAAAAACCAATATCAATATCTGGAGGATACGGTGGATGGGGTAAGACATCCCATTTCAGCGTTTCCAGGTTGGTTTTAATGGGCTTGGCCACATAAGGACGAGCGTCGTTATACTAAAGTATAAATTTTTCGTGCAACTTCGCGCATTGTGGACTTTTCTCGAGTACAACTCGTCTCAATCGCATTAACTGAAGTCGATACCGATCTCCAGTGATGGTTTCGTTTGGTTCCAACAGTTCGTAATACATAACAGCGATCTGGCCATACCAAACACAGAGCATAACTTTCGCAGCGTGAATATTCGGTCGAGGCGACGACGTAGAAGCATGACCGGACAGTCCTTATGACTTTCCTTTCTTTAGATTGCCGTAATGAATCAATGTTTCATTACCTGTTTCAATGCTATGAAGAAACCCCTTCGTCCTTTGTCGCTGAAGCAGTTGTTCACAGACGAAAAAACGACGCTCAACGTCCCTAGGCTTATAGGGAACTCAAGTTTCTTGACCTTGAATCATTCGCAACGCATGCAATCGCTTGGACATGTCTTGGCGGGTAACTCCTAATACTAAAGCATATCCACCTGCGTTTGACACGGATCCCCATCATGCACTGCCATCAATTTAGTGTCTTTGAAGGTTTTTCGGTTTCATTCACGCGAACGGTCATCAACATCAAAATTACCGTCTTTATAGCTACGGAACCAATCTCGACACGATGTTTAACATAAAGCAGCATCTCTGTAAACGTTTTGATGCTCTCTATGAGCTTCAGCCACCGTTTTCTCTGATTGAAAGAAGAAAATCAATACTTCCCGCATATGACGATTATTTGGCACAAAATCATACATATTCACACAACCAAAAGAACACGACGCCAAAAGAAAATCACCGTTGTGTTGAGGCGGTATGTTTACCACATGCCTAAGCTTGACTCATGACATTTAGGTTATGGCAGAATCGACGACTTACAGCTGTCGCCATCAATTGGCAAATAGCGGGAGCTTAGTTGCGCACCTAATATATAAAATGCATAAATTTTCTGTTCTACAATCAGAATTCGATACCAAAAACTGTCCAGCCTGTCTTACTTTTTATTTTTTAACTTTAGTACGTCCATTGAAATATTTTTTATTGGTAACGATGACTGGAGAACGAATTTTATCCGGGAAATTCAAAAATAAAATTTGATGTTTTAGTGGCCATTTGATTTACAAAATATAACGGAAAGGAAATTCCATAAATGAAATATTTCAGGACGGAATTTGTGCTTTGCAAATTTTTCTCAACGGATAAAAGAACTATATTTTATGAAGCAACATATTAGTTACATTTTGTAGGTGCCCAGAGAGGGGTTCGACTGCATATGGTCGTAATTTTTATCTCATCGATCTTTGATGGTGTATTAATGCCTAGAGTCTTGAAGCGTGCATATTTAAAATTAAAGCTCTCTTTAATTTTAAATATGCACGGTAATGGGATTTTGTGAAAATAATTTCATCACAGATATAAAAAGCAAATGACTGCAGTTGTTAACTGAACAAAACTTAAATACTTTTTCGGTATAAATAATCTGACCTGCCTCCCTTTCCATAGCGGTTAACAAGCAGTTGAATCTCCTGTTTTTCAATAACAAAAATATAAATCCTTTCTCTTTACTCGCCGCAAATTTGTATTACAAATTGAAACGCTCCAACACGATACGTTAGTTATTTACAATACTTCTTGGCTTATGGAAAACAATTAAGTACAACCTTCGTTTAATGACTGGAAAATTGAAAAGTTTTGATGTTCGTTTCGTTGCTCACCCAAAATATTCACCCGCAAAATTGCTGAATTGTTATGAAATCAAAATTTTTAAGCGGAAAAGCGCATTATATACACAGTTTTTTAAAGCTTCCGATGTTATCATCCTGTTAGCACAAACACCCCTCAAATACGAATACATATGAATATTGGTGGTGAATCATGGCTACTGGCCTCTTACTCATGCATATGCAATAATATCAGTGGAAATGTGGGCGTGTGAGGGAAAGATTTTGTCTTCAGTACTCGTATATGTGTGAAAACAAAGAAAAGCAACAAATAACATCAACAGAACACAATATAAATTATATTTTTACGATTGAATTGCTTAAGCAGTTGCAGCAGCACATTGCGCTCTTGCCGCTAACAAAAGCAAAAAATAAAAAAAAATCAGAAACAGAAACTGAAAACAACAGAGAGCATTCGTTCACGACTCCACGGAATATTAAAATTACATATCAAAACATGTATATCCTTGGTTACATATACATATGTAATACCAGCACATACATGTGCATACTAAACAAATATTAACTACGTTGCAATCTGCCTCCAATTGAAAAAGGGTAGAGCTCACCCAGCCGGAAGCAATGAAAAATCCTTATGGGGAACAGTGGGAGGGAAAAAAGCTTAGTCTTAATTTTGCTTGCAAAGCAGATGAGATGCTCAACTGCGGAAGAAGCAATTTTTGTCTCAAGTTTTGGTCTCAGGTCGAAGGGACGCGGCTGTTACTTTTGGAGCTTCTAAAATCAGTTGTGTTAGCTTGCGTAAGCGGACAATACAAAATGTAAAAATTTGTAAACCTTAGAACCTAAGCAAATTCAAAAAACACAAATATTTTAAACTCTTTAAACTTTAAATTAAGGTTAGAAATTAGATTACATTTCATAGGTAAGATTCAAAAATTGTAATTTCCATGCATTATTATAAGGTTATAGATTTCTTTTAACATTTCGAACATGAATAGAGTCTACTGAAACACGCCATCTATGTTACATTAATTGTACTACACTACCAGCTATGCCAGATATGGAAGCATTCAATTTCCTTAGAATCTTTGCAATCCGATGTCCGCTGCAGGAGTTCAGACCCAACCCACATTCATTTATACAAGGTGCCGCACGAATCGTACTACTGTCAACTGTCAATAGGGACTGTTATTAAACGATATTGAATGAGTTTTTTTTTATTTCGAACTGCGCCAAAGATGTATCTGTTTCAAAATGAAACAATCGTACACATATTCGATCCGTTTTGGGCGGAGCTCCAACGAAAATTCCCAAACAAAGTGATATCGATAAACTCCGCTTTCCGCTGGCCCCAACATCAACTGACCTGACTGCACCAGACTTGTATAAGTGATAAATCAATGATTGGATGGTTCATTTATGTAGGGTCTGTATCGACACCTGGATTGATGTCTTTCGTTTTCAGTGAGGTTCTTACTTGATTCAAACAAAGTAAAAAAAAAATTTCTTGCATCCTATGAATGAGATATGGGTGATTTTCTCACATTCAGTGAGCTTATGCGCATTCTGTTTTTGGACCTTCTCAATGAGTCCTAAAATTTAACAACGACTACGAACGTCAGAGTGTGAGAAGTATTAATAGGACTTGTCGACTACTCAACGATGTAACTGCGACTCAAATACTGTTATTTTTTTGTATGCGGGATTGAACCCGCGATCATGCAAACGATATTCACGTGTACTAACCATCGTGCAGCGGTCAGCCACAACAAAATACATATGCTAAATATGATCAAAAAACTAAGGTCGGCGGAAATGGTGAAACTAAACTTATATTATGGTCAATTGTATGGGTACGATGTGAAAACATAAACTGATATGGATCACTTTCAAGTTGTTTTCTATTTTAAATGATACATAATTAAACTCCGACAAAGGGTTCACAAGTGATAAAATCAAGCTGGCTGATTGATTCGCATGGGAATCACACTAAAACATGTGGCGATATGGCTTATATTTAATGAAGCTCTGCTTTATACCAAATGAAATATATGAACCAGATATGATTGAATTCCGATAAAAATGATGGTCTCTTTAAGCAATAAAATCAATCTTGGTCGGTTCTTAAGAACCAGACCAAACTACGAACCGATACGAGCTATTGCCAACGAAGTTCTTCTCTTTTTTCTCGAATTCAGAGAATACTGCGGCTAGGCTAGACAGTAAAATGACTCCTATACGTTTTCTTTGTCTGGGAACAATATGAAAATTTGCACCTGCAAGATCTATTTTCAATATGATTCGTCGATAGTCCAGATATAAATAAACATCATTGAAACCTGGGGAAACATATGGTTAACAGAAGTGATAAATTAAGGTTAGACATTCACTTGTATGAGAAATATATCAAAGACGGACCGATGAAATTGACTAATAATTGAGAACACATAGACGGAAAACGTTAAATTGATACAGAATTTTTTACTGAAAAAAAATTATAAATTCTTCCCAAAATTACATTTCTGATTTCGAATCGATCAAGGGTAGGTCGATAACGTATCAATTTTTGTTGAAATCGTTTAGTAGTTACGTTAAATCTATTCAGAATTTGATTCCTAAGAAAAACAAAAATCTTTCCCAAAATCAAATTTTCCTTTGTACACCTATGACTTGCAATGGATAAAAGTATCTGATTAGTAATGAGTTTTGAATGAGGTAAAGGTACGAAATTATTTGAATACTAAAAGTCGGAAGAACATCAACATTTTATTAACGAAAGTAAAAAAAAAAACAGCGGTTTACAATGGAGACGATGTAAAAGTTATGGGAAATTTGCGTTTGCTTTAATATTTTGCTTACGTAATATTGGTTAGCTGAATTTGAAGGTGATCGTACATGCATTGTAGATATATAATAAGCATTAAAGAAATATACATTTGACCGTTCTTAGTTTTTCTTGGAGAAAAAGAAAACTGAAAACAAAGTAAAGCGAAGAAATAGCGAAAATTGTTGAAATAAAATTGACTACTAATATTTGAGAGCGGCATGGCAGAAAAGTGCTATTATCTGTTATTACTTTCAGCTATATGATAAATATAGCTGCATATTCATCGACTTAAAATATTTGTGTCGTAAAATTTATTTTACACTAATTGCAATTTATTGCGCTCAATATTTCTTAGCAGTACCACTGTGCCATAATGTACGTACGAGCATGTAAAAATATAACAATAAATGCATTTCAAGGCAATTTATCTTGAGCCAAATTACTCCCCATAAATGAATCCCAGCACAACAACAACAACAACAAAGCCAAAAAGTACACATAGTGCAGCCCAAGGAAACCAAGATTTAAGACTTTTTTTCTGGCAAGCAAACTCACATTTGGTAGCAGCTTCCGAACAATCGAAGCGTCATCAAGAGAACTCAACTCTAAATGATTCTAAGTCAGATGGAACACAAAGATTTGTCGAAACAAAAGTATATAAATAAAGTACTTTAGCGTTGAATGCTACAGAGTAGTTTATATGCAAATCACTGCAGAAATCATAAAAATACAATTTTATGACTTAAAGTTGATGGCTCGTTTGGAGAGGGAGAAGAGGAAACCCTGAGATATTTTAAAATTTATTGGCACAGAGCAGCCAACGATGGCAAAGTGTTGGAATCCAAAATGACGGAGAATTTTACCGATTCAATCATGCACATCACCCAAATCTGTGAACGTTTTATGTTCGGAGAAACCTTATTTAGTTTCGGTTGTGTACGCCTACTTTAGGAGTTTTCATTTAAAATACCATTGCGTATAGATTGGCATCAAAATCTATGCTTCGTTTTTTTCTTTTCTTTCCTTTTTGTACGGTTTGCTATAAAATGCACATTAAATAATATAAATTCTCTTCTCTCACTAGCATTCGCTAACGAAGATAAATGCTTAAAACGTGCAAAAATTTTTGTTGCAGCAGCAGCTTTTGCAATGCCGCAAAAAGGATGCTCCTGCTGCAGCTAAGACAGGAAATGCCGTCGTTTGTTGAGATACCTCTATGCTACAGTTGATGCTTATAATGGCAACCATTAAATGTCCATCGACATTATATGGCAAATGTTAATGCCAAGACAGAATATATTTAATATAAAGTGGTACATGATGTTGGATGCTTTTGTTCACTGTTTATTCTCTTCTATTTTTTTTTTTTTTTTTTTTTGCGGAAATTGCAGTCATTATAGGGAATATACGTTGTTTTCTTTTTTTTTGGTTTTTTTTTTTTGAGAAGTCAGGGCAAGAATTGAAAACATAGCAGAGGCAAACGTGATCGAAGGAAAGTTGAGGGAGTACAAGAAAACCTGCTTATTATTGCCTTTATTAACGTTTATTGCAAGACACAGATGGGGATCAGAAGATGCAACATGAAGGACATTGGTTGCCTATATCGAAAATGTGTTTACGTGTAAAGCCGACCAAATGTTTCTAAACTACGCAGTATAGTACACATGGTATTTTTAAGAAATTTAAAGAAAGCTGATGAGCAGTTTGGTGCAAATCGCTTTTTCATATTCCCACCTGAGTGAAATGAGATGTATATCGTTTGATGTAGTAAAAATTAAACACCTAGAATGAAGCAATAAAAGTACCAATCTCTCTTTGACCGAATATATTTCATTTTTAAGATGATTGAATGATATCCGTTTGTATGGTTGGTCAGCAGATGGCTGCTAGACATGATGACGGTCATAAATCTTCAGAAAACTTCTTAAAATTTGGCACAAGCTAATGTTCTGCCAGATCGGAGACTATAAATGGGCAACATCGATTAAACCCTTCTGGTGCTGTCCATATGAATTCACCAATTTTCTGAAATTCAGATTTTGTCCGTACCGCCTCATTTGTAAACAGCAGCAAGTTAATTTTCTGTTTATTATATAGGTTTGTAATGCTTGATGGAACTTTTAAAAATCAACCGTTCTGGCGACTCCTATGTAAACGATCGATTAAACTGCATATTCTCTGTTTCATATCTTTCACTTAGACTAATTTTTAATCAAATTTAGTAGCAGCAAATTTTCGCTAAATTAAGGCCTGGTAACGAAAAGAAAGCTCATTCATGGAAGTTTTTTCCTGCTGTATACCTAATCGATTAGGTTGGAGTTACTTGAACTATACTTAATTTAATGGCACTGTAAAGCTTGGTAAAATATGAAATGATAAAGCTGATAAGCACGCCATCTCAAATTGCCTACATTCACATCATCTATGCAATTGCTTTAAATTCAGTAAAAGTTAAACTCGGTTCTGCGCATGAACATGGACAGCATTGTCTAAGCCCCTTATAGTATCATTCACACAAATAGGACCACTTAGTACAAATCGGAAGTCGCTCTATAATTTCTAAGTGTAGGACTTATGAAAGTTATACAGGCTGGCCCAGAATGAACAAAGTGGTGTGAATTCCTTATAACTTTTTTATTATAATTTTTTTTTTTCTTTTCTTTTTAGTATTTTGTAAAGAAGACTTGGAGAATTTATAATGGAGCAATACACAACTGAACAACGTGCCCAAATCGTTGAAATTTACTTTGTAAATCAACGGTCCATTGTGTTGACTCAGCGTGCATACCGACGTCAATTTAATATGCGGGTTGCACCCTCTCAGTCAACAATAAACCGCCTTGTTGCAAATTTTCGAGAACAAGGAGCAGTAAGGAACCTTCCTGGTGCTGGCAGACGACGAACGGTGCACACGGATGACAATATTCAAGTGGTACAGGAGAGTATTCAGGAGGATCCACAAACATCAACCAGGAGACGTTCGACACAACTTGGCATCTCATCTTGCATAGCATAAGAATGTTTCCATACAAAATTCAAATTGTCCTAGAATTAAAACCGAAAGATTACCAGCAACGACTTGACTATGCAATTTATTTCCAGCAAAAAGCACAAGAGAATCCTAATTTTATTCATAACTTAGTTATGAGTGACGAAGCCCATTTCCAATTAAATGGGTTCGTTAACAAGCAAAACTGTAGGATATTGGATACGGAAAACCCGAGAGTACTTCATCAACGACAATTACACCCAGTTAAGTATACTGTTTGGTGCGGTGTTTCTTCAGAAAAGATCATTGGCCCATATTTTTTTGAAAATGAACGAGGTGTTGCCATTTCCATCAATGCTGATCGATATCGGGCCATGTTGGAAAATTTTGTAAGGCCAGCCGTGGAAAACCACCCGCAAATATGGTTCCAACAGGATGGAGCCACAGCGCATACTGCGAGGGCCACAAAGACTATTTTACGCGACATATTTGGTGAAAGAATAATTTCGCGTACAAGCAATTTTAATTGGCCTCCGCGTTCCCCGGATTTAACCGCTCCAGACTTTTTCCTTTGGGGTTATTTAAAAGGGAAAGTTTATGTTAATAAGCCCAGGACTATTGACGAATTAAAATCCAATATTCGAGACGAAATTAACAACATAACACAGGAAATTTTGCGAAAGGTCATGGAAAATGTGTTGGAAAGAGCACATTTGTGCGAAGCAGAAAATGGCCACCACTTGCGGGATATCATTTTTAATAACTAATCTAAAAATATTCCCCATAAATTTACTGTATTTAAAAAAAAAATTAAAAAAATATGTCTTAAATAAAAAGTTATAAGCAATTCACACCACTTCGGTCATTTTGGGCCACCCTGTAATTTTACGTCTTACAGTGTTTCACTTCAGACCATTTCTGGTAGGAACTTAGCTGTGTAACACGCCTCTTTTGGCACTCTCACGTTTTATTCACATCAACGCAAACGGAATTTGGATGAAGGTTTATCATAAGTCAGTTCAACTGACTGCAAATTCAGTATTAGATTTTAATATAGGGTTATCTATTTAATGGTTTAAAAACCATGGTCTAGCAAGGTTGTCAGCTGTCATCTAAAGTGTTATTTATTTGGTGAAAGATTTGTCATTTACGAATATGGATCGTTTTACAACCAAAGAACGCGTGAAAATAGTTAAAATACAGTACAAAAGTTGTGGTTCATACGTGTTCCAATTAAATTTTTTTCAGGGTTGAAACTCATTTCTCACTCGACCTTAGATCAATAAGCAAAATTGTCGCTTATGCGGCTCGGAGAAGCCAGAAGTAATTGTGGAAAAACCATTGCATGATGAAAAAGTGACTGTTCGCATTATGGTCTGAAGGCGCCATTGCGCTATATGCTTTTACAACGATAACTTGTTAGATGGTGCGTTTTTTGATTAATTTGGTTTTTCAAACGCCGCATAACGTTCAAATAATGGTCTTCATTAACCTTCTAAACTTCTGGTAATAATTCCAAATGCACAACCCCGCGATACTCGAAGAAAACAGTCTACGTTACATAGATTTTCGATCGACTTTAAGGTAACTTTTTCGGTTTCAGCTCAATTGGAAGGTTTTATGCCTTCCATGTTGAACTCATAAATTGACTTTGTGACTGACAATGACTTTGTGACTGAGGAGTTGGATTTGAGTGATTCCTGCCCGTCTTCAGTGACTTTTACAAGATTGAGTTGTTGAAGAAAGTTCAAACCTTTTGGAACTAGTCGAGCATTAACCGATTTCATATCAATAAAATCATATAAAATGGTAAGAATTGATTCGTAAGATTCAAAATTCACAGTTCGGCAATCACTGTTTAACCTAAATAATGATTTTCAGTCATCATTTTCGTAAATTTGTTAAATTTTAACTTCAATTGAACTTCTACTATATCTCGACCGCTTTTAAATGCACTCCACTATTGACATGTACGTGTTTTTGATAAAGTCTGCCCACCGTAAGCCTTCTGTAACATTTTCAGCGATTCAGCACCGAAATTCCATTTGCAAACAAAATTTGAGACAAATTCTATGTTCAATATTTTTATGTTATTAAAAAAATCGTAAAATTCATTTGAGATAGATTAAAAAAATTGAACGCTATAAATAGAATAGGTGAGACAAATTGTGCGTCCATATAGAGGACATTTGTGCTAATATAGCAATAAAAAGAATTTCTACAATCTCTTTAATGGACTTTTTAAATGAGCAATCTAATCCTGTAATGATAGCTGAAGATAAGTTTTCACAAAGTATTAGAATAGGTGATGAGACATGGGGTTGCGAGCTAGACTTCCAAACTAGCCAATATGGTTGGGAATTCCTGCCAAATTCGTTGAAAAAAGTGATGTTTAAAAAAAAAAAAAATCCTGAATTTGTCACCCCTATAAAGCTCTATTTCACACGTCTGTCAAAGTGGAAAAATTTCTGGTCAAAAATTTATCAAATTTTGTCGAACAACCAAAGTATTTATCCGAAATGGCTCTGACTGGCTTTCTTTTCTGTAATTTGATTGACAAAAATTTATTTTTTTTACAGAAATTATATCAACCAGTTGTCAGCATCCAAAGTAAAGTTAAATAAAACATATATAACACTATGATTTCTGTGGAACTTGTTTTCCATTATAATGCTTGGACCTTGCCATTACGTACGAAGTACAATGTCATTTAAATGACCGCCTATGGATTGGTTGCAGCACTCAATCCTTTGGAAGTAGTTTTCGACCACTTTTTCGCACATTTCGGGCGGTATCTCAGCGATAACTTGATGAATGTGGCCGTCCAGTCCTCGTTTTGTGGCGGTCTAGTCCTCGTTTTCAAGGAATGGTTGTCCACACCCCATAATTGTGGATGTTTGGTGATTTCAACAATGAAATTTGCACTTTCATACCTTGAAAAACAGAAGCTGCAACATCGTATCCTAGGCATAAAATGTTGATTTTTAAATGCTCCGAAGTTTGGGGATTATCTTCCTAAACGCGGTTTTTGACGTAGCCCCACAAAAAAAAAAAAAGTTTAGCGGCGTCAAATCGCATGATCTTAATGGCCAATTGACGTCGCTCAAACGTGAAATTACGCTTTCCGGAAACTTCTCATGCAATAAAGCAAAAATCGGTCGTATTACGTGGTTCGTGGCAACGTCTTGTTGAAATCACTTATTGTCCAGTTCATAATCTTCACTCACAGGCCAAAAAAGTCAGTTATAATACGGCTATAGTGCTGTAAATTGACGGTGACGGTTCCTCTAGCGTCATCTTCAAAAAAATACGGCTCGATGACATCTCCAGGTCATAATGTGGACCGAACAGTCCTTTTTCCGGATGAAATGGCATTTCCATAACCAAAGTACACCTTGGGTTTCTCACAATCACTTTTGGGTTCTTCGAGCGCCATATGAGACAATTTTGCTTGTTGACATAACCATCGAGTAAGTTCTTCATCGCTGAAGAGAATTTTGGCCAAAAAATCATCCTGTTGCTGTAGCACTCAATCAGCATATCTATGACGTTGTGAATGGGTAGCCGGTTTTAATTGTTGCGTGATTTGAGCTATGTATGGATGGATAGAGGTGCAAATCCAAATGCAAACTACAACATAATGAGCCGTAAGATAGACCCAATTGCTGAGATCGCCATGAAATCTACAAATTAGGATTATTCGCCAAACTTTAGCTAACAGAAGCGATATTTTTTCCAGTACGAACATTGTGATGATGCATAGGCCTGATCACATTTGTAATGCTTTTAGTTTCTTAGAATTTCTTTATAATCTTGCCAATTCCTTGCATATGTAGGTCGATTATGACAACCATAATCACCGCGTAATACATGGAAAGTACCTACGTTTGAATTACCAATTTCGTAGTAAGTTTTAGCTATTTTTATGCATTATTGTTAAACGATCCATATTCGTAAATGGCAAACCTTTTACTGAATAAATAACACCTCAGATGACAGGTATTTGAGAGCTGACAGAGTTGCCAAACCGGCAGTTTTGAAATTACTAAATGATCATTAAATTAGATCATCATTAGAATTCAATAAAATCGGTATCATTTAAATGATTCGTTACTATACTAAATATGATTTATTTTTCAATTTAAATAAGCCTAAATAGGACACTCCATTTCCATAATTTTCCTCTTAATTTATATTGTTTATACGGTTCTCTATTTGTTCTATACCCGTTCACTGTGCAATGCATTTCGCTGCCTTGCGATACGTGTAAATATTTTTATATTTTTTTTTTTCTCCCAGCCATGTAACATTGATTGGAAAATTATTTGTTTGCCAAACTATTTTTAATAATTTTAATTGATTTTGTTGTTTACGCTGTTGTTGAGATTTTAGCTCGACATTTGTTTGTTTTCGTGCCCATCCTACTGTTACAACCATACGAGAAAATCGGATTAATATTGTAAAATTGTGAAAAACGATAGGCAACAATAAACTTTTGTAATTTCACACATCATTTCAGACAATTACGATTATTATGCACATCATTGAAGCTCGATATGTATGTGAATGGGAAGCGAAAGGACGATTTGTTTATGTTGTTGCTTAAAATTGATAGAAACAACAAAATTAATTTGTCAGAATTAACTGCAATACAAGTATTTTCTTTGTTAATTTGATATCTTGGAATGGTGTTATAAAAGGGAGAGAGGCATAAGGAAATAGTTCTAAATAGAAAAAGAAACTTCATTATGTTGGATGGGGTTAGACGTGGGTGATACCCTTAATATGATAGACACCTTAGATAAGGAAATAATTTTTCAAATTGTTGATTGCACCAGGATTTGTCTTCAGCAATAATTGATAGGCAGGTACTTATTTTGGTTGTGTTCATATTAGGGGTATAATTGAAAATGTGAATTATGATCGCTTCGATAATCAGGATATCACACTTATTATAGGGTTAAGATGGTTTAGAGTTGACAAAAATAATGGCCACAAACATCGGTCATGTTATCATCCTTGTAATGGTAAAGTAATTGCTTTTGAATGGATCATCATACCATTTCCTCATCGAGTATAGCAGACAAGTGAGATTAGGCAGAAATGCACCAAAATAATAATAACAATCAATTAAAAGAGGATCGTTTGCTAAAATAGGATCATTACAAAAATTTGAAATCCCTGAATAAAATCACTAAATAAAACGGGAGTGGCAATAGAATTTATTATCGATTTTGAACTAAACATTGAAAAAAACTCCAAGCTTTTCAAATTTCTGCGTTTTATCTCCAATTCGTAAAAACAAATTTGTATATCGCCTCAGTATTCCGGTAATTCCAAGTGGGATTTGTTCGATATTTTGTGAACCGTCCAAAGATTTTATTGCCGATTTTTATTGCTGGAGTATTTTCATTCATCTGTCCAACATGGGGCTACCAATGCAATTATTGTATTTTGAAGGGAACGATCACACAAATATCTGTATGAGCCCATATAATTTAAAAAGTGTAATTCTCTTAAAGAATCGACGAACAGATTTAAATACTTGTGTTACGAGGGCGATCCCAACACCAGCCGACCTGACGTATAGATGATGCCAGCAGTTTGAAAAAAATTATTTTGGTGAAAAGTGGCAAACGTGTAAAAAATATGTTTTAAATTTCAAGGCGCCGCGTTGTTTAATATTTTTATTTGAGTTATCAAAAGTAAACGATCTCAGTGATTTTATAAACAGGGGAAAAAATTGGTTACTGTTACGTAATTTAAGATTTCATTTTGAAAGGTCTCAGCCCAACTAATATTAAACCCGATCCGCATTTTATTCTGGGGGGATCTGCTCCTTCGTTTACGATCGTAAAATATTGGGTAGCAGAGTTTAAACGAGGCCGTACTAGCTGTCAAGACGAACAGCGTAGTGGTCGACTAAATGGATGATCGTCAAATGAAGGTGAGTGAGCTCTCTAAAATGATAGGTATTTTAAAAAGTGCTATATATCGTATATTGACCCAAGACTTGACGATGACAAAGCTGTGCTCAAGATGGAAGCCGGGCTTGCTCTCAATAGGGCAAAAACAGCGTCGTGAAGATGTTTCAATAGAGTGTTTGGCGACATTTCACCGCAATAAAGCCGAGTTTTTGCTTTGAATTATAACCATGGTGAGACATGGTTCCACCACTTATCACCTGAGACAAAGAAACAGTCAAAACGGTGGATTAGAATGGGAGAATCGTGTCGAAGGAAGGCGAATATGGTTCCATCTGCAGCCAAGGTCATCCCGTCTGTTTTTTTTTTGCGATGCGCATGGAATTATTTTTATTGATTATTTTCAGAAAGCAAAAACCATTAGCGGCGAATATTATACCAATTTATTGCATCGCTTATGTGATGAAATTATGGAAAATATAACGCATTTTGGTTAAAAGGAAAGTTGTTGTTTCATCAAGGCAATGCTCCAGTTCGCACATCCTCTATTGCGAAGGCCAAATTAATGAATTAAAGTTCGAATTGCTTCATCACGCATATTTTTTGCCAGACTTAGCTCCCTCGGACTATATTCTATTTCCTAACTTCAAAAAATGGTTCGGTGCTAAAAGATTTTCCAACAACGCAGGAGTAGGAGTGTTGATGGCTGTTTAAAGACGTTGGTCAGTTCTTACTATAAACAAGGTATAGAAGCTATTGAATATCGCTGGAAAAAGTATATCGAGTTAAAAGGAGATTATGTTGAAAATAAAGAACATTTTTCACAACTTTTTTGTGTCTTCTTTGTTAGGTCGACTAGTTTTGGCACCGCCAACATAATCAAATTTTTAACTCGTCTCAGTTATCTGAAAGTTCCAAGTGGGCTTTGACCGATCTTTTCTGCGCCCAACAAGAATTTCCTTGCCGATTTTTCTTGGTGGATTATTTTCATCCATCGGCTTAACATAAGTCTATTAACGGAATTGCTGTATTCAGATGCCCACACAGATTAAACAGTAACTTTCTCTTAAAGAATAGAATAGATTCAAGCACTTGTGTTATTACCCCGCATTTTACTCTTTATAGAACATCAGACAAGAATAATATCTGTTAAAGATTTTGTTTTCATAAAAAGAGGGCTTTCTCGTTAAATAGCTTGGTTAAATCGTAGTAGTACCTGCTTAGAAGCAATACACTTCTAATGATTTGAGCTGATAAACAATTTATAGACATGAATGTTCACTCAGCTTCACAAACGAATAGGCGCATTGTTCGAAATAAACAAATTTTGTTTACAGCCACTGTTGCTTATTGCTTCCCAGGACTTGAGAAGGTTGCAGTAACACCCAGCACTTTTCAGTCGGTGATATCTTTGTCATTAAGAAAAATTTGACTTTCATTAAAGATGGTATGGTGGCAGTCATATTTACTGCAGCGTTCCTTGTGATTTGTGCTAAACAGATCGAGCTATAGATTATCGCCCTGGCTAGGACCCCTTTTTGGTGAGAAGTGGCTCAGTAAGATCTTTATTATTTTCCATTGAAGGCTTCGTATCGGTCAGTGTCATAACCGCACAGGAGAATCAGCTTTGAAAAGACGTCAAACCCCACCATGAATAAAAATAATTGTTACAGATTGCCATATTTCTGTGGTCACAACCCATAACAGCCTAAGTCTGTTTTTCAATATTTTCAGTACAGGAGTTTAAAGTTTTGAATCTTCACTGAAAATCAGGAGAAGGTGTTTTTTGAAAAACTTTCCAAGGAAACGAATTTCTTTACTTAGTTGTTAACAAAAAATAGTTGTTTATTCTCGCAGTCAAAAGATATTATCGACACTTAGGCTCTTATGAATTGTTGAACGAAAGAAAGTCAAAAAGTTCAAGTTGAGTTAGGCTATTATTCCAGATTAAATAAAAATTTTTTTGTTTGGAGAAAAACCTTAACTCAATTTATGTTTATCAAAAAAACGAAATTGTAATTCGGAATAAGAGCTTAACTCAAGTTAGGAAAATAAAATTGTTTCTTTATTTTTTTGGATTAACGACTTAAGTTGATTTAGGCAATGACGAAAAAATAATGTTTATATTTGTTGTAATCCTAAATTGACTTAGGCAGTTATGCCAAAACAGTCATTTAGAAAAATAACTTAAGCTATTAGGTTTTTTAGGATTAATTGCCTTCCTAGAAGAGATACAAACATGAAAAATTTAGAGCAAATAAATTTAGATACGCTGAATACGATGGTGCTAATAACTCAATTGTGTCCTAACTCGAGTTAGGCTGTTACGGGTTGTGACCACATATTTATATATATTTAGGTTTTCTCCAGGATTTTCTATGGTGCGAATGTCTCTTCAGTTGTCGATTATTGTCGATATATAGAAATCAGTATCTTTCCATTGTGTGGAAGTCTCAAGAATAAGGGCATACTTTCTTCGCAATTGAGAGGAGATAATAAACTGTGGTCTAGAATTCTGAGTATCAATATTAGCCTTGTAACTAATTTCTCTCTGCTGTTTTTTTTTCAATAAAAATGCAAGTTTGTTACGAAAAAATTTTTGCAAATGATTCATTGAAAGTATCGCCAATAGCTAGCTACTACTTTTCGCCATCTTTGTGGCAAAGTTCGAATTCCGTCACGGTAAAACTGTTCATCTTTTGAGCTTAATCAAGAATCCAGCCATTCCTTATGTCGTCATATAAGTGGAACCGCTGGTCAGCCATACCGTGTGCTATTGAACGGAACAAATTATAATCGAACGGCGCAACATCTGCATAACATGGCGGATGGCATGCGACTTCCCATTTCGAGAAGAATGTCCGAACACGCAAAGCATTTATATTGTTTATGCCTCTCGCAAACAAACTAAACATGCTATGTGGATAAAACCGTCAAAATATCTTCGGGACGAAGAAATAGTAATCGAAAGTCGAATGTACGTAGCCCGCAAAATATGAAAATTCACCTTATTTTTGGATCACACCTCGTATGAAGATTTTACTTACGCATAACTGGACAGTAATTAACAAATTATTTTGATTTATGTATATTTTATGTATAAAACTAAATTCTATTTAGTTTTTATTCGAATACTTACATTTCAAATAATTTGGTTCCGATTTCTTTGGTGCAGTATTTAGTAATATCAGAAGTCCTCTTCTGTTCTGTACATGGGCAGGAAAGTAACGTAGTTTTCCGATTATTTTAACTTCCAAGGACCTGTGTCAGTAGTAGCCTTTGTTCAGTAAGTCTGAAATATAATGCGTAATAACCGCTCAGATATGAGAATCATTCCGCTGCGGATCATGGATTCTCTTATGAAATTTATTTCTTGTGAAATTGTCTAGTTCAAAACCCCAATTAATCAAATCAAGTGACCGTTAACTAGTATTTCCATTAAAATAATTTCGAATACATTCTCTATTCGTCCTTTCGATGACCATATTAGTTAACATTTTTATAGATTTCTATTTACACACCAAATTTCACCATTCATTTTATATCCCCAAAACAAAATAAAGACAACTTATTTGCAGCTCATTTGGTTTTCTATAAACGGCGCAATCTGCTGCCAACTGGAAATAGCCCATCACTTTTCCCCGCCCCACCGATGGGGAGGAGCAGAAACTTTGTTTGAAAACGAAATAAACGAAGACCTTCAAAAATTCATTTTGAGCGACAACGCCCATTGTACGTGATTTCATTTACGTTTGTTCAATGAAATAATTTCTTTTTTTTCTGTTTGCTGGCATTTTTGGTTCGTTCATCTATACGGAAAATGTTATTAGCGCTAATTTATGGAAGTAATTGCATTTTCGAAATGGGGCTGGTTATTCCGATCGAAAAGAGAAGATTGAATAGGAGCAACAAATACTAGTTCAAATGGTTCATAAAAGTGTATATAAGGTTCTGGATATATTGGATACTAAAAAGTTGTTACTGATGCCAGGAGCGTAAGGATACATACGGTTTTAATTTGCAATTGTTATCGCTGTTTTAATTCTGATGTTTCCTATCACCGCATAAGGTGTGAGTTTTTTTAAGTACATGTCAGGGATGGGGACTAGCTTAGAAAGAGTTTCTTATTTGATTCGTAATATTTTCGGTGACATAATTTTATTTTATGTTATTTTCCACTAGGGAATGATCGATCAGCCTGGTTCATTACGGCACAAATTCAAGAACGAATGCTATTAGCATCAGTGTCAACGGCATCGGAATTTAGAAAATTTTCCCGGAATTGGAGTAGTGTTGGATCGATTTTTTTAATTCGACGAAATATAATAAAATCATTGCAACTAACAAAATAAATGTACACATCTTTCACATATTTGTGATTTTAATTTATTAATTTTTGGCTATTGAATGGATATATCAGGATAACGGGCTGCTGTTCATGATAAAGGGTGTCCCAACAAGAACACAAGATTTAATTTTTGCGCCATTCGAAGTGTCATTGTTTGATATTTGAACAATTGTTATTGTTTGCTAGTAGAATATACGAGGTTAGTAAAAGTGGAGCGCTACACGAATGAACAACGCATTCTCATTGTAAAATTTTTTTTTCCAAAATGGTGAAAGTTTTGCGGCTACAGTTCGCAAATTGCGATCAATTTGAAGTCACAATAATGCTCCAAAAGAGTCAACTGTAAAGAGATTAATGGATAAATTTGCCAAAACTGGGTCAGTTAGTGATTAATGGATAAATTTGCCAAAACTGGGTCAGTTAGTGATGCAAAGACAACAAAGCGTCTTCGACCAGGTCGGTCGATCGACAGAAAATGTCGCAGCTAAACGTGATGATGTCGCTCCAACTCCATCCACCTTAATTCGTCACATAGCTCAGCAAATTGTTGTTTCCAAGTCCACTATGCAGCGAATTTTGACGAAAGATTTCCGTCTTCATGCATACAAAGTTCAATTGACTTAGGAACTGAAGCCAGCTGAACATGGACAGCGAAGGGAGTTCGTTAATTGCGTATTGGAGGGACAACATGAAAATGCTGATTTTGCCGATAAAATCATCTTCATCGACGAGGCCCATTTCCATCTTGATGGCTTCGTCAATAGGCAGAATTGTCGCATTTGGGGTGAGGAAGATCCTCGAGTCATTCACGAGAAGCAAATGCATCCTCAACGTGTCACTGTGTGGTGTGGATTTTGGGCTGGAGGAATCATTGGATATTTTCTTTTATGAAAATGAGGCATGTCAAGCGCAAACAGTCAATGTTGTTCGGTATCGTAAAATGATAACCAGTTTTTTCATGCCTAGAATTGAAGAAATGAATGTGGAGGACATGTGGTTTCAACAAGAAGGCGAGACATGTCATACAGCCAAAGAAATAATTCAATTGCTGCATCAGTCATTTAAGTCTTGCTTTCTTATTTGGACACCCTTTATTTAATGCTTTTGTATCTGTATTTATTATAACTAAACACGGCATTAGAGAGAGGAAGAAATGCAGGGATAGGAAAAACTCAGTTATAGCTTACCAATGGTCGCTGGGGTAGTGATTCCACATGGCCGGCTTCTACTGTAAAGAGGTCACAGCATATATTATTTTTAAATATTCATGGGATATATACAGCTGTCTCTGATGACAAGCCTTCTTAGTAATAATATCAGTCCCAGGATATTCTCCAAAGTTTATTACATTTGTGCAATATTCCTTGAATTTCTATAAGATGTTCGAAGCTTGTTTCCTAAGAGCTCGCGATATCTACAAATATATTATTAAGGACTAACATTCCCTTGCGTTCCCTGAATGAATGGGATATGGAGGAGCTCTGCGAGTTCAGTGATCTTCCGCGGATTCTATTTTTAGACTCTGCCAATAGATTCCACACTTTAACAACTACTCCAGTTTCCATTATTCCATCACAGTTTGAGAAGTAATTACTAGACTCGGCTACTTAAAGTGTTCATCGGACACATAGAGATCATCACCTCTCAAATAATGATAAATTGCAGTGCCGGGGTTAGAATCTACAAGTCTGATCATAATTGCAAAAAAGGTTTTGTATAGTATTTAAACGACATTATTTGAAACAATGCCTCTTATTAGCGGGATCATTAGTTATAGATTATAACTATTTGTTAGTCGTTTTGAAACAATCCCTCTATGCTTTGTAGTACTTAACTTACTCAAAATTGGAGCTTCAGAACAATACAGTAGGATCACAATAGAACTGTTTGAAAATGTGCATATTTGGATGCAAGGAGGCGGAGATTTCAATTTCTCCGAAGCCCATCATATCGCAAATTGAATATGCAGGGTTATCAATATACGAGCAGTATTTTCAAAACCGGTGGTTTGGTAATGCTGTCAGCTGTTAAATACCTGAAGTGTTATTTATTTAGTGAATATGAATCGTTTACTAACCGAAGAACGCGCAAAAATGTTTAAAACTTATTACAAAGTCCCGATTTAAACGTGGGCTTGTAATGGAACAACATTTTCTTCAGCCATAAAGCTTATTTCTCTCCCGGTGGTTACGTCAACAAACAAAATTGTCGCATATGGGGCTCGGAGAGCACAGAAGTGATTGCGAAAAAGCCATTACATCCGGAAAAAGCGACTGTTTGGTGTACTTTATGGTCTGTCCGGAGGTGTCATTGGGCCGTAGTTTTTGCAAAAACTATTGGAGAACGAATATGCAGCCTGGAAATCTTTTAAGAGCATCGTGAACAGTTTTCTTGGAAACAATAAGATTGAAAACTATAGACAAATTGTTGCTGAATTATTGAAAAATTATCGCAAATTAGGTGCACGAATGTCACTCAAAATGAATTTCCTACATTCGCATTTAGAGTTTTTTTCGACAAAGCCTAGGAGCGGCGAACGACGAACAAGGGGAACGTGATCACCAAGGCTTAATGAAAATTGAAAGAAATTATCATACTGGGAGACTATTGTTGGACTCTAATAAGTGAAACCGAACCAACAATATGCAAACGACGTTCAAATAACGCCTTTCAGTTTTTTATTATTTATTGATTTTTAAATAAACTAATGATTTTGTATGTAAAAAAACGAATAAAACATTTTGTTTTACATCTCGAAAACCTGACATGATAGAGAAAAACCAATTAAAGATTCGAATTCAGCTCACAAAATTGCCTTAGTAAAGATATTTGGTTGTTCCAGTTCAAAACCTTGCTGGCTGTTGGGAAAAATCGCCACATTAAAAAATCGCTGTAATAAAAATATGTTCACCGTAAATGGAGCGAATAAATTATTTGAGTCAGGTATTAATCCAATTGAAAACAGGATATGTTAGTTCTTGTTTTTCGATGTACCTCTCGATAAATGGTTCTATAAGCTATAGATTTCATCGGAGTTTTTCCTTATTATGCGCTTAAATCGGTTGCTTAATTGCGCTTACTTTACGAGTTATCGTATCTGATACAGCAGCGTAATTTGGGAAAAATCTTAACCGAATATAGGATAACATTTGTCCATCTCTGTTCAACTTGGCGCCTGTATATTTGTTGATTTTGCACAAAAAATTACTGTGCGTTTGGATGTAGCGTTGCGGGTAGTGGCCAACTTAACATTAAGATCTCTCTCCTACTTGGACCGTAACGAAATGTTGTTGCTCACAAGGAGTTTAGCGATTATATAGATATATATAGTAGTAAGCTGAGAAATTGTAATATGTTTCGTTCGCAGAAGGATTATAGTTTTTGTCTGAGAATTTACTTGATTGGCTATGTTATCACTAAAGTTTAATTCCTCGTTGCTAAGCCACAGTCAGGTCTTTCATTTTTTGCTTTATGTAAAATTGCATATATTTGTGTCATAATAATTTACATTTCTTTTCAGTGTTTTTTTTTCAGCGCATTTAAAACAAATTAACATTTAAAGTTTATTTTAAGCATAAATGCAATTTTTTCTGTTGTTCATACATATTCGTACCCACTACCTGTCACTGCTTCGAAAACCTAGCCTGATATTTACATTTATAGCCGTTTTTTGGCTCTGCCCGTTTGCACATTTTCCAATATTTTTTTGCCTGTCTTCTGTTTTTTTTTTTTAGGCAATTTCTGTTGACCGAAAAAACTCATTTGTATATGGAGGCCACTAACGTTTTGTATCCTATGGATCGACAAAACAATAGAGTCACTAATTTTGTTTCGTCCTTTCGCTGGAGTCGTGTTTGCTTTACGAGCCAACAGCTGAATGTATGACCAACGGCCAGCGCCCAACGGTATATTTGACTTCCCACCTCGTGTCCTGTTTGGTGGCGGTCGTAAGGGTTTTTTGTCCTTACGATGGCAGTTTCGAAGTCCATCGTCTTTTTTTTGCGTTGCTGCAATTAATTGCCACCGAACGTGGTCAATGAAAATGGTAAACAAATGTTTTGTTTTGTTCTGTTTTTACACATTCAATTGATGTTGCAAAATGCACACAATTCGAATACGAAACGAATTGAAATGAAACGAAAACTCTTTCACCAAAAGCCCAGCACAACTGTGTGAACTGAGTTCATACGGTGGGTGAATAAAAAGATATGCAAAAAAAAAAACACATTCACTTGGCCATATTTGTGCATTAGTATAGGATATATATTTTTTGAAATAGTTGAAAATTGAAAACGGGCGAAAAAAAACGTTCAATAGCAGTGCGACGAGAATGAGAATGTTGACGAGGACATCAGAGGAGGGCACGAAAATCGAACTGTGTTCATAAATTGAGTTCATGTACAATATTTACAATTTCACATTTGGTTTTGTTTTCTGTTGTTTTTTTCTTGTTTTGTTTTTTGCTTTATTTGTTTTGGATGACAATAAAACAGTGGCTGCCCCGGGCCAAAAAGATTGAATGGACGATTCAAGTGAATACAAAACGGCCGCTGGGTTACCCTAGAATATTTCGTTAATGTTGTAAAAGTTCAATTAATTTAAACATATGGCTTGTGTAGGGTTTCATGAGGTTCATTATTTCTTATGACAATCATTGCTATAATACAGGGCGGCACACCAATTGTGCTACAATAAGAAACTCAAATATCATTTTTCTTAATCAATGTATTTCATATATCTTTCTTTTTATTATATGAAAAATTCAATTTTTTTTATTATAACTAATTGGTTTTGAAGATGATAGACCGTAAATGACCTCCATGCTTATTCACGCATACACCTGATCAGAAAATTATTCACAGCGACCTGAAAGGTTGATGTCGGGATCGCTCTGATTCTTGTTTTAAGGAACTGCTTCAACTCAATCAAATTTCTAGGTTTCGTTTTGAACACCTCTGGCTTGACTTAACACCATAAAAAAGTCTGTTGCAGTTGGGTTAGGTGACTTTGGCGGACAGTGAAAAGTGGAATTTCTGGATATTCATTTCTTGGGGAATTTTCGATTAAGCTCCGCCAAAATTGGTCTGTTGTTGGAACCAAATGTTGTTGAAACGATACGTATTCTCCGCAATTCTGGGTAAAAAACCTCCTTCAACGTCTTTAAATAACGATACCTATTAAGAGTTGAGAGTAACACTATTCACGCGCCACCCTGTATATTGCTTGAGAACTTGACAATTATGATAGCAATAGCCTTTTTTTATACACCGCACTATAGTATGAGGCCATACTTTTATTTTCATTCTATTTATAAAAGCACATATATATTTATAATGCACATATACCCATACATAAAGGGTGGCGCATAAGTAACGTTAACGGCGACCATATTGAATGCGTTCTTGTGCATCATTTGGTTTTAACTCGTGAACCAATTGTATTTTATATGGGAAAAGATGTAACATATGTAAAATTCTTTGCAAAGACCGCCTAGACATCTCTAACTGCTGAAAATGTCGCCTGGTGGAAGTTTCGGGTTTTTCCTCAATACTTGCTTGCACTCGAGTAATGGTCACTTCATTTCGAACTGCACGACGACTTCCAGCACGCTGAAGATCACAGGCAGACCCCTGTTGTCCAAAACACTGAACCAATCGGTAATTGGTTAGAGCGCTGGGATCATTTTGAACATGAAAGAAATTTCGATATGATCTGAATAATCGAATGCTGACTTTCAAAGTAAAATTGAACAACTTTGTTTCTTTGTTCGGTGCTGAGGCTTTCCATCATAAATTTCCCAAGTATTATTTAGTTAATTCTGTAAAGAGACGAAAAGAAGACTTAAGACAAAAAATTTATTCACTGATCAAATCTTAGCGTTACTTATGCGCCATCCTATATTTATATGTATATGTACATATATATCGTATTTTCGTTTTCGTTGTAAAAATCTTTGTCGATCTAAACATGGCCGCCTGAGGGTCTGTGAAAAGCACAGACAGGTTAAGAAAACCCACAAAATAGTATTGCATGATCGTCAGCTGAAGATAAAAAAAGTGATACACATAAAGATGAGAAAAATGTGTGAAAAGTGGGTGCCGCGCTTGCTTCTTGGTTGGATCAAAAAACAGCGTGGTGATGTTTCGGTAAAGTGTTTGGTAGAGTTTCATCGCAATAAAGCCGAATTTTTTGCGTCGATTTATAAACGTGGATGAGACATGTGAACACCACTTCACATCTGAGACAAAGAAACAGTTAAAGCAGTAGACTGGAATAGGAAATTCGTGTCCAAAGAAGACGAAGACGGTTCCATCTGCAGGCAAGTTCATAACGTCTGTTTTTTTTTAGTTTTTATTGATTTTCCTTTCACATTTGGCAAAAAAGAAAGCGTTGTTTCATTAAGCTAATGCTCCAGTTCAAAAACGCACTATTGCGATGGCCAAAATTAATGAATTAAAGTTCCACTTGTTTTATCAGACACCGTATTCGTCAGATTTAGCTAGCTCATCCTATTTTCTATTTCCAAAATTGAAAGAATGGCTCGGGGGTAAACGATTTGCCAACAATGAAAATGTAAAGTCTGCTGTTGATGCCTGTTTAAAGGAGTTTGACAGTTCTTACTATAAACAGGGTGCAGAAGCCTTTGAATATCGCTGGAAAAAGTGTATCGAGCTAAAAGGAGAGAAAGTTTACACGTACAAATAAAACAAATGGCTAACACCGGAAAGGCGCAGAAGTTTGATGTCTGAATGGCAGTTTTATATAAATAGTATACATCTTTGGAATTCACTACCTTCACGCATACAGTTCATAAGCAATGCAGGGCATTTTAAAAAAGCTATTTTTGACCATTTCAATTAATAACATAAATAGAATAATTTGTTTTTGTTTATATAAAAAATCAGATAAAAATATTGTTGCATTATATTATATACCAAATGAAAAACCTGTACTATAGTTAAAAGATATTAAGTATTGTTGTACAGGTAATGCCAAACAGATAAATAAATTAAATTAAATTAAATTAAAAGGAGATTGTACTAAAAAATAAAGAAAATTTTTTTCCAGCTTTTTTGTGTCTTCTTACTTTGTTGACTAAATTTGGGACCACTCTCGTGTTATAATTCTTAGTAAAATTTGAAAAAATTAACTGGACGCTCTCTATTGATTGCCATCCAAACCCTTTTATTCCCAGGGTCATATCTTTCATGCAATTACACTAAATTCGGTGTAATTTTGCTAGCATTCGACGTTTAGTAAACTTAGCTCAGTGAATGTAAATGAAATATCACGCCCCTTAGGGTGCTACACATAGAAATTGTCCGATTTAGCAAAAATTCTATAATTTATAAGTTGGGGACTAGAGAAAATATAACTTTTTTTCATTAGTTATATTTTAATTTAGAGTCATCTATAATTTTTTAGCTGAGGAATTAAAAAGGTATAACTTTCTTTCTTCAGTTGTAAAGGGTGTCCCAACAAGAACGCAAGATTTAAATTTGAAAGTGAAAGTTTTGCGGCTGCAGTTCGTAAATTGCGATCAATTTGGGGTCAAAATAATGCTCCAAAAGAGTCAACTGTAAAGAGATAAATGGATAAATTTGCCAAAACTGGGTCTGTTAGTGATGTAAAGGCAGCAACGCGCCTTCGACCAGGTCGATCGACCGAAAATGTCGCAGCTGTACGTGATGATGTCGCTCAAACTCCATCCACCTCAACTCAGCAAATTCGTGTCTCCAAATCCACTATGCAGCGAATTTTGACGAAAGATTTGCATCTTCATGCATACAAAGTTCAATTGACTCAGCAACTGAAGCCAGCTGTCCATGGACAGCGAAGGGAGTTCGTTAATTGTGTATTGGAGAGACAACATGCGAATGCTGATTTTGTCGATAAAATCATCTTCAGTGACGAACCCCATTTCCATCTTGATGGCTTCGTTAATAGGCAGAATTGTCGCATTTGGGGTGAGGAAAATCCTTGAATGATTCACGGGAAGCAAATGCATCCTCAACGTGTCACTGTGTGGTGTGGATTTTGGGCTGAAGGAATCATTGGATCTTTTTTTAATGAGAAAGATGGTATTCGGTGTCGTGAAATGATAACCAGTTTTTTTGTGCCAAGAATTGAAGAAATGAATGTGGAGGACTTGTGGTTTCAACAAGACGGTGCCACATGTCGTACAGCCAGAGAAACAATTCAATTGCTGCATCAGTCATTTAAATCTTGCGTTCTTGTTGGGACACTATATTGTTATATACTGTAGTTATAGTTATATAAGTTGTTATTCAGAGCATTTTTTTATGAAAATCTATCGATTTAGTGCAAAATAACTTTGGGTGAATGCATATGTAAGACTATTTTCTTGACTTAAATCATTTTACTAGTTTTATTTTTTTGGGTTATTGTAGTGGGTTATAGTTTTATGCTGGGCATGCAGCACTTCATACGTATTATATAAATAAAATAAACATTTAAAATTTCTAGGCGTCAGTCCAGGTGGACCTCAATTTTTTCCCTTTCGAATCACTCCTAACAATTTTAAATGCTGTTAAATCATTTGTTATGTCACTTCTAATATGACTGATAATAGTTCTTCTTGAATTTGGCATGAATCTTCCTTTAATAGTGATTTCAATTAAACGTGTTCAAACACTTTTGGTTTTCTATTATGTTTCTTGTCTTTGATGTCAAACCCATCGTCCTTAAACATTTAGATCCTCTTATGATAACTTCTCTCACTTAAAGAACGTCCTAAAGCAAAGTTTGTCGCAATTTGTCGATCGGTATAGTGTAAAAGGATTTTTTATCAGTTATTTGAATGCGTAACTTTGCATAGACTAACTACTAACCAACTACTAACTAATTTTTGAATAACTCTACCAACGAATAGTGCTAAGTTTGAAGAACTAATTTACGTAACAAAATCTGTGGTAAAATAGGGTTTTCTGAAATTTCAACATATTCCATTTCACACCAAGTGAAGTGAAATAACCCCCGGTATTTAACTTCATTCGCCACTTGACACTAAGTGCGCATTTCCGTTTCCTGTAGCGCTCGATTATACAATAACCTCTGTCATGCACACACATTCGTATGCGAGTTCTAGATAGAAAGCTTAAAAATTCATTCGGATAGCACAACAAAGTAAACAAATCCTATGACAAATATCAAATACTCACATATGTACCAAGGAGTACAGCAATATACATATGCATATACATACAACAATAGGACATATTGTACTTTCGTATGTACGAGTATATGAATGAAATCGCATATTTATTTAGGTCTCTTCTCATGTATACAGTTTTATTTTGATTCGCTTTTTGTTTTTCAGAGATAACAAAAAATTGCATTAAAATGAATTTGTCAAAAGTGAAAGAAAGTGAAGCAACAAAAACGCGAATGTTGGTTTAAAAATTAACCTCCCCCGGTCTGCTTTTGCCACCAAGTCGGACTGGTTATCAAATGAAAATAAGCGAATATTTGATTTGAATTTGATTGAGGATTTTGAGGTCATTTCGATAATAAAGCGAATGTGAGCGGACGGTCATTTGTTTGCATTTAAAACAGGACATTATTGGTGGGAGATTAAGGCACAATAATATGAGAAATGATAAGGAAAGGAATTTAAAGGCTGCATGGTGAGAGGAGATGGGATTGAGAGAGTGCTTACAATGTTTAAAGAGCGCTTTATTTTAAAATTTCGGGCAAACTGAGTCGAAATTTTTAATTTGTTAAAAATACATGCTGGCACACAGATAAATAATAACCCAATAAATTGCCTCGATTACTACATCATAGCGCTCTTAATTACATTTACAAACAGTGGCAATACGGTGAAACGCTTTCCTGTGGCAAGCCCTAATGTGAACAGAAATGTCGGAAGTCCCAAATGTGGGAAGTCCCAATTACAGGCAAAGTTGTTTGACAAATAAGTGATGATAACATTTACTGAGTAAAGTGACGGTGGTACAGCAATGTTTCTGCTTATGAGCAAAAAAATATCGGTGTCCAATGGCCCACTGCGAAACTGTTAAAAGCCGGTAGAGATGAGTAGATATTGCAGATGTATCACTTACTAAAATCAATTTAGCTGAATGAAACCACCCTGATATTTGGAATCGCTTTAAAGCTGATAATACTGAAAATAAGCAATGATCTTACACATCCTTTCGATGACCTGATTTAACGTGATAAACATTCTTGTGACCTATTTAATGTTATATAGAGGGTATGATAGCAAGAAAAGGCGTCGAAGATACGTATGGCGCCTCTATTAATGTGAATCATATACTGAGACCAAAGATTGCATAAAGTTATTGTAGTCTTCGAAACATTGAGAAGTAGCAGTGAAAGTAGATATGACAGTCAAATAGTGTAATCCTATTTACTAAGTGGTGTCTCTTATAACAAAACGGGTGTTCATATGCCTTTATAATATGTGAGAAATTGAAATGTGTTACATCAAGTGCACTTTAAGCCTACTAATGTAGAAACCCGCGACTGCCTTTACTAAATGACAATAAAATATACGCAGAGTAGATCATAGAATAAGGAAGTAGTTCATACGCCATCTATGGTACATTAATAGAACTACTTCAAATAAGCTACGTAATAAACTGCCAAACTTCACTACTATCGACTGGATGCGTTACATCAAGTGAATTTTAAGCGTCAATTTTAGAAATATCCGATGGCCGTTATCAAGTGGCAATAAAATATAATCAAAGTATATGATTGAATAAGGAAAGAGTTCAATCGCCATCTATGATACATTAATAGTACTGCTTTAAATCCCATAGCCTATGGTAATAAGCTACGTAATAAACTGCCAAACTTCACTACTATCGACTGGATGCGTTACATCAAGTGCACTTTAAGCGAATATTTTTGGAAATATCCGATTGCCGTTATCAAGTGACAATAAAATACACTCAAAGTACATGATTGAATAAGGAAAGAGTTCACACGCCATTTATGATACATTAATAGCACTACTTTAAATCCCACAGCCTATGATAATAAGCGGTGTAATAAATTGCCAAACTTCATTAGTTTGGGCAGAACAGCACGTATGTAAAACAGCCCGGCGCATAAATATTTATCTAAGCGTGTAGTAAAACGACTTGCGAGTCAGCTACCGTGAATTATTTGTATTGCTTTTGATATCGGCGCCATTTGTCCTTACATTTTGAAAGCTATCCCCGAATTTCTAACACTTAAATGTCGCATCTTTATCACATTAGATTAGCGGCGCATGCACGTATAACCAAAATCAAATACGATATATAGTCAGACCCGAAATCCGTTTTATATGCAAATGTAATATATTTGCGTACATTACCGTTTCTGCACCATGTTGCAGATATTTATAGGGTGATTTTTTAAGAATTAAGTTTTCCAGATTGGCAGCACTGGTTAGTAATGGCGTCCAAACGTCATCTGTCAAAGCGAAAAGTGTACAGTATACTCTGCCATTTCATCATGGCATGACGAATGACCTACCACAGCGTCTAATATTTGATGGATGGGCCTTAAAGCTCAATGAAAATCCGCTGTTTTATCGAAAAATTGTGTTCAGCGATGAGGCTCATTTCTTGCTGAACGGATACGTAAACATGCAAAACTGTCGCATCTGGAGTGATGAACAGCCACATGCCATACATGAATTACCGATGCATCCCGAAAAAACGACAGTCTGGTGTGGAAGAAAGGTTACCGTCAACGGCGAACGATATCGAGCCACGATACGCGATTATTTTGCCCTAATTAGCTGAGTTGAACTTGGTTGACATGTGGTTTCATCAGGACGATGCAACATGCCACATTGCTTGTGAAACAATGGATATGTTGAGGGATGAATTTTTTGGGCAGCTTATCTCTCGATTTGGCCCTGTGAGTTGGCCCCCAAGATTTTGCGATTTAATGCCTCTTAATTATTTCTTGTGGGGTTATGTCAAGTCGTTAGTCTATGTGGACAAGGCAAACACTATTGAAGCCTTATAGGATAAAATAACATGCGTTATTCGTGGAATACAAACCGAAATGTAGGAAAAAGTAACGAAAAATTGAACCTTCCGAGTGGACATTTTGAGACGGAGCCGCGGACAACATTTACATGAAATTATCTTTAAAAATTAAATGGCAAAGACCAAGTTATTGATACCAATACAAAATTTTAATATATGAGGCAAATTTGAATGTTTTATTCGGCTTAAAAAAAAAAAAAAACTGCGATTAAAAAATCGCCCATCATATGATCTAATAATAAAGTGACCTGCGCGCCACCTGCCGGATATTAATTTTAGTAATTTGTGATCTTCTGAAAAGGGAGATGAAACTTTGCAAGAATTGCACTGAATGAGAGCGTAGAATGAGTGCGAAACACTTGTTTACACGATCTTAAATAATAAAGTCGTACGTTTTGAGCCTTTTACAAGAACTCATTTTTTTAATTTTAAAATATTCTTACAAAGTATAGAAACAGTACACAAATAGATATTATTAATAATCATTATCACTAATGTTCTATATGATGACCCCACACATGCTAACGATGTGAGCGGACCAGAAATTGTTTAAGGGTTTTTTTTTTCTATTATCCATTACGATTTAGGGTTTTGTCTCTTAAACTGTTTACGATATTTTCAAGTGGACTTTTTTGTTTGTTGTTCTTGGCATAAGTCGTAAAATGTAGCAAGTAATGAATGTGGCATCAATACGGTTTAATATGGAAAAATAAAGAAAAAATCATGGCCCTTCTTACCTTATTATATATGTTTAACTCTAAGCAACTCTCAAATATAATCTAATTAGTTTTTGTAGAAAAACGCCTCCTATCTAACGTTGATTGTCTTACAACTGATAACTACACACAAACTTGCAAAATCATGCAATGTAAATTGAAAAATCAAATCAATTTTTCATTGCTTCCAAAAAATTTCGTTTATAAAACAATTTCTCAAATGCGAATAATTTTCAATTATATGGAAACTATTTTAGTAGTAAAATTTTCAAATATTTTCAATATTTTGCTACAATAACTTCTTCAGAAGCTTCGGAAAGTCAGCATTCTGTCTACGTTAAATTCAGTGGTTTCGTTCCAAATTTGAGCCTCTTCGGGGAATTCAGACTTGGTTGGTAATGCTCCGCTTTCGGCTGGAAAGTTTCATGGATGAATCTTTTTTTCTTAGGATTTTAGGAACATTTGGTTTAAACAGAAAGAACGGAAAGAACGAAATTTTTTATTTGACACGAAATTTTCTTTTGTAAATGACCATCGTAACGGGAAGGGTCTTATCTCAAAAGATAATTTTTTCTAAAAAAAAGATAACCTATTCTGAACTTGAAATGATGGCATTTCAACGTTGGCATTTCAAATTCAATGAACATAAAATGAAGATTACCAACGACCTAATATATTCTTATTTGATCCAAAAAGTATTTCTAATCGTTTTAACGTCAGTGTAGTTCATAATGTACTTTATTATGGATAGCTTACATTGGTCATTTTTAATGTGTAAAGGCTTTCAATGCAATTTAGATTAAACCTACCCCCATAAAAGCCGCCGCTAATTTGTAAACCCAGACACATTTAGGTATTCCCTCCTATCCACCCCATCAAAATTTCTCATTATTCAACATCTAATTACACTTAAAGCAAATAACATAAATTAGACCGCAATTAGTTAATAATTTGCAACCACTATTACTTAAATAAAGTTTAGATACACTTTTGCAATAAAATGAGCAACAGCATCGCCAACGCCATCTCTGCAATAATGATGTACGAAGGATACTCGCTGTACACAAACAAATACTTCCGCCTGCAGAAGGACTCAGTATCCCACACCCACACATAGGCATTGACACACATGTGTGCACTCAAAACTTTCCCCTATAAAGATGATGTCATAAGTATTCAAAAGCTCTTAAGGGAGTCAATGCTAGTGTGGGCTCTCGTTCTCCAGAGCAAAATGCGTATGAACATGTATGCCATAGTGTATTAGAGCAGTGATGCGTCTGTGTGTTATTATAATAATTAGCTTTCGAAATTTATTGTAATTAGCATTCTTGTTAGTTGCTTGGTAACTTTTTGTCTTAATTTCACTTACGAGTAGACTTTGTTAAATGTATGGACGACACCTCTGTGTGGCGTATCTTGGTTGGAACACAGGAGGGTGCCTGCATAATTGTTCAGGCTCATAACTTTTTAACAAATTATTATTATGAACATCCGGAAAAGGGAAATGTATGAGGGCTGGAGGTGTCTAACAACTCAGTCGATTTTAATAATGTACAACGAACTATTCGAACTGCAAGTGGGGATTTAGAGAAAGTTTCCACCATTTTGACAGAGTCTCATGCAATCTTGACTGGTAAATAATGGCGCAAATTAACGAATTCAAAATGTTGTGATACTTCTAATCGAAAATTTCGCTTCAAGATTGACGAGCTTTGATTATTACTAAGTCAACATGGAAATAGTTAAGTTCGTTTTTTTTAGGTGAAATACTCGAATTTTCTTTAAAAATTTGTGCTAACTTTGTAGTAAAAGCATCTGTTAGATGCCGCAAAACTGAGCTATCGAAGGCCATTTGACTAGTAAAAAAGAAATTTATTATTTTTGCATGATATTGAAAGCTTTATTTAGCATAATAAGGCCCGATCTAGGATCAAACATACAACGCTTTGATCGATATCTTGTTGTCATTTTGAAGGTAATTCAACTAAACCTCTCTCTTGGAAATCCTTGTTCCTATTGGCAAAAACTAAAATAGTCTATTTTCATTTCTTTTGAGACGAATTTTTCGCCATCAAAATCATTGGCCATAGAGGAAAACAGGAGGTGATCACTTGGTGTTACCTCTTGACTATAAGATAGATGAATAAGAACTTCCCAAGCAATCTCACGTCATTACACATATGTGTGGACTGACATTCCTATATTATATTCAATGTAGTGCTACAACAGCCAGATATAAATCTATGCTTTGTTATGTCAATTATGGTTGATGACGGCTCATATATTTGAGGACTCGTTTACCTCCCAAATTTTCTTGGAACTTGGAATAGAGTCAAGCCAGTAAATCGAATTACTTCACCAGTAAGGTTCTGGTAATACCTAGGGCGTCCATAATTTTTAACGTAGAATTTAGCAAATTGACTCTACCTACGTCTACACTTTAATTGCAACTTTAATTAAGCCCTTCTCAAAAAATTATAAAGTTTACAACAATATCTTGTTGTAATGCCGGACGAATGTTGCTTGCGGGTAAACGGCGCAAGCTGTTATTGGAATCGAATCACTGCTCAATTAACAAACAAAACTACAACTTCTTGCATTAAAGAATACTCACGAAATCAAAAATATGAAATTTTGTTAGACGGTAACTTTGTTGTGTATGCCGTCAAATTTTCAGCAGATTTTATTATATTAAATCGGGCATTTCATATATTTTTAGTTTTGACACAAGAAAGTATGATGTTGAAAGAACTTAAAGCCAAGTTGGCCTACGTTCACAGTGCATCTCCTTCATGTTTTGTGACTATGTATGATTTGGTGAATGAATTTAAGCATGGTCGTACATCCACTTTTGATGCTTATTCTTTATAACTCCAATAGAAGAAACCACTGCTAATCGAAATATAATGTTGATGAAAAAATTACTTTAGAAAATAACAATTTTTCCAACAACTTATTAGGTCTATAAGTAGCGTATTGATCAACTTAATTCCAAATAAATCCTTTTAGCGTAAAAATCAGCAAACGCGTATGGTTTAAGGTTGCCAAACTACGATTTCGATGAAGTCTTTTCTATGTTTGGGAAGATTACGTTAAAAATTCGCACTTTTGAGGGACAGGAGGTAGAGAAGTAGTGTCTGGTAGTGTTGGATTTTTATTTCAGAATGATGACTTTGACATTAGGTTGCTTGTTCATGATGCAATAACAAGCATTCGCAAGCCCTACTCTTCTTTCAATTTTCAGGCTCATATTACCTGTTTTGTTGGAGATGAAGCTGATTTAGACAAGATTATCGACCACTCCAAAGTTATTGTTATCAGCATTGCCTTTGCTGATATAGTTTTCGAAACCCTTCCGAAAACCTGGTATTCTGTGCGGCTTTTTATCTTGTGGCTCGTTGCGGAGATAGATATGATATGAATATCTGACAACTTAAATGTTTTCAGGACCAAAGTCAATCTTTAAAGTAACAGCATGTTTTCATAGCGAAATCTAGTTATTTAAGTAGTAAACCTTGGAGGACCAAGTTGAGGATGCTAAAGGATATGTATTTTTGTTAAACTAAACCAATTTTTTTACTTATTTGCTAGAGGTTAATTTTTTGGAGAATTGAATAAGCTGATTATTTGATCTCAACGGTACATAACAAACTTCACTACACACAGTATATTTGCTAAACATATGTATATTTTTGTTAATTCAAACTACTGCAGATTAGGTGATGAATAGTGCTACCAAATTGTTACCTAAAGATTACAAAATAATTGTTATTTCATGACAGAGAATCCCTTTCATTTCTGAGTGATTTCAACAAGATGGGGCATTTCGTCATATAGCTAGTACTGTTGTTGCAGAATTGTAGTGAAAATTCCGTTTAACAACCAAAAATCTCGTTACCTTACTGTACTTGATCTTTTTTTGCGACGTTATTGAAAACAGGAGGATTCTAAAACCATCCCTACAAATTTTAATGATTGATAGCAATGCAATCGAACGATAATTATGACATTTCTCGCTGCAACATGCGTGACTAACGCCTGGCAGGCGGTTAAGTTCAATTACTTTCAAAAGCCACCATAAAACTTAATAAAAATATTGCGTTTTTAATGAATAAAGAAAAATAATTTATGTGCATTAAACCAAAGTTTTATTAGACTCTTAATGCAGCAACATTCATCAGCCACCCTGTACAAACAATTTGCTATTGTCTGACATAGTAGCGTTTTAATTTTCACAAAGAAGGCTGAACATGGAGACAAATAAAAAACGCAGGCTTAGTGAAATCGTGACAGCAGTGATTGACTAGCAAATTATCGCCGATAAATTGGCTTTGAGAGGACATGCAAAGAATTCATCGCGATGGTTTTACCGAATTTTACCTGTTAAATAGAAACATCTTAAATGCTTGTTACAAAAGTGAATATTTTACATGGATTACGTTGGAAAAAGAAGGATTGGTCGATGTATTGCAGGCAGCACCTTAAGATCAGGAAATAAATATTTTTAACTTTCACAATTTGTCAATAAAATCTTTTCTCTGGAAAAATGTGAAACTACCTCTGATTCTATTTCTAAATCAAACAAAGAAATGAATTTGCATACAGTGCTGTATATAGGTAGGTATACATTGCGGGTCCTTAACCAGAAAGGTATGTTTCCTTAGGTTTTGAAATGACAACAGAATCGAAGAAGGTTCTGGCTCCTGATTATCTGATCTCGACGGTACATAACAAACTTCATTACACAGTATATGTGCTAAATATAGTAAACTTTTTACATCATATCCTAGCTTATAGCTAAAATTGACAATTTTTTGTGGGGAATTCTAAAACTCACATACGGAATTTTGAGCTCTCCATTGTTAAGTAACTTCTGTGAGAGTCCCTCCGTATGTGTGACACTTCACCGCATAACATATACTCGTACACTTAAAGGAAAGTCACATGTGCACTGGAGTTCGTTGGGGGATATTCAATAGAATTTAATTGCTTTAAACATTTGTAACCAATACCGAGGCAACAACAGTACGAGTATGTTCGAGTTTATGGTCGCGAATGCGTGAGGCTTCAATGTCCTTACTAAGGTATTTATTTACAAGTATTGGTAGTTATACTAAGCGTATTTGGCAGTGCGCGTATGTGTGCGCGCATCCTGTAATATTACATAAAGTTCTGCCACAATATCTTCTTTGCCTTTGTTGTTCTTTCACGACCGTTTTGTTGCATTCATGTGATAATAAAAGGGCTTTTTGTTTTATTTTCCAGTTTTCGTTATTCCTTGTTTGTGTTTGTAGTTGTTTGTGTTTTTGTTTTCTTCTTCTTCTTTTCTTTGTGTGTTCTATTTTTATTTAACAACTAAAACAGTTTCTGTGTTGTTGTTTTAGTTATCCTCGTTTCGGTTGATGGCGAAATGTGAGTTTTTAAAAAATCACATCACGTCGCTCATGTCGAAAGCAAAACAAATACAATAAAAATTTACTGCAATGCGCTAAAGAGAGTCATATTAAATTTTTAGTTTGTATTTTAGAGATACGAACAAGAAGCACTAAGGACTTTAAGGGTATTTGCAAAATTGCAGACATTGATTTCTCTTGCTTGCTCTAAAAGAATTGCTGTTGTGATAAACCATGGAAATTTGTAGGTGATATTATTGAAACATGAGAAACAAATTACTCTTAACGAAAATCTATTTGTCCATCTATTATTATTCTCAGTTTTCCCCCTGTTACGGTTCCTTTAATTGCCTCTGAAGTATTCAATATAATCTTCTAAATAAATCGATTCTCCGATTGTATTAAAATGTATTTAGCAAACAACTTGAAAAACACTTGAATAAGCCTGTTCCAAAGACTAATATGAAGTATAATAAAAAGAAGTTCTTCATTATTCAAATAGATGATTTTTTTCAGCTCTGTCTCGCGTTGTTTAACTGCGGCCGGGTTAAGCATTAGAAAGATAAGATTTCGTACTCAAAAAACTACTAAGAGAATTTTGTGATGGCTAAACTTAGTAATGTTTGAGCACGCAACAAAAATGAACATCAGCAATGAAAAAAGACGCCAAATTTTACAACTTTTCTTTAACAAAAGCAAAAATGCAAGCTAGATGGCTGAAATATAAATAGTGCTTATTGCCCTGATGCTACAACGGGCAATTATGCGTAACTTTAGTTTGGTCGATTCCGATCTTATGTCAACCCGGAAAGATCAATTAAGGAAAAACTCGATATAATAATGGAAATCGTCAATTCCGACAACAAGCTTTGATCGGCCAGGAGCTAAACAAGACACAAGGAGACACACAACACGACCGATTTATGCTTTATTGCACGAGAAGTTTCTTCAAACCGTAATTTGGACTTTTGGCGACGTCGTTTGGCCACCAAAATCATACGATTAGACTTTTTTTGTGGGGCTACGTCAAAGATCGCGTTTGCGACGATAATCACCAAACTTTAGAGCATTTGAAAACCACCATTCATCAAGTTGATGCCGAGATACCACCCAAAATGTGCGAAAAAGTGGTGGGAAACTACCTCGTAAGGATCCTCTACTGTGGTAAGAGGCGGTCATTCAATGACAATGACATTGTGCTTCGTACTTAATGGGAAGTCCAAACATTATAATGAAATATAAGTTTCATCGAAGTTATAGCTTTATGTGTGTCTTATTAAGCTTTACATTTGAAACCGAAAAATGGGGCCGAACCAAAACAGCACGGATTTTTGGACAGACAATTCTGGAGTACGAATAATATACCACAGAATAATATACCACCGCACACGGAACTGACTCTTCGTGAATTATTCGCCAAAGAATTCGACTCGCCGCAAAAACACCATATTTGCCACATTTAGTGTCGCATGATATTTGAACTATAAAGATCTCTCCGGGGAAACCATTTTGAGCTGATTAAAAAGATTCAATGCAATTCACAGCGCTCTCTAAATTTCATTCTAGAAGATGCATCAAAGAATGTAGACAAAATTTTTATGAGCATATCGCATCAAGGAGTGGGGGTACTTTTAAAAAGATGAAATTGATTTGGACGAGTAAATAAATCTCTTTTGCAAATACTACTCTTACATTTTGGATACAATAGTGTGCAACCGATCTATCACATTTGTATCAAGATTAAACTTTTGCATATCGCTTGCAACGTGCTGAAAGGATCTGTAAAAAACTCAATCCATTACTCTCATGTATTCATAGGATCCGATGCCATTTTCAACTACTTTTGTGTGTTATGAACGTGAACAAAGTTGAATAAACGATATTCATCCTTCGACACATGTCCCATTACTGCTATTTTAGATTTTATGTATGGCATAATATAATTTCTTAGGTATTCTCATGATAATTTTAATTTAAGTTGAGCGGCTTATCAGGCCACTGCATCCGATCCTATTATTGGGGCTAACAACAACCATTAGGCTGGTGAGTTGAGTTTCAGTAACAAAAGTAACCTACTGGCCTAAGACGCATCGCATGCCATTTAGGTTTCCCAACTAGTCGCCTTCTCACTTTAGCTACCATCAAACGGATGTCTGATGAAGTCACGAGCTGCTTGGGAATTTCTGCAGAGGGATTTGGTTACTCCCGAGTGAATAACAATCAGAGGGCCCAACTTTGAACTTTCCCCATTCCCTGAAAAATCTACCTAAAGATAAGAAGTAGAACAGGGCTCCCCTCGTCTAAGGATAGCGAAGGTAATCCAGTCACAGATACGCAGAATATTCTGCAACTATGGAGAGAACATATTTACGAGCTCTTAGTTCCGGGTGGCAGCACGGGTGAGAAAATCACCCCGATTATCGACGATGGCATAAATTGCCCAGCTGCGAGCCAAACAGAGATCAGAACAGCAGTATTGAGGTTTAAGAACAACAAAGCTGCAGGCGCTGATGGCCTGCCAGCAGAGTTGTTTTAACTGGTGGCAATGAGCTGATAAACAGACTGCATCAGCTACTAAATACGGTTTGGCTCGAAAAAAACATACCCGAAGATTGAAATTTAAGTGTACTGTATCCTGTGTTTAAAAAAGGTGATCCAAGTGTTTGTAAAAACCATCGCGGTATCAGTCTTTTACCCATTACCTATAAGGTCCTGTTGAGTGAGATATGTAAAAGACTAAAGCCGTTTCTAACTGACCTGATTGGATTTCATCAATGTGGCTTCAGACCTAGTAAATCAACAGCTGACCAACCAATAAATCAACATTCATACTACGACAAATTCTGGAGAAGACCCAAGAAAAACAGATCGACACGTACCATCTTTTCTCGATTATAAAGCTGCCTTCGATAGCCAAATACGGCAAATACTGTATGGGGCCATGTCCGATTTTGGAATTCATACGAAGCTTGTACGTCTTTGTAGGATGACTCTAACTGACACCAAGTCTTCAGTAAAGATAGGCAGAGGTCTTAGCCTTTTAGCCTTCTTATACCAAACGGGGATTTAGGCAGGGTGACAGTCTATCGTGAGTTCTCTTCAACATACTGTTGAAGATGATTATAAGGAAACCTGCAGTTAACACGTCTGGTACCATCTTTAATAAAAGCCACACGTTACTCTCATATGCAGATGACATATATATTATTGGCCGAAAACTGCGAGATGTTACTGCAGCCTTCTCAAGCATCGAGAAGGAAGCAGCGAAAATAGGTCTGGTGGTAAACGAGTACAATTTATTGGTTTCAATGAACAGGGTCTACTCGTTTGGGACGCTGTGTGAACGTTGATAATTACAATTTTGAAGTGGTGGAGGAATTCATCTACCTCGGTTCCGCTGTAAACAAAACGAATGATGTCAGCATGGAGATAAAGAGGAGAGTATTGGTTGCTAACAGATATTACTATGGACTAAGCAAGCGATTCAATGATAAAGCCCTCTCTCGACAAACAAAAATTCAACTGTACCAGACATTGGTTCTACCTGTCTTGTTATATGGCGCAGAATTCTATGTTATGACGGAAGCAGATGAATCAGTATCGGCAGTTTTCGAGAGGAAAATACTCCGAAAAATATATGGACCCATCATCGTTAACGGAGAGTATCAGCGTCACATGAACAATGAGCTGTATAAGCTATATGCCGAAATCGACGTGGCACGGAAAGTTTTTGACAACGAACTCGATGGAAGGCGCAAAAGACGGCGACCGAAACTCCGTTGGAAGGACCAGGTTTTTGAAATACTGCCGAAGCTTGGTGTGACGAATTGGAGGAGAAGCGCAGAAGATCGAAGCGCTTGGAATTATTTTCTACAGGCGGCGTATAATAGATAAGGACGTCTGTTCCCGTTGCCACCTAAGAATAAGATAATATAATTTCTCGGTAGTCATTATGCTTTACGACTTTTCAAAATTTGAGCTTTATGACATCCATTTAGTAGTTGAAACAAAAAATCTTTAACACATCTTTGATTTTTTAATTATATTATAAAGAGAGAAGGAAAGATTCATTAAATTCAAAAGTGGAAAAAGGCTTCCAACAATGGAAGTCATTGGCTACTTATTTCCTATCACTGTGGCTTAACACAATTTCACTTGTTAGACCTTAAGATGGGCCTTAACAAAAATGATTCCCACCCTCAATCGTTCGCCTTGCATATTTTGTAGAAACTTTCAATTTTAATGAAAATATTGGTAATTGATGACTGAATGTAAACAGCCCTTGGTTGTTATTATCTCACCATCCTCCCCCACCATATTACTACAGCACACAACAACCAAAATTCATTGTTGTCTGCCACCAGAAACAACAATTTCAAGTGTGAATAAAATGTCAAAGTTTTTCTTCTTCATTTCTGTTGACAGCTGAAGGGCACATCAATATAACGACGAATTTTCTCAAAGCCACTGCTAAAGCCAGCGAGAACAGCTGCGAACCACAACCACTTGGTAGCTGTTTGACGCAACTATATATCCTGTTAAGGGATGAAAGGTATCGAAAGGACATTATAAGATAATATATATTATATAAGGTTTCTCTATGGGTAGAAACCTTTACGCTAAAGGAACTGAATCTTGCAAAAGGTACATAAATATCCATTGCCCATTACTCTCATGCTCACGTGTACATTTAAACAAACAAACCAAATAGAACAAAAGTTCTAATTATCTCGTTAAGGATACTTAATACACAAACACAATGAAATAAATACCAACAACATAATATGTACACAGACTCAAATACGAGTGTATGAGTGAGTGTTTGTTCATGCTCGTATATTTGAAATCCTCGATGAGTTTTCATGAGTTGATGTTGTCGTCATCCATTCATTCATTCATTGTTGTTGTTCGTCGGAGTTTGTTACTTTATGACTTCAATTGAGCAACCCAAAATGCACAGTGGGGGAAATGAAAACAAAAGAGATAGCAGTGAGTGGCTTTAATTTGCATCAAGTGGTAATTAAAGGAGTTGAAGATTGCATAGAAATGATTGTAATATTTGGTCTAAAACTAACAGTCTGCTTCCATAAAATGAATCACTCAATTCAATTTCTTATCGCCTTATTTTTATTGACTAATGACAATAAATGAATGTTGAAAAAGGCTATTTTCGCGACATTGGTTGCGTTTTTTTTTTTTTTGTATATTACGGGTATGTTAAATTCTAATACCGGAACGAGGAATAATCCATAAGAGATATAAATTCGCCTATATCTCGTATCTCGAAAGCTGACACCAAATTAAGAAACTGGCGAAAATTTGTGGAGGAAAGGATATCCAAACAAAGGTGATAGAACATCTTAAAGCGATCACCAAATTCAAAAATTATTGAATAAGTTTATATAAATATGCTTATATTTCAGAAACGGTAATTCTAATGGCAAAAAATAAATAAATGTTCGGAATTCCAACTTATAACCATATATTATTATATTATTATTATTATATTATTTTTTATTTTCAAGTAAAGTTAAATAAAACACACGTAAACCTATGATTTCAATACAACTTGCCATTAGGTACGAAATACAATGTGAATTAAATGACCGTCTCCGGACGGGTTAGAATAGTGGATCCATTTAAAGTAAATATAGAAAAAATACGGCCCAATGCCACTTCCAGACCATAACGTGCGCACCAAACAGCCGGCTGCAATGGCTTTTTCACAAATTCTTGTGGATTATTCGACCCTCATTTGTAACAATTTTCCTTGTTGACGTAACCACCGAGTGGTGAGAAATGAGCATCATCGCTGAAGAAAATGTTGTTCGCTTGAAAGCCCACATTTGAATCGCCACATTTGTAGTAAGTTCCAACTATTTTTACGCGCTTTTCAATTATTAAGCGATCAATATTCGTAAATGGCAAATCTTTCACTCAATAAACAACACTTAAAATGACAGGTATTAGGTGTACAACTAAGTTCTCGCTGTTTTCCTTCTTTTTATTAAAATGCAACTTTATTATGAAAACATGTTTAACATGCTTAATTCATTGAAAGTATTGCCCATCGCTAGCTACTACATTTTAGCATCTTTCTGGCTAAGTTCGAATTCTGTCACGGTAAAACTCTTCATATTTCGAGGCTATCCACGAATCTAGTTATTCCTGGTTGTCGTCATATGAGTGGAACTCTGGTAAGCCAGACTGTATGCCATCAATCAAAACAAGTGATAGTTGAGCGGCGCAATATCTGGGGAATATGACGGATGTGGTAAGACTTTCCATTTCAGCGTTTCCAGGTATGTTTTAACGGGCTTTCTACGTAAGGCCGAACGTCATCATGCTGAAGAATCACTCTTTCGTGCCTCTCCGCGTATTGTGGGCGTTTCTCGCGCTAAGTTCGGCTCAATCGCATTGATTGAAGTCGATACCAATTCCCAGTGATGGTTTCGCTTGGTCTCAACAGCTCGTAATAAATAATATCGACCACCAAATGCATAGCATAACCTTCGCATCGTGAATATTCGGCCGAGGCGACTTTCTTTTTTCTTTGGATTGCCGTAATGAATCCATTTTCTATCACCCCTTACAATACGATTAAGAAAACTCTTCCTTTTTTGTCGCTGAAGCAGTTATTCACAGGCGAAAATACGACGCTCAAAGATCCTTGGCTTCAACTCATAAGGAACTCAAGTCCCTTGCTTTTGAATCGTTCCCAACGCTTGGCGGATAACTACCAATACTGAAGAAAGCTCTACTTTCGTTTGACACGGATCCCCATCAAGCAATGCCGTCAATAAATTGTCTTCAAAGGTTTTTCGTCTTCCTTCACGGGAACGGTCGTTAACATCAAAATCATCGTCTTTGAAGCGACGGAGCCAATCTCGATACGTTGTTGCAGCAACTCCGTAAACGTTTTGTAACTCCTGACGAGCTTCAGCCGCCGTTTTCTTCGATTGAATCAAAAAAATCAATACTTCCCGCATATGCAGATTATTTGGCATAAAATCATACATGTTCACCCAACCAAAAGAATATGACGTCAAAAGAGAATCACTATTGTGTCGAGGCGGTATGTGTACCGTATACCTAAGCTTGGCTCATGACGTTTAGTTTATGGCAGAATCGACTATCACTTACGGCTGGCTCCATCTATTGGCAAACAGTGGGAACTTAATTATGTACCTAATATTTTTGGTTTTGAAACCACCATAGGCATAACCCTATATTTTCAAGTTTCTTTGCGACTCTTGCCATAAGAATAAATAACGGGTAAACGGAGTCTTGGAGTCAGTTTTGAAGTCGAAATCGGTGTCGAAGTCATCCATTATGTTTCAGATTCCATAGCCCTAGAACAGCCACAAAGCTATCCTTAATTAATTTTAGCTTTCAAGAGTTTGTTGTCGGTATGATTGAAAAAATTAATATACATTATTTCACACAGTCTTCATACATCTCAATACAATAAAGAATTCGTTCATTCTATATCATACTCCCACTGTGCTCTGTTAAGTGGTGGCTAAATGACATTGCTGCCCCAGTAGCTCCACGTAGGAATGAAATTTGTCATTCGCTGAATACTGATGTAAAAGTTAATAATTTCTTATGTCAACATTACCGCGAATATGATGAAACCCAGCAGCAACTACAAAGACCAGGTGTCAGTTGTCAAAATGTATTAAACAGATTTCCACTCGACGCCCCAAAGACTGACAAACAAAAAACTTCTTCCCAGGCATGTACTTTTGCCACGTTTAAAGTTCAAATGTTTGGTGTTTCTAAATAAACCGCATAGATTTGCCATTATGGTAAATTTATGTAAATTAAATTTGATCCAAGATATTTTGTTACAATATTCTCTTGCATTTTTGTTGGCGGATATTGTTTTTCCTTTTGCTGTACCTCCTCAAAAGAAAGAAGAACACAAGTAATTAAATGCCCATTACAAAGGCTATGATGACATATAGGATGGATGGATGTACAGCCTACTCTGCATTTACATAAGTGAGAGGGTGTGAGGGCACATTGCCAGGCATTACGCTGTCAACATTACTACCGTGTAGTGTAACAATCACCCATTACAATGGGGCCTGATTTTTCATTAAAAGTTCAAAAGCCATCATTAACTATGTTCTCTGAAAGAAAATCGACAAAATAGTAGTGTCTTCAAGAAGCTGGGCGTAAGACTTGATTTGAGTGGAATTTCCCTGCTTTTCGGTTATTATGATATCTTTCATGCTCAAGACCATGAAATTATATGGCACTCAATAAGGGAGTAATTAAGTAAGCAATATTTATAATGTTGTTATAAATTTGTCAAAATAAATATGGCTTGAAATTAAATGAAATGCTCAAAGACATTGAGTAACATCAATAAGTGGAAAGAACGGCTGAGAAATGAAAAAAGCAAATATTTCAATTGAGTCTTGAACTAGAGGGAAACAGGGCAGGAAAAAGCCTTGCGGAAACTACAACGGAGAGCAACAGCATGTTAATGAAATTGCCACAGGACTCGAATAGGATTCTATAAGCAGATTTTACGATTAATACCAATATTCTAATAGAAATCTTCATACGGAAAGATAATTTTTAATTTGAGATGTTGTTTTATTTCTTACAGACTTTATTAAAATTGAGACCGTGATAAGAAAATAAATGAAGTATATCGAAGTATGTCTCCTACAACGGTTAGTGGTTCACATCTGCCGTAATGGAAATGGAAGCCAATTTTAAGGGGGGAAAAAGAGTACAGCCGTACAAAGATCGTTCAGGCTGCAGCTTATATGAAGCTGATAATTAGGAATACCAAATGTAGTCCTTCAACAAACTTAAAGAATATTTGTAAATACTACAAACGCAAAGCCAGCATGCCTATCTATGTTTGCTTACAAGGAAAAATTGCTTAACTCAGCATTTGTTGGTTTGAGATTATTCAAAAAAATCACTTTTATAAGAATTTGTTAAAATTTTGAAATACAGATCATTTTGGTGTTTGGTGTTTAGATAATAGCAAGCTCTTTAATGACATAAACTTATAATATGAAATACATTCTTATTTGCATCGATATTTATAGATACATGAGCGGCCCCAAAACTAACTGACCTGACGTATAGATGGTGGCAACAGTTTGAAAAAATTATTTTGGTAAAAAGTGTTAACCCTGTAAAACATATTTTTTAAGCTGATCTGACGTATAGATGATGGCAACACTTTGAAAAAGATGATTTTGTTGAAAAGTGTTAACCCTATAAAACATATTTTTTAATTTTCAAGACGCCACGTTGTTTAGTATTTTTATTTGAGCCATCAAGAGTAAACGATCTGAATGAATTTGTTAACATAAAAAAGTTGGTCACCGTTATGTAATCCAACAATATTCCCATTTGAAGAGTCTCAGTCCAACCAATATTGAAATCAAGTTAGATTCTATTCTGTGTGTGTCTGTTCCTTCATTCATGACTATAAAATATTGGGTAGCAGGGTTTAAACGAGGCCGTACAAGTTGCCAAGGCAAACGCCGTAGTGATCGACCAGTTGAAGGGTGTACGCCAGACACGGTTAAGAACATCCACAAAATGGTATTGGTTTATCGCCGGCTGAGAGTGAACTAGCTGAAACTATAAGCATTTCAAAAAATGCTGTATATCGTATAATGACCGAAGATTTGAAGATGAAAAAGCTGAGCGCAAAGTGGATGCCGCGCTTGCTTTCAATAGATCAAAAACAACGACGTGAAGATGTTTCAGTAGTTCGGTGATATTCCACCACAATAAGCCCGAAGTTTTAAGTCGATTTATAACCATAGATGAGACATATGCCCACCATTTCACACTTGAGCAAAAGAAACAGTCACAGCAGTGGACTGGAAAGGGAGAATCATGTCCAAAAAAGCGATGACTTTTTCATCTGCAGCAGGATCATGGCGTCGTTTTTTTTGTGATGCGCATGACATTGTTTTTACTGATTATTTTCCGAAAGTAAAAACCACCAACGGCGAATATTATGCTAATTTGTTACAGCGTTTAGGCATTGAAATTATGGAAAAAAGCCTGCATTTTTGCGAAAAAGAAAGTATTGTTTCATCAAGACAATGCTCCATTTCACACATCCACTTTTGCTATAGCCAAAATTAATGAATTAAAATTCGAATTGCTTCATCACGCACATTATGTGTTATATTTAGCTCCCTCGATCTGTTTTCTATTTTCAAACTTGAAAAAATGGCACGGTAATAAAAGATTTGCCAACAATGAAAAAGTGCAGTTTGAGGTTGATGACTATCTAAAGAGGTTGGACATTTCATACTATATACAGCATATTGAGCCTATTGACGTTAACGTTGGCATTTATAAGAATTTAGAATATATTTTGGAAATATATTCACTTTATGTTCTAAAGATAATATCTTTCCAATGGTGCCCATTATTTGGTTCTACCTGACGTGGTGTTTCCAAACCATTTTCCATAACATTTCTTAGAATTCCAGGTCCCAGCGCCCCCACTTCTTTTCGGATATTGGCCTTAAGTTGTTGAATGGTTTTTGACTTATTGGCATATACCTTACCCTTTAGGTATCCCCAAAGAAAAGAATCGGGAGCCGCTAAATCAGGCGAACGTGGTGGCCACTTAAAATCAGAAAAACGTGACATTATTCGATTGCCAAAAATTTCGCACAGGACGAGCTGTATGAGCTGTGGCTCCATCTTGTTGGAACCACAAACCTGGATTGTTCTGCACCTCTGTCCTTAAAAATTTGTCAATCATTTCCCGGTATTGTCTGATGATCCTCTCTGAAGTTATTTCACACCATATTGTGCATCTAAGTGGGTGCATTTGATATTCAACAATTATTCTTAGATTTTCGGTGCCCCATATTTTGTTTATTCACGTGACCATTTAGGTGAAAATGAGCCTCACCGCTCATTATGAGTTTGTGAATAAACTGGTTGTTTTCTAGGCACAATTCTTGAAAACGGCAACTATATTTAATACGTTCTTGTGCGTCATTTGGTTTACATTTTATATGGGGAAAAATGTAACATATGTGCAATTCTATGCAAAGACCGCCTAGACATCTATTACTGCTGACAACGTCACCTGGTGGAAGTTTCAGGGGTTTTTTCAATAATTGCTTGTACTCGAGCAATGGTCACTTCATTTTGAACTGCACGAATTCTTCCAGCAAGCGGAAAATCAGGGGCTGCCTCCTTGTTGCCCACAATGCTGAACCGATCGGTAAATTGTTGGAGCGCTAGGAGCATTTCAAACATGAAAGAAATTTCGATATGATCTTTGTCTCTGAATAATCGAATTCTGACTTTCAAAGTAAAATTGAACAACTTTGGTTCTTTGTTCTGGGCTGAACCTTTTCATCATAAATTTCCCAAATATTATTTAGTAATTCTGTAAAGAAACGAAAAAGAAAAGGACTTAAACAAGAAATGTATTCACCGATCAAATCTTAACGTTACTTATGCGCCACTCTATGTAATTGGTCCAGTAGCTTTCAATGGTATCGCTGCGCTTCTCTCTGAAGAGTATAACAACCCGTTCATGTCATAAGATGGTGTTTGGAATATGGCAACCTAATAAAAATAGCTTAAAAAGTCTGATGTTATGTTACCGTACATTAGCATTGTTGAATTCCTCATGAAGACGGTGTTGCAAATTCTCAAAAGGCAGTCCGATACTGTCTTTAAATAGGTATTATGATAACATTACAAGTTGTTCCTACGCCTATATCTAATACTTATAATATACGCCTATGCAGCATAATTGGTGATACTGAACGGCTTTTGCTTTTATAGCTGACTAGATGTGTCTCTCTGTATTTGTCCTATTTAACATCTGTAATTGGATTCAGTACATTATTTGTTTCCCGGGGCTTATTGCCGAATATTTTGTGCCACGGGAAAGAACTGAATATTAATATGATCATTAACATTTGAAAGATTTACGTATGGAATACAAAAGCCGCAAGTGAGGCTGATGATTTATATTGAGAAATGCTGTGCTGTAAAGGATTTGAGCAAATCACTGATGGATTCGTTAGACATTTGGCACCTGCTCATATTAACGTACTGTCGTCAGCATAAGTACATAATATTGTACCATCCGGGGTATTAGGATCGTGGAAATATGAAAGTTAAATTGGATGCAAAAGAGGGACAGTCGGTTTAACTTTTCGAGATATAAATTGTTTAGCTTGGGATTCCATGTACAAGTATATTACACAGATTCACAAAATAATTAACTATTGGTTGCTAGTATTTTTTCAGCATGTCAAGATGTTTCAACAAAATTAGGGCCGAAAGCAATATAAGTGGAGTAATCTATTGATACAATGAGTAACCCATACAAATACGAGTATGACCGTAGAATTTACGAAAAGATCGTTTATACATTGATCATGAAAAATGAGAAACGGCAGGTGAACATTAACAACGGCGGCTGGTAATCCGAGATTTGTTGCTCAAAATCCATCAGCTAACAATTAGGAAACTTTGTTAATGATGTTACAAGAACGGTCCCAAAACTTTACACACGATACACTTTTTTCAGCGATATTCAATAGCTTCTATACCCTGTTTATAGCAAGAACTGTCAATCTCCTTAAAATAGCCATCAGTTGGTAAATATTTTAACACCGAGCCATTTTTTTAAAGTTTGGAAATAGAGAATAGTCCGGGGGAGCTAAATATGGCGAAGAAGATGCGTGACGAAGCAATTCGAACTTTAATTCATTAATTTTGGCCATCGCAATACGCAATATGGACGTATGAATTGAAACATTGTCTTGATGAAACAACACTTTCATTTTCACCAACTGCGGCCTTTTTTCTATAATTTCATCAACTAAATGCTGCAGTAGATTACCACAATATTCGCCATTGATGATTTTTCTTTTCTGAAGATAATCAATAAAAATAATTCCATGAGCATCTCAAACAGACTTCATGATCTTGCTTGCAGATAGAACTTTTATCGCTTTTTTGGACAGGATTCTCCCATTTCACTCCACTGCCTTGGCTGTTCCTTTGTCGCATGTATGAAGTGGTGGGTCCATGTTTCACCCATGGTTATATAGGATGATTTTTAAGATTTAAGTTTTTCAGGCTGGCAGCACTGGTTGGTAATGGCGTCCAAACGTCATCTGCCAAAGTGAAAAGTGTACAGTATACTCTTCATCATGGTATGACGAATGTCCTAACACAACGTCTAATTTTTGGTGAATGGGTCTTACAATGAAAATCCGCTGTTCTGCTGTGTGATCGAAAAATTGTGTTCATCGATGAGGCTCATTTCTTGCTGAACGGATACGTACACAGAAAGACGACCCTGGAAGAAACGTTACTGTCAACGGCGAACGATATCGATTTTCTTTGCCCCAATTAAACTGAGTTGAACTTGGTTGAACCTGATGTGATTTCCACAGTGCTCGCGAAACAATGGATATGTTAAGGGATGAATTTGGTGGGCAGCTTATCTCTCGATTTGGTCCTGTGAGTTGGTGTCCAAGATCTTGCGATCTAACGCCTCTTGTTTACTTCTTGTGTGGTTATGTCAAGTCGTTAGTCTATGTGGACTATTGAAGCCTTACAGGATAACATAATACGCGTTATTCATGGAATGCAGACAGAAATGCTCGAAAAAGTGACGAAAAATTGAACTTTCTGAATTAGCATTTTAAGACGGAGCCGCGGACAACATTTACATGAAATTATCTTCAAAAATTAAATGGCAAAGACCAGTTTATCGATTTTAATAGAAAATTTTAATATATAATGCAAATTTGAGTGTTTCATTTGACTACTACGATTAAAAATTATTTAAATCGACGCAAATATTCAGCTTTATTGCTGTGAAACATCGCCAAGTCCCCTATTGAAACATCTTCACGACGACTCTTTTTGCTCTATTGAAAGCAAAGGCGCACAGCTTTCTTATCTTAAAATCTTCGATAAATATACGATGCTTACCGCTTTTTGAAATACCTAGCATTTCAGTTAGCTCATCTACCTTCAACCGATAAGTATCCCACACCATTTTGTGAATTTTCTTTTCTTAACCGTGTCTGGAGTGGACACTTTAATTGGTTTACCACTACGGTATTCATCTTGGCAGCTCGTACGGCCTCGTTTGAACTTCACTACCCAATATTTCACAGTCGTGAACGAAGGAGCAGACTAGAATCCCCAGAATAGAATCTTGCTTGGCTTTAATATTGGTTGGATTGAGATCTTTCAAATGGAAATATTGAATTACATAACGGTGACCAATTCTTTTTAAATTCATTGTGCATTTCATTTTTTTACCTTTGATGGTTCAAATGAAAATACTGACCAACGTGACGCTTTGAAACTTAAAACGTATGTTTTAAGTTTTTGTTTTCAACAAAATCATTTTTTTCAAACTACTGGCGCCATTTATACGTTAGGTAAGTTAGTTTTGGAATCGCCCTCGTAGCATTTCAAATGGATCGATGAACTTAATTTTATAAGGTATTTTGGGCAAATTTCGATTGGTGTCAAAAATATAGTCGATACGGTCGAAACACGAACAAATGTGAAGTAAAACCGGAAACATCCAGTTAAAGTTGTTCAAAAATCATTGCTGTGCTTCTGGTTTTCTTTCATAATCGTGGTGTCACGAGTTATGAGTTACTTTCGCCGTCCAACGAGGTATATAATTTGATTGTTATTAATGTGAAGCTTTTCAATAAGAGATGACCGATTCATGGGCAGATAACTTTTGGTTTTTGAGCTATGATAATGCTTTGTCTTAGACTGCATTGACCCTTCATGAGTTTTACTCCAAAATTGAACTAAAGTCGCTCCACAATTGGTGTTTTCAGCTGACTTAGCATCCTGTAATTAACGGCTAGTTCCTAAATCTTATAAACCACTGCGGAGACACGGTTTTGAGTCGATTGAAGAGATTTAACGTGAATCACAGCGAGTTTTAAAGGGCATAAATAGTGGTTATTTGGTATACTTCGACAATCGGAAAAAACATTGGGCTAAATGTACTGTGTTTGGGGTGAGTAGCTTGAAGACGATGAAATAGATTTGGATAAATGAACAAAGATTTTTTTAAAAAAAGAAACATAATAATAAATAAAACTGCTTTCCCTTTTTGGACACGTTTAGCAAATAGCCATAGAAATTACGATTTATTAAGAAGTTAATTCACCGCATGTTGTTTTAGAAAAAAAAACATTTCAGTAGTTTTTCCTGGAGGAACATTTTCTTTGAGTTGGTAGAATCAATGGAAATGTTTTCATTGTTGCTTTTTGAGATATCCCCGGAAACACCTTAAAGTTGAGATCACTTGAATTTCATACAATTTCCACATATCAGAATTTAAGTAGCGCATCAACTACTCACTGTACCTAAATTACAAACTCACAACATTTTAAGCAGCTGTTAAACAATCACTCTATTGAAAATAACATCGACTGCCCACCATATTCCTCGAAACATGTGTGGTGAACATAATGCCTATGGTTACGTATCTTTCTGATGTGTTGTTGTCACTTCCAACTTATTTTCAGATACGTTTTACTTCTGCACAAATCGCTTTATCTACATAAAATTGTATCTACGCTGCTCTTAAATTGGGTTCTGTTCAGTGTTAAGAGCACTAAATATGACTACTGCGCAAGTCCTTTAACAATATTGGTATAATTTCCTTATTAGAAATAATTCTACTAACAGTTTCATTTCTCTTTGAATTTGTACGAGTATGTGAACATGTTTATCAGATATTTTATCTAAGTTCTTTAATTGAGCTGAATATGTTGACTTCGAATGTGATATTCGGAAATAAAATCGTCACATCTGTCGATGATGAAGGCATTTTCGAAATTCAATGTTATCTGGTTTTGTCTTTGTCGAGTACATAAAAAGATGTGATGTTAGCACAATATGTTTAATTTTATTCTACCATATGCTGTTATAGTTTCACGCAATATTTGAATGTAATTTGATTGTTGTCACAAGCGAGATTTTGAATCTCAATCAATTACATGATGTTTGATTTAGCTTTGGAAATATTTTGGAGAAACTCACTTCAATAGTTGAACTAACGCATTTCATTCAAACTTTTTGCTATTTATGAAACAATTACTTCATCGTAATACGTTTATTCAAGTGGACGGCAGTGCCGAGTATTCTACTAAACAAAATATGAAGAAAATTCAGATGGTGTTTAATACAGATGTGAGATATTTGTATATCCTGCGGCTTCGTGGTAATATAACACCGTATATTAAGCGTTTCTTGGGCTCAAGTTTTAATAATTATATCGAATTGAGGTCTTTGTTGTTATTTTAAAAAGTTGTTTGACAGTGTAATCCCTAATTTCTTTTTAATTTGTTTAATTTTTGGCATTCCGCTCTTAATAAGCAGCTTCTTATTTCTAAAATAACTACACTCATGGGTCGTGCTTTTGTAGTAAGAATAGCACGAATTTACAATTTACTTTCAAGCCATTTAACATGTTTTAAATTATGTCCTGATTCGTACAAAAGGCACATTCTGCAACACTTTCAAACTTTCCTGTAAAATTCTGTTTTCAATTAAATTGTAAACAGCCTTTACTACGTACTGATTATCTTATAATTCCAGATTATATAGCAATTAACTTCTAAATTAGTTTTTTTCATATTTTTTTTCTTTGTCTCTAATAATCACATCTTTTTTAAGGAACGCTCTATTCCGATCATGTCTCAATAACATGCCATATTCTCGGTGCAGCTCATGAACATAATGAACTAATTCCACAATATCATCTAGCTGACTGGAAATCGATTGGAAAATTGGTGGATACCAGAATTAAAAGAAACAACATTAACTCTGCGATTATTACTAGTGACAATGTGGAAGAATTATTAAGAAACATCACTCACATAGTGCAAGATGCGGCAAAACTAATTCCACTGGGTCAGGCCGGCCTGGCAGAAAAAACTTCCATGCAATACGTTGCATTTAATAGGCCAACGAAAGAAATTCAAACGAAAATTGCAAAGATGCAACAATCTGTCAGAGAGAATTACTATCACTTGTATTTTAAAACAGCTGGGATCATTGATCGATTAGCATGTGTTAAGTGACCGAAACAACAGCTGGTCGAAATTTATTCAAGAATTGCCACCTGGAAGCAAAAGGCCGTAAGAGCAAATAAACAACAAATCGAAAGATTAACGGTAGATGGCGTTGATGTGTATAACAGCAATGACAAAGCCAATGTAATAGCTGATGTATTTGAAAGGAACCACGGATCAACCTATGATATACCTTCAGAAATGGACCATAAGGTGGAACTGCATGAACAATGGCTTCTTAGACAAGATATACTAAGTTATGGAAATCAGATAAATGTGGACGAAATCAAAAATGTTACTTTGAAACTGCGTAATTCGAAAGCATCGGGTATAGACGGCCTAAAACCGATTGTGCTAAAGAAAATGCCGAATAGTTTTTTCATTTCTCTCACAAATATTTTTAATTGGTGCCTCAAGAACGGTTACTTTCCAGATTTGTTTAAAAGAGCAAATGTAATACCTATTTTAAAACCAGAAAAAGAAGCTAAATCACCAAAAAGTTACAGACCAATTAGTATGTTAACCTGTCTTGACAAAATTTTCGAAAAAATTATAATGCAAAGGATACAAGAATTCCCACAGTCAAATGATTTAGTGAAGAAAGAGCAGTTTGGTTTTAGAAAAGAACATTCAACAATACACCAGGTTAAAAGAATTATAAATTTCATCGAAAACAATAAAACAAACAGAAGAAGTATTGGAAAGGTGTTTTTAGATGTAGAAAAAGCATTTGATACTGCGTGGCATAACGGCCTAGTATACAAATTAAAAATTATGGGCTTACCTATATATCTACAAAAAATTGTAAAAAGCTTTTTGACAAATAGAAAGATGGTGGTTACTGTAGATAATGTAAAATCTACGGAAAGACATATTCTTGCTGGAGTACCTCAAGGATCTATCCTATCTCCTATATTGTATGCTCTGTATACATCGGATTTTAAAGTACTAACGAAATATAACACTGCACTGTACGCTGATGATACTGCAATCATAATAAAAGGAAAGTTATCAAATGCAATAATAAAAAATACGGAAAAATCACTTATACATGCAGAAAAATATTTCTCAAAATGGAAAATAAAAATTAATCAGGATAAAACACAGGCCATAATTTTTCCATTTAATAAACCGCCCAAGAGAATCCCCACTGTGTCTCTAAATTTGCAAGGCACGGAAATTCCACTTCAAAATAGTGTCAAGTATCTGGGTATTGTACTTGATAAAAAGCTGACATTTAGGGAACACGTATACAAGACATGCAAAAAGGCAATTCGATGCTGAAGAGCAATTTACCCACTTCTAAACAGAAAATCGAAGTTGAATGTCAAGGACAAAATGCTATTATATAAAACTTGTATAAGACCAATTATGACATACGGGTGCCAAGTCTGGTTTACAAAATCTGCTAATACTTGCCGGAAAAAACTACAAATAATACAAAAAAAGAATTTAAAAATTATTTACAATTTACCTATTCGCTACCCCACATTACACCTACATCGAAATTTCAACGAAGACACATTTAGTATGGTTGTACATAATCTCACAAGAAGCTTTGAAGATCGAAACAGATGCTCCAACTACGAATTAATAAGAAATTTATAGATATAACTATCTTCTAAATCTTCGTTTCGAAGATGAAAGAAGTTATTATTATCCCAATTTCCTTACACTTAAAATAGGTTTTTTTACTATCTTTTTTACCTAAAAATGCAATATAAATATTAAACGAATTACCTCTCATAAAAAAAGATATAAATTGTTGCAATACTACTAGTAAAATCTCAATCTCAATTAAAATTAATTTTAAAACTGTAATAATGATAGTATAAATAAATGAATAATAACATCTTCTTTAAAATCATATTATATTTTTACACATTGCATATTTAACTTTTGTTGTTTTTTTTTTTTTAATTTATATTATTAAGCAGGCTAAATCTACTCAGGCTGTCCGTCGGGAAGGTATACTACTTTGTTTGTTTATAATTTTTAATTAAATGACAGAGAATGGATCTTATATTGATAAATGTTTTATTTAATGTCGGCAATTATGTGCGGAATACAATATCAGATAAATGTCCGCCTCTGCTAACCTCACAAACGCAAGCCTTTCTGAGCACATTTTTCATTACATTCTCATACATTTCATGCGATATTTCAATAATTTCATCACGAATATTCTGTTTGAATTGCTCAAGCAATTGCATAAACTTTGCTTTTCAGATATCCCCACAAGAAGAAGTCCGGAACAGTCAAGCCAACCAACATCACCATTTCTTGAAATAACTTGTTGTGGAAAGAGGTCTCGCAGTTATCCCATTATAATCCTGGTTGTATGCGATTTGGCACCCTCTTTTCGATACCACATGTTAATCAAGCCCAAAGCATGCAGTTGTGGCGTCAAAAAGTTTTCAATCATATCGCGATATCGCTCCCCATTGACAGTTACCGTTACTCCGCTTTCAGTTTCAAAGAAGTAAAATCCAATGATTCCTCCTGACCAAATTGCACACCAGACTGTCACTTTTAATGGATGCAAAGGTGACTGATGAATAATTTGAGGGTTTTCCATTGCTCAGAACCGATTTTTTGTTTATTCACATATCCATTTAAATGAAAATGTGTATCGTCACTCATTATGATTCTTTCATGAAAATCGGGGTTGTCGTGGGCGAGCTGTAACATCCTATTAGCATATGTGTAGCTGCGTAAATGGTCTTGTGGAAGAAGCTCTTGTGTCAACTGAATCTTAAATGGAAACAACTGAAAATCCTTGTACAAAATTGTGGCCAAAGTTGTTCTTTGAAGACCAAGCTCCTGAACACGGCATCAAATTGAGGTTGATGGATTGTTTTGAACACTTTCTTGAGCAGCAGTAATATTTTCAGCCGATCTTGCACTGCGTTTGTGGTCCATGCTTAGCCCTATCAGCTACAGACCCTCTTTATTCGAAATCATTCACTACACGATAAATAGTGCGTCTAGTTGGCACGCTGTTTCTCGCAAAAATTTCAAGTAACTTTCTCATCGTCACAGTAATCGATGATTGATTTTGATAAAATATTTTAACGATTAAAACACGTTGGTTTATCGAATATTTTGCCATAATAAATTTGCCACGTCTCTACTTCATGGCTGCCAAATATGAACTGTCGATACCAATGTTTACCAAAATGGCGGCAAAATGAAGTGGTATTTTTCCCGACGGACACCCTGTATAATTATCCGCTTGAGCCCTTTTTTCTTTGATATTGCCGTCAGATAGTTTGCTGTCTATCTTTTTTTTCTTAAAATTTTTTCTTTCTTGTTTTGAGCCATTATTTGTATAGCATGTCAATTACTTAGTTAATAGAATCTTAATAAAGTACTGGCAGTTATTAATTTTTACCATTTGATTTGTTATTAAATTTTTCGTTATATAATGGAGTAGCTAAATTCCAATTAAAGTTATAATTCCGTATTTTAGGACGAAAAACATACAAAGTGAAAAATTCTAATAAGTGAAGTAGAAGTAGTAGTAGTAGTAGTAGTAGTAGTAGTAGGTCATATTGTAAATCATATTTTTCTGCTATCTTAGTACAACATTTTTATAACATTACTATTGTAAAGTTATATAGTGCATGTGTTATTGGATTATAGAGAAGATATGTTGTAATATTATTATTTGATCAAATCGGCATTAAGGCTTAAAATCACAATCCTGAATAAATAAGTTAAATGAAATGAAATTAAAATAAATTGTTGGCCTGTTAACTTGCTATGCAATTCCTTGTTGCCTCAAAATTTCTCAGGAAAGTTTTGAATTTCAGTGAAACAAATAACATATTTTTTTTGGGGCGAAATTGATTGTATAAAATTAATACATTATAATCACTGAACACTGAGCATATTAAAGCATATAAAAGAAGAAATAAGTTAGAGGAAAGGCTAGGTTAGAGGCTGTTTAAGGAAAGCCTATACTTACCACATATCTTCCATTGATTGCATTCTTAGTATGTGCTTCAATAGCATTGAAATGTCAAGTAGTATATTGAAATATATAAAACTTAAGCTGCCAATTATTATTGCTTTAGCAACATGCGATATCCGCAATTACTACAAATTGTATTTGATATTATAAATTATCAGCGGGAAACTATTTAATAAGAACTTATGCAAAATATTACTCCAATCATGTCGCATAAATTTCCGTCACGCTATCTATATATCAAAACTGTCCAGTTTTTGTGACAAACGAACAAATAGTAAAACACCAAAAAGCAAATCCTTAATGACAATTGCCACAAATACCGACAGTGAACCGCAGCCGATATTTCAGTTACAGCTACAAAAACACCTACACACATCCTATCGATCACCATAAATTACCAGCATTTTTGTTTGTGTTGGTGCAGCATAAATAGAAATGTGTATGAAGAGGG
>JAHXMU010000537.1:117560-349022 GCA_019455685.1 Philornis downsi
AAAAAAAAAAAAAAAAAAAAAAAAAAAAAAAAAAAAAAAAAAACACCGCTCTTTGGAAGGCTAATTGCCAAAAATGTCGATAAAGTATGTTTATCCTTACTGTTTCACTCATTCCTCTACCGTTTCTTCCGCCTTAAAAGTCGATGTGTTCATCCCCTCCTTTTCTTATTGTGTTCTTCAGCAGAGCTCGTTACAGTTGGCTGCGGCATTGCCATGTATACAACACTTTCTCAGATATTATGCGGTACTCTTCATCGTTCCAGGAGATGTGTAAAAGTGAATTTTCCTGCTCAAATGTGCTTCTTAATGCAGTGGCCATAAAATGAGCAATATGTTCCTGCTGTTCCGCCAGGAAGATCGGAATTATGGACTTTTTTTTATTAGTTAACGGAATTTGGTTGAGTCCACGGGAGTTTAAGTTGAGTCTCGTCGTAAAGGCCTTACCCACGATGTGCTTTTCACACTGGACAGCTTAATGAAGTCTAATTGAGCTTTTGTTATTCTTGTGCGCGCGTTAGCTTCAACCAGATGGTGATCCGAATCTATGTTAGCGCCAAGAGTCATACGCACATTCATGATGCTAGAGCCATGACTTCTATTCACTGCCACGTCATCAATCTGGTTCATTGTCTTATGACTATAGTGCCTTAGAAATGTCTTCCACTTACTAATGTGGTATGTGCTGTAGTGAAACGTACAAGTCTGAATCTGTTTTCGGAGGTGTTCCTATGTAGACTGAATTTTCCGTTTGCTATACTAAAAACGTCCTCCCCTCCAACTTTGGTATTAAAATCTTCCAGAGCAACTTTAATTTCTTGACCATGACAGCGGTCGTTGTTTTTTTTTTCTAGGTACAAAAAATCATGCAATTTATTGGCTTCCAGTCTACTCTCAGTTTGGAAAAAAATAACCATCTACAAAACCATATTGAAGCCACTATGGACATACGGCATCCAGTTGTGTGGATCGGCATCGGATTCTAACATAAATATTGATAACATACACAAGGATTTAAACATTCCTTATATTTCCGAGGAAATAAAAAAATTAAGCAAATCATATATATCGAAGTTGTCCTCCCACTCAAACCCACTCGCCCAAAACCTTCAACACCTTCCCGGTCATATACGGCTAAGAAGAAAGGACATGCTAGACTTGGTCCGGTGATACAAAATTCGACTCATTAAAAATAACATCCGGCAATGGCAGGATACTTTAGTTTAAGATAGGATTAAGATTTGAATACTTATTGTAAATTTCAAAGGAAAGATTAAATAGAGAAAATGAAAAAAAGGTGCTTGTAAACTACAATTTGATCTTCTAGTTTTTGTGATCTGTTGGCGCGTGCGATGCGGATAGTAGCTATGTTGCCATTTACGAGTCTAAATTGTGAAACAAGACGTCTAAGCGTCTTCCCCACAGCACACTCTGCATCCGAATTCTTGCCTTTCTGGATGGCAGTTGTATTAGATTTATATCTATCAAAGACATTCGCCTATCGGGTAGAGACAAATTCTCTTTACAGAGTGTGGACATTGCAGGTGTGTAACTTTACATCATGATCCATCCAATGTTTGTGGGTGTCCTTATCGCGTTTTCTCATGATAGCTTTTAAGATGAGCGGCTTATCAGACCACTACACCCGATGCTGATGTTGAGACTACCAAAATAGTTTAGGTTGTTGTCGAAAATATTATTTAATGGTTGTAAAAATATTTGTTTCCAGGTGCTTTTCAGCTCCTCTTTTTCATAACATTTAAATTTTGCATATCTAAGTAATATGATTCAAAGAATTCAATATATTGTCCTCTTATTATATAAAACGTATAAGAACAAAATTGGCCCTTATTAACAATTCAAATAAACGCTTTCAACATTTTGTCAATCCAGGATAATACAATTCAACATTTTAACAAACCAGGATAATACAATTCTCTACTGCCCTTAAGGTGTTAACTGTTTACTCAGGCAATGTTGCACTTTATTAGTGAATGGTAAAAGTTAGGTTTCTGTGGTTTTGTAAATTTATTGTTTTAACAAATTTGTCACATGTTGGCAACAAATTATATGAGACATGGGAATTGTTAACAAATTATAAATATATACATATGTTCATAATGTAGATTTTTACATATACTCGTACATATGTATGTATATGTATGTATAAACATGTGTATTTTTTAAATAATTGGTTAACAAACAAAATATTTTTTGTTTTTCTGGCCTCAGGCAAAGATTTCGTAAAATAATAGAAAAATTAAGTCATGTGGAAGAAACGTAAATTGAAATGAAATATTTTGTAAAATTTGATAATAGGAAAGGATTTAAGGCGAACGTAAAGGAAATATATGGAAGGTATATGAACTTTTCGCCAGGTACAAAGACATTGCCATTTCAACCAATATAACGTGGAGAATCGAAAATTTCTTTAGAGAATTTTTATGTGCTTTATGCTTACTTGGCAGCTGCCAAGCTTACTTTATTATATGAACGGATGTGGACTAAACTGTTAATACAAGTTTACTTTAGAAATGTTCAGTATATCCTAAAAGTTTTTGTAATTGGAAAAGAGCTTATAAACTCAAAATATATTTCTTACGGAAGTTCAATTTCGTTTCTTTGTCATCCACCAAATAATTATTAAAATCCGTTAAAACTGTGGACTTCAAGTCGCTTTGTCCAGAAAGTCTCTTTGTTTCAATAGTGAGGCCGTAAAACTATGACACCTGTAGCGGTTGTAGCAGTTGTCGTTGAACCCTCTAAACTTCCGAATGTCCGTCAAGTTGAAATACTCGTATTTTTACTGCACTGTCTTTTGCACTTGTTTGGATCAAGAGGATGCTAATAACGATGCTAACAATTAAATGGGGACAAGAATAGTAATTGTATCTTTACGAGACGAATGCAGAAAAGAATCTCAAGTGCTCCTTCTTTCTGAACAGTTTCTTCAATTCGTCAGTCCGATTTTTGACAGAATTTCAGAAACTAGATAGTTACATAGAGATTTGTTTGTCCTCTTCTTGAAATGTTAGAAATGTAAAACTGTTTTTCATGGAAATGTTGATCTATCATCTGGTGCAGTTGGAGTTTCATTTGCCGAAAGAATGATTTGTCATTAATATCATATATTTGTAAGCAATAGTCTTCTAAAAGTTTCATGGAGGCAATCATATACTACATAAAGCATACATACATAAAGCAATGTTTTTTTACATCTAAGGTAAAACTTTTTAAATCGGATAACAACTTAAAATGTTGTATCGTTTTAAAATTTTCAAATTCCCGAGGTGTTCCACTTTGATGCATAAAGGAGCGCCCCATTTTGTAGTACTAAAAAGTCCAAATTTAAAATTTAAACTCGAATACACCTCTGCTATAGCCATATGAAACCAAATACATATATGGTATAGCAAAATGAAATCCATTAGTTTTGCTTGACATTAAAAGGCTTTGTTTAGCATAGTTAAGAGGGTCCGATTAAGGTCAAATTTTTGTTCAATATCTTGTTGCCCATTTGAAGAAAATTTTTGTACGCCTCCCTCATAGAAGGCCTCGTAAGCTTTTCTTGAAGCAAATTTTTCAACAGCAAAATCATTCGCCATAGGTAGAGACAGATGGCTATCACTTGGTGATCGGTTCTTAATAAAAATTTGATGCATAGCAATAAGCAACTGCAGCTTCTGGTAAGTCACGATCGATGTGTTTTGTCTGGCGTTGTCCTGATGGTACAAAGCTTTTTTTCTTATAAGCCAAAGTTGGCCGTGATTGGTTCGCTGAGACAGTCTAATTGTAGGTGGAACTTGTCTGAGCTAAGTGTTTGGTCCTAGGAAAGCAGCTGGTAGTAAATGACTCTCTGACAACAACACCAAGTACACGGTAAAATTTTTGTGATTCTCAATACTAGCTTGGCGAGCACGAAAGTGCTCATAAAACTAGTGAACAAAAGAAGACACTAAAAAAAGACGCAAAAAAGGTGAGGGGAAATTTCTTTGTTTTTCAACATAATGTTCTTTTTTAGCTCGATACACTTATTCCAGTGATACTCAATAGCTTCTATATCCTGTTTATATAGGGTGGCGCATTAGGAACGTTAAAATCTGAATACATTTTTTGTTAGTCGTTTTTTTTCGTCTCTTTACAGAATTAACTGAATAATACTTGGGAAATTTATGATGGAAAGACTCAGCACCGAACAAAGAACCAAAGTTGTTCAATTTTACTTTGAAAGTCAGCATTCGATTATTCAGATCATATCGAAATTTCTTTCATGTTCAAAATGATCCCAGCGCTCTAACCAATTACCGATTGGTTCAGTGTTTTGGACAACAGGGAGCTGTCTGTGATCTTCCTTGTGCTGGAAGACCTCGTGCAGTTTGAAATGGAGTGACCATTGCTCGAGTGCCAGCAAGTATTGAGAGAAACCCCGAAACTTCCACCAGGCGACGTTCTCAGCAGTTAGAAATGTCTAGGCGGTTTTTGCAAAGAATTTTGCATATGTTATATCTTTTCCCATATAAGATGCAATTGGTTCAAACCAAATGATGCACAAGAACTCATTCAATATAGTCGCCGTTAACGTTACTTATGCGCCACCCTATAATAAGAACTGTAAAACTCATTAAAATATCCATCAATCGCGGATTTGTAAGTTTGTAAGTTTTTAACAGTCCGATGAAGCTAAATCTGGCGAATAAGGTGCGTGGTGAGGCAATTCAAACTTTTGTTCATTAATCTTGACCATCGCAATAGAGGATGTGTGAACTAGAGCATTGTCTTGATCAGTTAACCCTTTCTTTTTCGACAAATGCGACCTTTTCCCCCATAATTTCATCACCTAAACGCTGTAATAAATTAGCATAATATTCAACATTGATGGTTTTTCCTCTCAGAAGATAGTCGATAAATCAATAAAAATAATCTCATGTGCATCAAAAAAACTAGACGTCATGACGTTTTCTTCGGATGGAACCGTCTTCGCCTTCTTTGGACACGATTCTCCCCTTTCAATTCATTGCTTTGACTGTTCCTTTATTTCAGATGTCTCATCCATGGTTATCAATCGACGCGAAAATTCGGCTTTATTGCGGTGAAACGTCGCTAAACACTATACTGAAACATCTTCACGCCGTTTTTTCTCTATTGAAAGCAAGCGCGGCATCCAACTTGCGCATAGCTTTCCCATCTTCAAACCATCGATCAATATACGATATGCATCATTTTTTGAAATGCCTGCCTACCTCACCCGCCTTCATGCGACGATGATACCACTTTGTGGATTTTCTTGACCGTGCTCAGTGTAGGCATCTCAATTGATCGACCACTGCGGTGTTCGTCTTGGCAGCTTGTCTGCCTGCCTCATTTTAATTTTGCCACTTAATATTTTACAGTCGTAAACGAAGGACTGAGTAGAATCCCCAGAGTAAAATCTAGCTTGGCTTTAATATTGGTTGGACTAAGATTTTATATTGAATCACATAACGGTGACCAATTTTTTCCTTCTTTACAAATTCACTAAATTCGTTTAATTTTGATGGCTCAACTGAAAATACTGAACAACGTGGCACCTTAAAACTTAAAACATATGTTCTACTTGGTAGCCACTTTTTACCAAAATAATTCTTTTCAAACTAGTGGCACCATCTATACGTCAGGTCGGCTAGTTTTGAGATCACTTTCGTATCACGGCTCATCGCGTTTCGATCACGACACACATTTATACTTGAAATCGTCGTGAGTAAACCACTTTTTATCACCAGCCACCTTCCGCTTCAAAAATTTGAAGATTCTGTTGCGATTCGTAGAGAGGAATTGGTAAGCTTATTTTGCGCTAATTCGAGTGGCACCAGCACATGAAGTGTTTTTTTATATGCGGCCTTATTCACGGCTCTTTGTGCAGGATTTATCACTTGGATAATCAGAATATTGCTTTTATCAACATTTTCGATAATTGGCGGTCCTGAATGTGGAACATCTTTGGAATTAAAATTACCCGAAAGAAAACGATGGAACCAAAATTGTGCTTGATTAGCTGCTAGATTATCAGTACAGTATAAACGCTGTTTATATTTTTAATGCATTCTCATCTTTTGTCGAAAAAAAAACTGCAACTATGGCTTATTTTTTTTTTTTTTTTTTTTTGCTGTTGTCCACCTTTGACGTGACCGCAAACAGTATTAAGTCCAGTAATCACAAAGTTGCCTAAATAGTTTTTTGAGTACAAAAGCTTATGTTTCTAATGTCATTTGTAATATCCAGGTCACATTTATATAACGCGAAATACAGGTTGGCTAATTATTATTATTATTAGTAAAATTATGGATTTCTTTTTCCTATTCCTTACAGTCATTTTGTGAGTGCCTGAAGGCAACATGCCGCAGCAATTTCGGCAGCAGTGGAAAACATTTTTGAGGAAAACAAAAAATTCAGTCTAATTGATAACACCTCAGATAACTGATGCAGACATGTAGAGGGTATGATAGTAAATGATATAAAATTAAAAAAAAAGATATCGATAGGTAACTTGATCATCGCCTGATCAAAATATTTGAGGTGGCATACATCACGTGCTAAAAGACAGAATACGTGCTCCTATGTCACGAATATTATGTCGTCCTTGGGGGTATGACGTTAATATATTCTTTTCAAAAATCACACAGAATCCTTCATGGTATCGGAGAACGAGTAATCTCATTCCCTGCGAGTTCGAATTCGGAATCAAATGTGTTTTGCGTGTAAAAAATAAACTTGCTGATTACTAGCGGATGCTACGTGTGGACGTTTTTATTTTATTTATTTGTAATTCATTACGTATACCCTATATTACGTATTACATAATACCCTGAACATATTTATTATTCATGATAATTGTATATAAATCTAATATTATTATCATATATAATAATATTATTATTATATATATATTATATATTTATGTACATATATATATATAATATTAAGAAGAAACTTATTGACTTTCTATTCACAAAACATAAAAGTAAAGCCGAAATATAAATGATAAGCTTGTTAAGTTTTAACATGTCCAGTGAAAAATAGCAATTAAGAAAACTTAACAATTGTTTACTATTTAAATATTTTGCTACTACCTGACAACATGCAATCAAAACATATTCATAGTGTTGAACGTAGTTAATTCTTCGTTCCCATTAATTGAAAAAATGAATTTTGTAAAGTAAATTAAATTAAAATATGAACTATCAATTATAAATTGAATTGAAAAATGAATTTGATAAAGCAAAGTGAATTACGAATTCTTAATTAAGAATTAAATTGAATTGCATTTAATTACATTGTATTGTTCGGAATTAAAGTTGCTTTATATCAAGTTACACTGAATTAAGTTGAATTGCATTGAATTGCTTATATGAAACAGTTTGTAAATATTGTAAATTGTAAAAATATTGTAAAACTCAACCATTTATTTGCCTGTGTAAGGGCCGCTTCAAACAATCATGTAACTATGAAAATCCCTATTTTGTTACGCCCATATGGCAACCCAGCGGGGCACGGAGGTCTCTTGGTTAAAATCAGCGGGATACTTGAACTCTTTTTCCCGTCAGCCGCCAACCGGACCACTTCGCCAGCCGCCCTCAACTTACGAATAAAACCTGAAATAATGTAAGTTAAGCGTTATCTTTTCCTCATCTCCATTACGAAACCCCCTCGTAAGTACACACATCCCGCTAAGAACCTTAATTCTTCCACAAAACCTCCAATATCTCTCCCGGAGAGAAATTCTATGTTCCAAATTAAATCTTCAGTCCAAATCTGACAGATTTACGCACTAGCATTTGCAACGACATTTGCAATGTACAGTAAGTACAGGGTGGGCCATATGAGTGTTGGCGATTTAATTCTTCAATTTCTCGGTAACGCGCGGCGCGGGGTGGCGGGGGGATATGTTGTTCGCTGCGCCGCTTCCTGGAAATTTAGTCGCCATGGAGCCGTACACGGGAGTGTAGCGTGCATTTTGTGTCCGAGCGTATTACGAAAACAATAAATCAGTGATTACTGCACGACGTTTGTATCGGCATGAACACGGTTTGCACGATTTAAGTGAATTTCCAAGCGCCAATGTGATACGAAAATGGATCAGAATGTTCGAAACAACCGGCTCAACAGTACCAATTACGGTTCGTGGTCGCCCAGTTACTGCAAGATCAGCCGACATTGTGGAGCGTGTTCGTGTTTCAGTTCAGCAAAATCCGCAACAGTCAACACATAAGAGAAGTCAGACTTTGGATGTCAAAAGAACAACTTTACGACGAATTTTGAAACGTGATTTGCATTTGAAGACTTATACGATTCAGATAGTCCAAGAATTAAAACCCGATGATGCCAATAACCGACTTAACTTTGTCAATTTGATGCTAGAGCGGTTCAACAATTTCAACAACGTGATTTTTAATGATGAGGCCAATTTTCACCTTAATGGCCATGTGAACAAGCAAAAATGTCGATTCTGGTCCGAGACTAATCCCCGACGCTTGCATGAACGTTCACTTCACAGCCCTAAGCTTGTCGTGTGGGCTGGGATAACGTCAATCGGTATTATTGGACCATACTTTTTTGAGGACGAAAGAGCGCATGCGATGACGATTAGAGCGAACAATTATTGCAACATGCTAGCAGAATTTTTGGTGCCAACTTTGCAAAAACTTCAAGGCAATACCTCGAGGATGTGGTTTCAACAGGATGGGGCCACATGTCATACGCCTAGGGTATCCATAGAGCTGCTGAAAAATGTTTTTCCTGGAAAACTCATCTCGAAAAGGGGGGATATTGAATGGCCCCCACGTAGCCCCGATCTCTCACCATGCGATTATTTTCTATGGCGCTACCTCAAATCGGTAGTCTACGAGAATAATCCGACCAATTTAGAGCAGTTGAAGGGGAACATTATTCAGGAAAGTAACAAAATACCGAGAACAACTTTTCAACGAGTTTTCCAAAATTTGCGACTTCGGTTCCAAGAGTGTCAAGCAGCCGGGAGAAGCCATTTGGACAACATTATTTTTAAGTCTTAAAAATTCCCATGCTTCTACTTTTTAAAAATACAAATATATTTTTTTTATGTTTCGTAGTTTTTTTTTTTTTTTTTTTTAATTGAATATTTAAACCGCCAACAACCTTATTTCCCACCCTGTATAATAAAAAAAGTAATATGAAAGAGATTTATATATGTGATAAATGCTTAAGCAGTTGCAATCGAAAAACATTATTAGAATGTGCAAATAGCCGCAAGTCATTTGGCAGCTTAGTTCGTGCAATCCGTACTATAAACGATTTTTCAATCAGGTAAATATCGAACATCTCTTAGCCGAAAAACGAAAAGTCCAGAGAGAAGGGCAACAACACACAACCCCCCAACTTAAAAACAGATTTAAACAATGCACAAATCGGCTTAGAGATCTTCTAGAATCCCGAGTAATTGCCTCTCTAAAAAAAATACCTAGAAGATGTAGATGCAACCCTTCAGTCAGACTATCCACTATCCAGACTAACATATAGCATGTGGCTATATAGCGGCCTGCCTTTTGGGTATACTCAACTATGTTTTGCGAAGAAACTTCTATTGCACTAAGTTGTTTGTAATACAACGTTCGATTTTGATTTTGTATATCTCACAGAATACTGTCAAATATCAGAGTTTTTTTTTCATTTTTGCAATTTAGATAAAACTAATCTTTTTTCGCAGTGTTTTATTCTAGTTTTGTTATAATTTCACCGCAATCTCTGACATATTTAAACCCACAATTTGTGCTAGAATTCAGTTCAGTGTTCTATTTTTTTATCAAGCACACTCCAATTGTGGCATTTATTTGCTGAAGAGGGCTTAATAAACAAAAGCCTTAAAATTAAAATGTGTCAATATATGGATTAAAATTTGCAATTTCAATTCACTTCGGGTTTTTTTTTTTCATTCCTAAAGGATGAACAAATTCGAATGGACCAATGCAATTGTTGATGATATCAGCAACAAAACAACATACTTGGCTGTCATTGCGGAGTAAGAGAGAGAATGCAGCTGCAATTGCAGCTGTCACAGCAACACTACGACAATTTGCTACTCTATTCGCATGTGTGAATGGCAGAGGATCAGGAGCAAAATACAGGATGACCTGAAAAAGCATTAAAATCAAGCAACTTCATTGTATTCTAGTTGTTGTTGTTGGTTTGGTGGCAATTTTTTTATTGTTGTTATTTTTTTCCCCACAGCAGCAACAAAATATTGACACATACAACATATAGTGTTGTATCAACAAAATACCAGAACCCAAAAAGGGAAACAAATAGAAAAACTGCATAAGTGCAGTTATGATTTAAAAAACGCAAAAACAAAATCTATTGGATGACGAAAAATCGAAATGGTATCATGCAAAAGTATTGAAAGAATTCAAAGAATATTGAGGCTAAATAGTGAGTTATTCAGTTTGCGATTCCAATATGATGGCACGACCAATGCAGACTTTGAAGGGGAGTCCTCTCCAACCACAACTCTAAGCGATGACAAGGACACTGGTAGTAACAGTCATGGCAAAGGCACACATTGATAACAGCAACGCCGATGATGCACATCATCATCATCACCATTGCCGTTGTCACCACCATTCTGCCGGCTGGGCGGGTTTGCAACTCTTAAAAAATCACATTGTTAACCCACTCACTCCTCGAAAGGAGCTGTACATTTTGGTGTGTTGCAATGACATCCATTTCCGTGTATTTTGCTGGTATGATTCAGTAGTTTTTTGCTGCCATTTTTATTTATCCTTTTTTTTCAGAGAGAAGCTAAAGGCAGCATGATGAGTGATGACTAAAGCCATTGTTTTGATGAATGTGTTTTCATTTAATTGACGAATGAGTTTTTAACTTAAATATAAATGTTGTCAAAAAGCAAACATACTCACGCTCGAACAAGGATTACAAACGGCGACAATCCAATGACTGTAAAAATGGAAAAGGTAACGATGAAGGACATGATGAAAGGCACATAAATTTTTCGCTGTGCAAATGGGCAAAAAATCCCATTGAGGTTTTTAAGAGGGTCACAAGTAATAGCAGTCACAAGATGAAATTTGCGAAGAATTAAGTAAGGGATCCTCATACACTGTTTTCGCGAAAAACCAAAAATCCAGCAGGATATGACGACCGTAAAATTTGATTACACTAAGAAGTAGTAATTGTCGTAAGTGTAGCATCTTAACCTCTTTTCTGTTGGTTTTAGTTCTTGAGATATTGGCGGAATACTATGAGAAGATTGTCTCTAACCGATTGGCGGATATCCACGAGATTGACACTGCTATCATCTAGGAGATGCAATAAAATGTTAAAGTGAAAAGATTGTTATAAATAGGGATATAGATTGTTAACGATATATCTATAGCGATATATTGTTATGTGATAATAGGCAGTTTTTTATTACATTTGAAAGTAGCTCTTGTGGTAAAGGAAGCACTTTAAGTTTTTTCCTGTTTTTTTTACTTCCTCACATATTAAAAGAAAACTTTTCATTTAAGACCTCATGCTCAATAAAATTCCCGATTTTTGTTAAAAAAATTCAGGAAAAAATTCATTTTCTTTGCATGATATTAAAGGCTTTTTTAGTATAGTTAGAATGATCCAAATAATACGATCTAAAATAAGCACCGTTTTCTTTTTTAATAACTCATTGTCGTTTTGAAGATAATTCCAATGAGTTTCTTTCATTGGTATCTTCGTTTTTATTTGTAAAAACCTGTAACAGTTGATATTCACAAGCTTCTCTTGATGCGAATTTTTTGCCAGCAAAATCATTTCCATATACCGCCTGTTTCTGTCCAAGTGTATCCACTGGCAGATCCAAACTATAACAACCTCTCAACCAAGCCTCAGAGCTTCTAGTAAGTCATTATCGGTATGCGAGGCCTGGTATTGTCCTGATGGAACACAATTTTGATAAAAACTTATCAGTTAACCATGTTCTTTCTGGCACTATTCATACTTTCACAGCAACGCAAAAGGACATTGGATGAAATTACATGTAAGTCAGCTCAATTGACTAAAATTTCTATACTGTTTGCAGTTATGTTAAAAATATAGCACAAATATGAAATATGAAATCAACTTGAACTGCATCATTTTTATTAAAATTTGGAATAAAAATTATTATATTGAGAACGTTCTTTGCGCATATATTTTAACAGATAATTCTAATTAATTTTTTTATTTCTAATAGTTTTTGTTAAAGCCAATTAATTTTTATATGTACATTTATTTAGAGATTTTGTGAAATAAGCTAGAAAAAAACCATCAAAATTAACTATTTTCAATTTATAGTCTTTAGCATTAGGTGAAATATCCTATAAAACATGAAGGCGGTCCCGAAACTATTCGACTTAATAAAGAAGTCACAAAAAAGTTGGGAAAAATGTTCTTTATTTTTCAACATGATCTCCTTTTATCTCGATATACTTTTTCCAGCGATATTCAATAGCTTCCATATCCATATCCATAGTAAGAACTGTCAAACCCCTTAAAACATAGTCATCAACCGCAGGCTTCACCTCATATTGGCAAATCTTGTACCACCGACTCCTTTTATCAAGTTTGGAAGTAGAAGGAAGCTGAATCTGGTAAATAAGGTGCATGATGAAGCACTTCGAATTTTAATTCATTAATTTCGGTCATCACAATAGTGGTTGTGTTAACTGGAATATTGTCTTGATGAAACAACACTGTCTTGATCGTCAAATTGCGGTCATTTTCCCTTAACTTCATTACCCAAACGCTGCAATAAATTAGCATATATAGGGTGATTTTTAAATCGTATTTTTTTTTAAATCGAATAAAACACTCAGGTTGGCAGCACTGGTTGGTAATGGCGTCAAAACGTCATCTGTCAAAATGTAAAGTGTACAGTATACTCTGCCATTTCATGATGGAAAAACTAACAAACGAACAACGATTGCAAATCGTTGAAATTTATTTTCAAAACTCGTGCTCTGTGACAAATGTGCATCGTTTGATACGACCATTTTATGGTCGTCATAATGGACCTACTGAATAAACAATTCGTGCTGTTATCTCCAAATTTCGCACCAAGTTTACTTTGTTGGACATAAAACCATCGACTCACATGCGTAGAGTGCGCACCGAAGAAAATATTGCAGCCGTAGCGACCGGTGTTAATGACGATCGTGAAATGTCAACGTCGTTGCCAATCTCAGCGATTGGGCATGTGTTACTCAACCACAAGGTTTTTTTTTTGCCCCTATTGGCTGAGTTGAACTTGGTTGACATGTGGTTTCATCAAGACGGTGCAACATCCCCCACTGCTCGTGAAACAATGGATATGTTGAGGAATGAATTCGGGGAGCAGCTTATCTCTCGATTTGGCCCTGTGAGTTGGCCCAAAAGATCTTGCGATTTAATGCCTCTTGATTATTTCTTGTGGGGTTATATCAAATCGTTAGTCAAGTCTATGTGAACAGGCCGAACACTATTGAAGCCTTACAGGATAACATAACACGCGTTATTCGTGGAATACACGCCGAAATGCTCGAAAAAGTGACGAAAAATTGGACCTTCCGAATGGTCATTTGAGACGGAGCCGCGGACAACATTTACATGAAATTATCTTTAAAAATTAAATGACAAAGACCAATTCATCGATTCTAATAAAAAATTTTAAATATGAGGCAAATTTGAGTGTTTTATTCGATTTTAAAAAATCTACGATTAAAAAATCGCTCTATATTTGTCAGCAAACTGCGGATGAAATCCCACTTAGAGAGTGAATATAGATAAAAGTTGTATGTTGCCGCATAGCTCAACTATATACGTATTTAATAGAATACAAGAAATTTCTTTATCTTTCATAGCTTTATAGATGTCTTTTTCTACATTTCATCTTTATTTGGCCAAAGATAAATAGGTTATAAAATGTGTTTGCTTTGAATGCCTGTATTGTAATACAAATGAAAGATATCAGCGAAATATTTCTGAATCATTTTAGTTGGACAGTTCTTTTTAAAAGTAAATCTAAACATCAAACCGTTCAAAAAGTAGAAGGATCGTGAATAAAAGAGGGTTTGAACCGTGCACAAAAGGGGGCATTTCAAAGCAGATTGGACAATGTGACTGCTGTAATTAATTTGCTGTGATGATCTTACTGGAACCATGCTGGAAATTTGTTAAGTAGATTGTGGACTATATTTGGGATTGAGGCTATATTTTTGTACCGCTGCTAAGGCAGGTCAACACGCTGATGAATTTTGTGCTCTCTTAAGAGACTGAGAAATTATTTGGTTGCAGTTTAAAATCAAAGAAATTAAGAAAGTGATTAATTTCTGTTCAAGTTAAGTTTTATTTAGGAAGCTGTGATGCCGACCGCTGAGGTTGGGCAGAATAAAAGACTTTTGGTTTCATTTTATGGCAGTATGGATGTAATTCTGTGGCATTATTAAATACTAGTTGCCATTTATGTTTAATTCACAATAAGTTTAACTCAAATGTGGGCAAAAAGGATAACATAAAAGTAGAATTTGGTTTATTATTGTAGTAGGTACGTTCATGAAACTTTTGCAAATTCATTTCTAACATAAAGGCTGGTAATATAAATAAGTATAGACAACATGTTTACACAAAAAGATTATTCATACACTGTGCTCCGTGTAAAAAGCAATTAATTTCCATTTATACATTCATTATGTTTATTATAGTAATATCAATACATTTTAAAATAAATAAACGAACAGAAGTTTTGTTCAAAGTACGCATGTAACACTTAGCCAAATTATTTTAAGAACCACTTCTCCGATCGAAAAAAAAACTCAGTTAATCTCTGTGAAAACTCGTCGAAAGCAAACTATTGAAGTCTAAAAACATAAGTCCCTTTTAGTGTAAATCCATAAAATGATGACAGTATGCTCCTCAAAGTAATATTTATAATTTCTATACAAAAAAAAAGTTCTACACCATAAATAATGACCTGAAAGATGAAATGCCTAAAAGTCTGCTACACCATAATGGATTCATGCACATTCGACGCCAAAATGAAAGTGTGTGTGTTATAAAAAAGAAACCAACAGAAAAATGCATGACATGGAAGGCCTGTTGCAGGGCCTGCATAGGCAGTCTGTTGCCAGACATTCTAAAAGGACAGAAATAAACTGATTACAAAATTATTAATATTATCTCAAAAAAACAAGAAAACAAATTAGACTCCCTTCTCATTCCATGAATCTTATAAGAGGGAAAATAGAACAGCCAATGTTATTTGCCTACGCTCTAGCCATCCGGCAACTTAACCAATTTCATGGGCAGAGACTGAAGCGGGCACTGAGGTTGTCGCACGTAATCAATTACAGAGTGACACTGAAACCACAAGAGAAAACAAAGCCAAACAGACATCACTGAATTATTTTGCTTGTAAAAAGGCCTTCAGAAAGATGGGAACTAATTGCGTGATTTCTTCAGCATACTTATCAGGACGATAATGTGAAAAGTTGTTGTAATCATGACTATGTATGTACCGCCTCGACTGGTTTAGAGCTCACTACTGGACCACTCATATACAGCTGTTTTTTGGTCGATCCACTGTATGCCTTCTGAAATACATAAGATTTCATTTGGCATATAGAATTTAAGACAAATTCTTTGTTGGTTATTTTTATTCATTATAAAAGTACCAAAACGTATTTGTGATGAACTGACAAAATTTAGCATTATAAGTAAACTAAATTATAGATCACGCGCAAACTCCTCATTGTTATATAGGACAGTTTTGCCAGCTTAGTGACAAAAAGAATCCGTTTAAGCAAATATGATTAAGTGTTCGGTTCCTGAAAACTTTTATGACAAAAAGTGTTGAAGCCTGGAAGGACGAATTGGAGAATGAGAGCAAACGACCGATGCCCTCGGAATTCTCTTCTGAGCTCATAATTTATAGTTTTGGAAAAACATATCATAGACTTTATGTAGTTTTGGTAGCAGTAAATATCAAGAGACGTTCCTAAATAAAGTTCGGTGGTTTTTATTAAATCTGGTTTTTGCAAGTGTACGCAAAATATCATCAAAGCGCTCCAAAAGAGTTACACATATGGTCGAAAAAATATAAAAAAAAATAAAAATTGCAAAATAAATTTTCTTTGTGTTTTAGTTACTTTAACGGAAAGTAAATATGGCAATTCTTTTTTATTCAAATAACTTTAATATGGTAATGCCTTTAAAAGTAAACACAAAACTGGGGCTTCCCCGTTGCTTTCATTGTGCGTTAGTTTTGTTCAGGTGTGATTTCAGTACTTGGTCGAAATACTGAAAACATTGCTGAATTCTTTAATATTTTCGCAGTCTGCTGTAGTCTTTTTTGAAAGGCTAGTTATTTTACTGATGTTTATCTTTATTCACAACAAAATATTTTGTTTAAAAAAATCAGCCATGGGTCGAAAAAGTTATTGTTCTTCGGAGGAGAGAAAAATTGTTTCGAAACTAAGAGAATGTGACCAAAGTCTTCGTTCTATAGCAGAAACTATGAACCGGTCGCTATTTTTTGTACAAAATGCTTTAAAGCCTAAACAGCCCGTCGAAACTCGCGGAAGATGCCAAAAAAAAAAAAAAATCAAAAACAACAGACATCCGCATTGTAATAGTTGCGAAGAAGGACCTGTGTCTTCAAGAGCGATTTGAGCAGAAATTGGAAATGTAATTTCATCGCGAACGATACCTTGTAGACTACAAGAAGCACATTTACCAGGACGGATAGCCAGACCAGTCCCTTTGCTTAGACAAAAAATTTTAAAGGGTAGATTGGCATTTGCAAGAAGTCATTCCAACTGGTCCGGAGGAGATAGTGAAAAAAAAAAAAAAAAATACGAAACATTTTGTGGAGCGATAAAACAAAAATTAATGTTTTTGGAAACGACAGTGCTCGGAATATTCGACGCCCTAAGGATAAGGAATCCCATGTTCGATTTACAAAGAAGACAGTCAAGCACGGGGACGGAAATATTATGGTCTGCGGATGTTTCTCGTGGTATGGTGTAGGTCCGATACATCGAATTTCCTACGCTATCACCAGATTTCACTACAAAGATATCTTGGCAAATACGATGTTGAACTATGCTGTGGAAATTATGCCTCTTAGATGGAAATTCCAGCAGGATAACAATCCGAAGCATACTTTTAAGTTGGTAAAGGGTTGGTTCCAAGATAATAATGTTGCCCTTCTTAACTGACCAAATGTGCAAAGGCATCTAAAATGTTGACTGTGGCGTTGGGCGAGTCTACTATGAACAGAACACAAGTTCAATTGTGGTACTACCGGTTTGAGGAAGGCCGAGAAGATGTCAATGACGATGTTCGTCCTGCTCGCCCAAGCATGTCAACAACCGATGAAAATATTGAAGCAGTGAAGAAAATGATTTTGGATAATCGTCGAATCACTATTACAGAGGTTGCTGATGATGTCGACATATCGTTCGGCTCATGCTAAGCAATTTTTACGGATGCTTTAGGCATGAAATGTGCGGCAGCGAAGATTGTTCCAAAATTGCTAAATTTTGAGCAAAAACAACGTCGCATGGACATCGCTCAGGAGTTGTTAAACATCGTCAAAGACGATCCAGATTTCTTCAAAAAGGTCATAACTGGTGACGAATCATGGGCATATGGCTGTGACATTGAAACCAAAGCCCAATCATCCCAATGGAACTGACCAGAAGAGCCAAGACTGAAAAAAGCACCTCAAGTTCGGTTAAATGTGAAAGTTTCGCTCACTATTTTATTCGATTGCAATGGCGTGGTGCATCATGAATTGTTGCCACAAAGTCGTACGGTCAATAAGGAATACTAACTTGAAGTTATGCGCCGTTTGCGCGAAGCAATTCGTCAGAAACGCACAGAATTGTAGAAAAACCAATCATGGATTTTGCATCATGATAACGCACCAGCTCACACATCAATGCTTGTGCGAGAGTTTTTGGCCAAAAACAAAACCGCAATCATACCTCAACCACCATATTCACCAGACTTGGACCTGACTTTTTCCTCTGCCCAAAACTGAAGACACGGATGAAAGGAAAGCGTTTTGCTACGATTGAGGAGATAAAAGAAAAATCGAAACAGGAGCTGTTGGCCATACCAAAAAGCGCGTTTTATGAATAAATTGGAGATAACGGTTATTTTGTGATCACAATCATAAAACAATCTTTTTTAATAAAAATTTCTTTTAAAATATTGTTTGATTGGGTGATAAATTATTTGGCCATGGTCGATTTTTTTTATTCATTTTGAGGATTTTTTCATTGATTTTTGGGCAAAGTTTAATTTTACGTTTTGGGTCATTTTTTCATTCATTTTTGGGCGATAGATGATATATGATGTCACCAACTTGGTTACTCTGCTGTCAAAAAGGGACAATATTCCAGAATACCAAAGATTATTGAATAAGAAAAAAGTAAATCAAATACATTAGGATGACATGGAATAAGTCGGATTTATTTTCTTTGCATCAGTTATATCGGTATGGACGATATAACAAAACAAGAGAGAAGTTTTCCACCGGCATCATAGATCATTTGGACATTTCAACCATGCTTGCTTGAATGAAATTTAGGAATACAAAGAACACAGACGATATTTCATTTAGACAAATTTTCACTTATGTTACAAATAGCAGATTTATTATAAATTTCTTCAATAACTTCGTCCTGAGATGTTTCTGAAGAGTGAAAATGAGGCACCTAAAAATCATTCGAACAACTCGGCCATGGTTGTTTTAATGAAATTTAGGAATGCAAAGAGTAGGGACGATGTTGCATTAGGACGAATTTGCACCTGTGTTATAATACAAATATCACTTTTATAATGAATTTCCTGAACAACTTCCTCCTGGGATGGTTTTGAATAGTCAAAATGAGTGTCGTATTTTTTAGACAAGAGTAAGGAGGTAGTGTCTTCAGTTGACGATGGAGATATGTTTTTTAGGAAAAAGTTAACTAAAGTCTTTGTTTTCTATAGTAAACAGTCTATTAAGGGATTTTACTGTAGAAAAGTGCTGTTGAAGACACTTTTGCTTTAGTTAGTAGTTTATGTTGCTTTTATCTAAGGAAAACTGATTCGAAAACATTTCTTTGGACAAAAATTGCCACCTCAGCTATTGTGCTATAGAAAAGTATGTATAGGGATAGTTTTCAAACAGTTTCTAGTTGGAGAATGTTATGTCTCTTCAGCTATAAACTTTAGTAAAAGTCCGCTCTAATAAATAAGCTGTCTGCGTAAAGACAGGACATTATCCTTACATATAATTTGCCGTCAAAAAATGTGATTGAGTACACTTTCCTATAGGTAAACTGTTGGTGCTGTCAGTAAAAGCAATATTCTGTGGGAGAAGTGTTCACACATACATTTCTATATAGGAAAATTGTAGGCAAATAATTTTTTCTCTGCGAAAAACCTCAGTAAGAATAACTGCCTGCAGGAAATCTATCGGTAAATACAATTGAACACATATAATACAGTACTTGTTACAGAAACTTGTCGATAGTAATAGTACCACTTAAACTAATTTATAAGGAAAACTTTCTTTAATATCTTTATGCAAAGCACTATGCTGAAATAGACTAAAAACACCTCGGTTTGGCTATTATAGGTTGATTTTTTTCGTAGTTTTTTAAAAATCGAATAAAACACTCAAATTTGCATTATGTATTAAAATTTTTTATAGCAACCGATAAATTGGTCTTTGCTATTTAATTTTTAAAGATAATTTCATGTAAATGTTGTCCGCGGCTCCGTCTCACGTCTCAAATGTCCATTCGGAAAGTCAAATTTTTCGTCACTTTTTCGAGCATTTCGGCCTGTATTCCACGAATAACACGTGTTATGTTAAGGCTGTAAGGCATAACCCCACAAGAAATAATCAAGGGGCGTTGGGGGCCAACTCACAGGGCCAAATCGAGAGATAAGCTGCTCAGTTTTGTAATTGACAAATGCCAGGCCCATGAAAAGGCCTGATTTTTGCTTGACTTGGTAATGTTTCCGCTGAAATATGTATATGAGTGCATAGGGCTTCTGTATATATATATATATATATGTGTATATATATACAAATGCCAGGCCCATAAAAAGGCCTGATTTTTGCTTCACTTAGTAATGTTACATATTTCAGCGGAAACATTATATATATGTATATGAAATTTTAGCTATGAATGTTAACATGGTAGTCTTAATGTTTCGAATTTTCAATTTGCTTTGCTGTGTCTTTGTGTTGCTCGCATTGTTTTGGATTAAAGCCAAACGCGACATTTCCAAAATTAAAATGGAATCTCAAGCGTGAAATTCTTCGTTCTTTTTTTTCAATCAGAAGACAAAATTGACAAACATCACAATGTAATAAAACATTTCTGAATTCCGAACTAGGCAAAGACATGCAATTAAAAAAATCTAAGCAAATTTGTAGAAAAAATATGCACAAAGAACTCTCTAAGGGAGTTTCACTTTTATATATTTTACTTTTACATTTATTGCCACATTCTTACTTTGAGGTATTATCCTTGTGATTTTCTGACTATTCAAAGTTATAATCGCAATTACTTATCCCCCGTCCCCCCCTTAAGAAATGTCAATTCATTTAGAAGTGCTGACAACTTTCGAACCATAAAAATGCCTTTTTAATTTTTAATCTCTTTTAATTAAAATCATAATTTTTCTCTCCAACTTCCCTCGTCAACGTTGAGGAAAAAGGGAAACATACTTGTTTAAATGCGACCCCAACACAAATGTTTTGGCCATAACCACTTTCCTTGCAATTCCCCCTCTTACACCCTCACCAATGGCAGGGAATGATGGCTGGCATGAATATTTGGTTGCTTTAAAGTAAATATGTTGTTATCTGCCATTAACCCCTTTCTGGTAAACTTTATGGGAAGACTGAAACCAACAATGTGCACTGGAGCAATATCTTCCATAAACGCAATAAGGCAAGGTGACCAGGGATGGTACAAGTCTACTGGCAGTTCAGCAATAGTCAGATATTAAATAAAGTTGGTAGCTGAAGAGCTAATAATTGATTGCCTCTATAAATGGTACTACTTTAAGCGGTCGACTATCACCAGCAAGGTAACTTACTGAAGCAAATCAGACAACAGCAAATAATAAACCAATTTTAAATGACGATGTCAGATGAATATATATAGAACTTCATTAAATATTGATATTAATCAACTATTATAAAAAATCTGTAATGTAGATACATTTAAAGTACTTTTTGAGAGGCATTTCACCTCATCCCTGCCTATGCCGCACACATACACATTCGAGGACTCCCCTCGTCTGCCTTTTTCTTTCAATACAAGTTTCTTTGAACTTGCCTTTGTTGTTGTTATGTTTATTCATAATTTACTTTGCCTAAATTATGACCATTAAAAAAAATTAATTTTCACTTAAAAACTTCCTTTTGTTCTTAACTGAATCCTTGCCATTATCTGGCTCTACGCTTTGCTCTTTGCCTAAGTGTATGTGGGCGACGTGTTTGCTATTCGGAGAGTCTGTGTGTTTGTTTTAGCCTCCTTCTAATACATTTTACTCGTTGAGTGGAAATGAGTTTATTCACTTCACGCATTTTTAATCACTTGAGCCTTACAGCCCTTAAGTTAAATGTATTTTTTAATTGATTATCTCTGCCGCTTGAGCGTTTGTGTTTACACCATGTTTTACTCAGGTGGCGAAACATTGGTGGTGGGCAAAAAATGCCGGCGGCCTCTGTTAATTTCAAACTAAACTTTAGGCCATATTAAGTAGATATTTTATCGTTGAGTTGTGTTGTACTAAATGTTACGGGCAATTTATTGACCTTCAATTATTTTAATATCCTTGCTATGTAGTCCTCTGGTAAAGCCTTGCTATTGTGGGGATATAATTCAAATTGAACTATGTGCTCGAAGATCTCGAATTGTCAAGCATTCTTTATTATGGTATTAGGAATTTTAGAAATTTTAGCATTTTGTTTTTTTTTTTCTTTTTTGCAAACACTAATGATTGTTGGTATAGTGCGGTCACTTAAGCTGACAAAACATTTTGATTTTGTTTCTATTGTATGACATTTTAAAACAGAAACAATTAGGAATTTTAGAAATTTCAACATTTTTTTGTGTAAACACTAATGATGAATTGCATATAAGGGCGTCCCAACAAGAATGCAAGATTTAAATTTTAAATAAAACACAGATATTAAAAAAAATCGTAAAAACTTTATTATACCGTAAAGTGAATAGAATGAGGTTATGTATGGAACAATACATCGGGCAGATGGCCGCCGCGGCTTTGCTGAAATTTTTAATGACCGTTTTGCATAAATGCTGCGATATTTCATTAATGCAGCGTCCAATTTCATCTTTTAAGACTTGAATCGTCGTCAGATTATTCGCGTAAACCATCAACTTCAAAAAGCCGAAAAGAGAAAAGTCTAATGGTGTTAAATCGCACGATCTAGGCGGCCAATTCTGGTCCCCAAAACGCGAAATAATACGACCGGGAAATGACTGATGCAGCAATTGAATTGTTCCTCCGGCTGTATGACATTTGGCGCCGTCATGTTGAAACCACATGCCCTTCACATTCATTTCTTCAATTCTAGGCACGACTGGTTATCATTTCACGATACCGAACACCATCGACTGTTTGCGCTTGACATGCCTTATTTTCATAAAAAAAAGGTCCAATGATTCCTCCAGCCCAAAATCCACACCACACAGTGACACGTTGAGGATGCATTTGCTTCTCGTGTATCACTTAAAGATTTTCCACACCCCAAATGCGACAATTCTGCCTACTGAGGAAGCCATCAAGATGGAAATGGGTCTCGTCACTGATGGTGATTTTATCGGCAAAATCAGCCAATACCCAATTAACGAACTCCCTTCGCTGTCCATGGTCAGCTGGCTTCAGTTCCTAACTCAATTGAACTTTGTATGCATCAAGATGCAAATCTTTCGTCAAAATTCGCTGCATAGTGGATTTGGAGACACCAACTTGCTGAGCTCGGTGTTGAATTGAGGTGGATGGAGCTTGAGCGACATTTTCGGTCGATCGACCTGGTCGAAAGCGCGTTGTTGTCTTTACATCACTAACAGACCCAGTTTTGGCAAATTTATTTATTGATCTCTTTACAGTTGACTCTTTTGGAGCATTATTATGACCCCAAATTGATCGTAATTTGCGAACTGTAGCCGCAAAACTTTCACCATTTTGGTAAAACAATTTCACAATGAGAATGCACTCCATTTTTACTAACCTCGTACCTTCTACTATCAAACAATAACAATTGTTCACATGTCAAACAATGACACTTCGAATGGCGCCAAGTTTAAATCTTGCGTTCTTGTTGGACAGTACAAACATAAACAGATAACATCGCCTGAATTATTGTATGATTTTTGATGAAGTGTAATGAACATGCCACAAAAGTTCGTATTAGTTATACAGAAAATAGAAGCCCACATAGTTTAAATATAAATCAAAGAACGGAAAAACAAGATTTTTCTAAATTTTTTTCATCGTATCAGTATCATCAGTGAAGGATAGTCAATTGATCAATTGACTGGTAATTTTTGCTGCGATAACCTCAATCCCAAATTGAAAAAAAGAGAACATTTTGAAAGATTTTGTACTCATTATGTACTGCCTAACATTATTGATTATATTGTTTGTTCTTTTAATTATATTGTTTCAAATCTATCCTCCCTTTGTCACAATATGTGTTTAAATTCTTACAGTAAATGTAATGGTAAATGCGACAGGTATTATTATTGATATTAATCTTATGCCACCCCTCGTATTTTAATCATATTGTTTCAAATCAGTCTGCTCTTTGTAAGAAAATGTGTTTAAATTCTTATGTACAGTACAGTAAATGCAACTGGTATTATTGATATTAATTGCATGCCACCCCTCGTATTCTAGTTATATTGTTTCGAATCTGATTCCGCTTTGTCAGTAAATGCCACTGGTACCAGAGCTTCTTTTAGAAGCCCTACTTGCATAAGACAATTATACAGAAATCATGTCTGTGCGATATCGATGTAGTCTTCTGAAGCATTAAGAAAGAGTTCGCAAATGTGCAGCTGACGATAAACGGGGGCAAACTCAAGTAATTTGTTTCGTTTCAGGCTCTGCATGCATATAATTATAATTTTACTGTTGTAGATAATTTTATCTACCTTTAGTTATGACATCATTAAAACTAAATGTATCAGCCTGAAACCTAAGAGAAAAGTATCGATTGCAAACAGACGAAAATATCGCTTTTCAGACGAAAATAAAAATCCATCTGTACGAGACACTAGTGCGAGCTGCCCTGCTGTACAGCGAACAATTGTGGAGTACCGAAAAAATCAGTTCCGAGAATCTTCGACAGAAAAATACATAGTAAATTATATGGACGGCATCAGTAAATCATAAGCGATATGAGCTGTACAATGACATCGACGTTGCCAAGTGCATTAAAATCCAGCGATTGGTTTGGCTGCGTAATAACGTCCCGATGGACTTAAGTGTCCCAGCACAAACAATCTTCGGTAACGAACAGACCGCCGATATTCCATAAGATGGATCAGTAGTTTGAAACTCTGTCAATACTTGGTGGGAGAATTTGGAACTGACACCCAGGACATCAAAGTACTTGAAATTATAAAAGATTCTAATGATGTCAATTCTACTCGTCATTTAAGCTAAGAAGTAAATTAAAAAAATTGAAGAAATTTCCTTTTTCGTATTCCTTTGAATGCGATACAGGAGAACTTTTTACATTCAGTGAGTTTATACACATTCTACTGATTGCGCACCCAAGTTCCCGCTATTTGTCAATAGATGACACCAGCTGTAAGTGCTAGTCGATTCTGCCATAACCTGAACTTCATGAGCCAAACTTAGGCATACGGTAAACATACCGCATCAACATGATAACGATTTCTTTTCTTTCAATCGAAGGAAACGGCGGCTGGAGCTCATCGAGACTTTCAGATCGTTTACGGAGATGCTGCTTTAAGTGAAACGACGTGTCGAGATTGGTTCCACCGCTTTAAAGCTGGCTATTTTGACGCTGATAACTGTTCGCGTGAAGGAAGACGAGAAACCTTTGAAGACACTGAATTTACGGCATTACTTGATAGGGATCCATGCAAAACACAGGTTGAGCTCGCTCTAATATTAGGAGTTATCTACCAAGCCATTTCCAAGTGGTTGCATGCCTTGGAAATGATTCGAAAGTAAGGAGCTTGGGTTCCTTATGAGTTGAAGCCAAGGGACGTTGAGCGTCGTTTTTCCGGCTGTGAATAACTATTTCAGCGACAAAAAAGAAACGGTTTTCTTCATCGTGTTGTAACGGGTGATGAAAAATGGATTCATTACAGCAATCCAAAGAAAAAAAAGTTATGGGCACGCAGCGAAGGTTATGCTTTGTATTTGGTGGGACCAGGTCGATGCGCACAATATTTTAAGGTTCTCTAAAGGGTTTCTACAGGTTAAAAATGATTTCGAACTTTTGTTTGAGAACATTTTACTAGACTTGTCGATTACTCTCGAAATGTTAGTCAGATACAGCTAGATAACCGCCGCTTAAAGAAAGAATTTCATGGTTGTATCGGGCTTTGAAACTACGGTCACGTGCACAATAGTTGCGTATACTAACGTTCGGGCCACGACTGGTACGTGGTTACAAGATGGAGAACAACGATTGTATGAATTGTGGTCCACGGGTGTAAGCGGGTCTCAATTTCGCCATTGTAGTGAAAAAGTATAATAAATTTCTGATTACCCCAATAACATGGAAAGAAAAAATTTCAAAAATTTAGAAATTTAAATTTAATTTTATTTTTATAAATGACTTTTCACATTCCACAATGAAAAAAGGGACTTTGGACATCAACTTCCGCCTTTTTTAAATTTTAACCGTTTTTTAAATTTCTGTTTTCGATAACAAATTACACTTTTCTCATATAGTAACGGTGATGTCTTAAAAAATAAATGTATTTTTTTATTTATTGAACAATTCTCTCAAACCAATGCGAAATAAGGTTTACAATTCTTTTTTTATTTATGTCGTTTTTTCACTTTTTTTTTTTTTTTTGCTCCACTGGAAGCTGTATGTCGCCTAAATAGCAAAGAAATCCTTAAAGCCTCCGGGAGAAAAGAAAAAAGGAAATAAATTAAAAAGAATTTAAAGAAATTGTTCGTAAGAAAATTGTGATGTTTACTTAATTTTTCCAACCCAACTTTTTTCCTCCGACACTATTGTTTAGTGTACGACGCCGTTATACGACATTGCAATTTGAAGCCTTCTTAATATTTTATAAAGATCAACAAGTAAGCAGTGGATACTTTCCTATCAAAGCATAAAAGAACAATTGAAAGCACACACAAAGAGCTTTTATATATTTTCGATAGCAAAAGATGAGGACAAATAGAGATTGTAAATAACTAGAAACCAGGCCTCTCCATAATATGAAATTTTACCGACGAATGTACAATTCTATCATATAGATTGCCATTCGCTATATCACATGATATCGCAAATGGAAGTACTTACATGCTTTACTTCGACGTCTACAATAATTATTCTGTGTTCGGAGGTAGAAAATAATCTCAAGAGTTTCGGCTTCCTGCACTTCTTTTTCAATTCATCATACCAAGTTTTGACTGTATTTCAAAAGCCTGTTCCTTCCAAATGGGTTTTGATTGCCTTCTTCTGCGGCGTTCGTAGACTTCCTACAATAACAAACTTTTCATGCTGGAGCATTTGAGACCATTTGCACAACATGACAAAGCCAACGTAACGTCTGTATTCATATGCTATTGACTACGTCAATATGGGAATATAACTCTTACAGCTCATGGCTCTTTCATACGAAGTTGATAGGTTTTTTTCTCTCGAGGGCTTTTAGAACTGATTCATTTGCTTGGGTTATACGCCACAACTGGTGCAACCAACTTCTGGTACAACCAATTTCAGGATTTTTGTTGGTCGAGAGAGAGCTCTGCCGTATGTTTGCAAGCAAATACTCTTCTCTCAATCGCCTTGTTGACATAGTTCTTTCATATACGGCAGCAAGCAAATAGATGAATTTCTCTGGCACTAAAAATTATCGTTTTTAAAGTTCACATATCATCCCAAAGGAGTTCCTCGTTTAAAATGCGGTGCATTTTTTCTAACCCCTTTTTAATGCATGAGAAGGCTGCAGTAACATCCCGCAGTTTTCTCCCAATAATGTTTTATGTGGTTTTTAAAGTTCACATATCATCCCAAAGGAGTTCCTCGTTTAAAATGTGATCCATTTGTTCTGACCCCTTTTTAATGCATGAGAAGGCTGCAGTAACATCTCGCAGTTTTCTCCCAATAATGTCTATATCATCAGTATACGCAAGTAACATATCGCATGCACCTATAGTTTTTTTTTTCTTGTTTAAATGGCACCACTCATGTTAACTGTAGCTCCGCTCGTAACCGCCTCCAACGTTATGTAGAAAAGGTCACACAATAGGCTGTTGTTATGTCTAGATCCTCGATTGGTGTAAATTCATCACTAAAATTTTTTTGCATCTGAACTGGAGTCTTTGTATCAGTCAGGGTAATTTCGCAACGACGAAAAATCTTATATCGGTGATATCAAAACAGGAATAAAAGTCACCGGGTAGATGGATTTTTATGAGAGATCAATAACACTAAATTTTTGAAAGTAACCCCTGGTTTGTGAAAATTTGAATCTCAAGTGAACTCTCTAGCAGACTCTACATACCACAGTAGACCTAAACAATTCTTCAGATATTGTGGAAAATCATTTGGTGTAGAATTGCTCACAAAGATTTTCGCGTATCTTAACTGCATTCTAAGTGTCAGTCAGAAGTAATATTCTTTAACACATGGGATTGTCAAAAGCAGTTTCATAGTCGATGAAAGATGACATGTAACTATACAGATGTTTATTGAAACTATTGAATATTTGTTCATGTCCATAACCTTTGTTTTGAGGCAAGTGAAAGGATGCTTTATTTTGCAGTAGGATTTCGTTAAATATTGAATCCTTTCCACATATAAAGTTAAATTTAAACTGAGAGCTAAAATAAAAAGCAACCACTATTCCTGACATTAAAAGGCGGAGGCAAAGAGGCAATTTATATAACCTGAAACTAGCTTACTTTACAACCTAATATTTTTACGGTGTGGCTGGCTGATAACATCATAGCTCATTTTTTCCATTACTTTGTTATGGTTTTTCTACCCAATTTCGTACTTAAACTGTTTGACATTTTGCGAATTTTGCATATACTGAAAGTTGCGCTTAAAATCTTTGAGAACTTTAAACCGTTAAACATCATTCCAAAATATTTGCTTGCCAGTTTAGTCTTATTTCTTTGCATCCCAAATATCGCGATCCTTGATTTGAGCCCCCCCAGCATAGTTGGTGGTTGTTGATTTTTCCCCTGGTTTGATTCCCTCTGTAATCAAATATTTCATTTGAAAATTGTGCAGTATAGAAATATCTAAAACTGCCAAGATAAACATTCACCAAACCACCACAGAGGAAAGTCATTTTGTCTCGTGAATGCTTCCTATCCAAAATGGTTTTTGCCGGGAACCTCTTTAGCCGCAGCTTGACATTTTGCGCCGCATGGTCTTAACTTAACTTTTGCTACCAATCGAAATACTCTTCCCCTCTTCTCATGGTAACCAACAACGAAGCCACCTTTTTGTTGTTTTTATTAAACATTTCGTTTCTCTGGAGTAACCCAGAAGGATTTGAAATCCTGTCGTTTTTTATCGGTAGCCTGAATTGGTGGAAGAGCAGCGGCAGAAAACGCCATTTGATGTGAACTTTGGAGAATACTCGTTGCACTTGGCTGCCAATTGCAACTGTCATTTGGTATTGGAACATGGTCCCCCAGGAGATTACTGTGGTGAGGAGTTTGGTTTCACATACGAATTTGGCTGCCGTTTTTTTTCTTCCTGCAGTATTACTGTACCCTCCTCTTAATAGTTCGTACAGTTTTTTTTGGCGTTTCTTAAAATTATTGAACATCCAAAGTTAATAATGTGATTAAAAGAACAATAAATCTTCTTGAAGTTATTTTTTTTTTCGTTTTTGCAAAAACTTTTTGCGCACCAAATTAAGGACTCAGGTTAACAAAGGATGGCAATCTCAAAGGGCAAATTAAGTTAAAAAGGACATATAAAATGAGAAGAAAAAGCAAATAAAATACAAAGGCTTATGGGAGTTCTAAGTGATTTTATTGGACACATGAATTAAGTACAAGTTATTGAGGTATTTAATGCAAGAAAGATCTTATATCGGTGATATCGGAAAGGACAGTTGTAAGAGCTCACTGACATGAGGATTTTTGAAGTCACCTATAGTTTGGTATAATATTTTGCTTTAGGAAAGGGGATGAGGAAGTTGTGTTCGAATCTACGCTTTAGGAATGTAGTGGGGAACTTGCATCTCAGCCCAGTTCTCTAGGAGTCCTTACTGATTATTGTGTATAAATTGGATAGGAAGTGTAGTCGTGATTGTACATTTTATCAATTTAGTACCACGAATTGGTCAATAAAATTCAAAGCATTTAGAATTAATTTAAATTTTGTTGGAAAACCTTTAAAGTAGGCCCCTTTCTGAATAACACGCAAACAATTCAACAATCATCAAAGGAATCATCCTAAAAAGAATTTCGGTGCTCGCCGCGAATTCTCTTTTATATCTTCTATTCATTCACAATGACAGTCTGGTGAGAAAGTGTTATTGTGGTGGCAAATCTATGAGTTTTCTTTCCACAAATCTGAACTTTTAATAATGCCCAAATAGTACTATTTATTTACAGTTTAATCTTCTGGCACCAATTCTGAGTGCACTACAGCTCAATATTTGAACAAGATCTCCAACATTGCTCTGATTTTTGATCGCCTTTTTTCAATTTCGGTTCAGTTTTTTGAATGTGGGGTCGAAATCGACTCGTCTTAGCATATCTTCAGCGACCTTTAAGCGATTGAGTTTATGAAAAAAAATCAAGTCTTTCGGAATTAGTCGACCGGCAATGTATTTCAGTAGTGTAAGTTGAAGTTTACACAATTTTTATTTTTTATTTTTTTACAATTTTTAGTCACCATTTCTTTTACTTTATCAATGTTAACACCGGTGAAATCGTGGATAGCCGACCAGGGCGGGGCAAATTTTCTACCATATTTCGACTGCTTTACGCACATGAATTACGCTTAATTGTTTTTGAAATCACTGCCCCCTCATGTCCAAGTATTTTTGATAAGAATGATTCACTGTAGGGCTTTTGTAATATTTCCAGCTATTTTGCGCACGAAATTTAATTTGCAACATAGGTTGGGTTAAATTAGGTCAGTGTGGTAGTCTGAATAGGTAGACTTACTTAGACTACATCGTCCATAGTCCACGGGGACTAAAGATATGGATGTCCTTAGTTTCTCCCGCTGAACCATCCTGAGCGTCTCAAAAAGCTATTAAGTCGAACAATATCTTTACCATCCAGATTTCCTAGGTTCCTAAGAAATAAGAGCCCAGTGTTGATCCCCAATAGTTCGCCAATGAGGAGCAATTGCAGAAAAGATATTCAACTGACTCCTTCTCTTCTTCATCTCCACAGCTAATGCAGAAGTCACTAGTCACAACCCTCAATCTCACTGCATACTTTCCAATCAGACGAGTGTTCCGTCATGTCGGATACAAGCAATGAAATGTCAGTTCTTGATAGCGACAGCAGTGTGTGAACGTTTTAGAACTAGGCGAGGTCACATCTGTCTGCATTGATTACAGCCTTGGGCAAACTCCCACCTACCATTTGCAATTAAATATGTTCTACCTCGCAGTAGGAGATTGCAAGTTTCTCGAGGCATGCCCACGGACTTCAACTCGGTTGAAGTCTGTAAGGTTGTCCCTAGTCTTTTCAGCTCGTCTACTCTGCAGTTCCCTGGTATGTCCCTGTGGCCCGGCACCCACATAAGGTGAATGTTGAAATGCTGAGCCATCTCGTTAAGAGATTTGCGTTAATTCAGGGCTGATGTTGATTTCAAGAAGACGGAATCCAGGGATTTAATGGCAACTTGACTGTCAGAGAACATGTTAATCTCCACCGTGGTGAGGACGTTATATCTCAGCCATTCTGCCACTTCCCTAGTGGTCAAAGTTTCGGCCTGATAAACACTAATAAGTGATCAGGTAGTTTTCTGGCTACACTTAACCCTACGTCTATACAGTAGACCCCGAAACCTATCTGATCATTTAATTTTGAGCCGTCTGTGTAGAAGTCGATATACAGTCTTACACCAGGAGTTCTACATTTCCATGTATCTCTATCTGTACATAAGTATATGGTACTTCTTGTCGAACAGTGCTTCAGCCAGAGTGTAGTCAATAGTGCCAGTTATGTCTGGCACCATGTTAAGAATCACACTGTGACCATAACCACTGTTTGACCACTGTGACACCTCTCGTAGTCATACTACCGTAGTTGCGGCAGTTTGCATACTAATTATGTACAGATGTAAATGCAAAACTACATTTAGCGCATCAGATAGGTTGGTGCGGAGAGCACCTGTGATGTACAGACTAGCCTTCCTTTGGACCTTCTCCAGTATCCTTCCGTATGTGGACTTCTCAAGAGCCTTCCACCAGACGATAACTCCATACAACATTATCGGTCGTAATACTGCGGTATACAACCAGTGAACAATGCGAGGCCTTAATCCCCATTGTTTCTCTATTGCCCTCCTGCACGCATATAGCGCCTCTGTGACCTTTTTTGCCCTATCCAGAATGTTGAGTTTGAAATTCAGCTTCTTGTCCGACAGCACACCAAGGTATTTGGCACAATCCGCGAAAGGAATTTCAGTACCTTCCAGGGAGATAGGATCCACAGATGGAATCTTGTATCTCCTGGTGACCAAAACACTTCGGTCTTGTTTGGATTTATTCCGTGACCGTTTTGCCCCGCCCACTTCGTTACAGTGAGAACGGCCCTTCGACGGATGCCTCTGAGTGTTCCCAAAGACTTCCCCCTAACTGATATTGTCATCGTCTGCATATGCGATAACCTTGACACCAGCCTCCTCTAAACAGAACAGGATACTGTTCAGAGCGAGGTCCCATAGTAGGGGGGATAGAACACCATCTTGGGGTGTTCCTCTACTGCCAAATCTGCTAAGGACCGATGACCCCAATTTAGCCCTAACACGACTCTTCGTAAGAAGATCGTGAACTAGGTTCCTAATACTTACGTCTACTCCCAGGTTTGATAGTGCTGCGACTATAGTATCAGGAGAAACGTTATTAAACGCCACTTTTATATCTAGAAAGGCAACCAAAATCGTACCCCTTGACGGCGAGTGAACCGTCAATAAATCCGACCATGCCGTGCGGGCCAATCTCAGTCGACTTACTCTTGCAGTAAGCATTTGCAACATAAGTTTTGGGACAAATTATTTGTTTGATACCTTTATATGAGGCCTCACTCAGTTGTGTTACACAGCACAGTAATATGGAGTGGCCTGTATGGAAAACTTTTTAAATAAAATATTGCCCTATTCTCTGATAAGGGAATATACTGCTTCATTAGGAATCTGAACAGTTTTAGTTTAAATGCCACAATTCTGCAGTTTCCTATGATTTGTTTGTTCAATAAATTCTTTATATTTAGCTTCACAAAAATATAGTTAGAAGAAAAGAAATTTAGACTAGGACGAAATGCAGTGAATTTTTACTAAAATTGTGCAACTCCAATATTAGCTCCAAAATTTTAGATGTATCAACTCCGACTATAATTTTGTCAATTTTAAGGAAAAACAAATTAAACTTATGTTTACGAAATAAAAACCATACATTATACGAATTTACAAAGTTCACGCATACAAAGTTTATACATATTTATAGCCCTTTACCATATGTCGTACCGTTGGTGTATTTAATTATGCACCGACTGTTACAGGTCCTTAATCGGGATGTGAACAAACCTCATGGCATGATCGTTGTACGTATACCCTGAAGTAGAGGGCGGTTACATTCATACTACTATTCCTTGCATCAAATTGCCGCCTTTTTTTTATTTTTGAAACATAAAAAAGGCAATTGATTTGCCGGCGCTAATAGAATTTAGAGGTGTTAATAAAAATCGGAAATGTGCAATAAGGGATAATACAAACAACAACTTCTGCTCCAGCAACTTCATGGAAATATATCATACACCTAAAGATCAACCCGTCAAGCAATGGATTTAAACGCCGTGTTTTGTCGGTTAGCGTTGACCAAGCAACGTGTTACATTTGCTGGACCATTTGAGTATAATCAATTGCCAATATACTTGAAAGAAATTTCACGCTTTTAAAGTCCAATTAAAAACATAATTGATAGATAATTTGGAAATGCTTCTAACAGAGTTCTTTTTATCTCTCCTATTATTATATATTTTAATGTTAATGTTTGTTATGGTAGTATTACAGGAATGGTCTTAGTTGCCTATTAGTCTCTACAAAGCCAATCTAGCGCTGAGGCAATATTATAAAAAAAATTTTAGTTGTGTTATTAAACTGTAATAATTTATTAAAAAAATAGTTAAAATAAAAAATATGTGTTATGATATTTTTCTCATTTTTTTTTTAATCTTACCCCGGCTTAAAGTGGTGCAAATGAAGGGCATATCGGCTGAACTCGGAATGTAACTCTGACCTCACAGTCATCCGCAGACGTACGAATAATATTATAATTACACCTCCATAGCCCTTCTAGGTGATATGAATAATACAGGGTGGCGCAATAGAACGTGCATATTTAAAAAAATATATTAAAAAATAAAAAAAAAAGGTATGGTTAAAATAAATCTAAGGCATTGTAGAGTAATAAATGGAGTTTATTTTTTAAAAATAACATCATCTAAATGGTGACCCTCTCTACGACGGCACTCCTCTAACCGCAAACGAAAATTATTAAAAACTTTCTTCAGTAATACTGGTGTAATGGCTGCCATTTTACCATGGATATTCTCCTTGAGCTGAACGATGTTTCTTGGACTATTACTGTAGACTTTGTGTTTGAGGTATCCCCACAAAAACAAAAGTCAAGAGGCGTCAAGTCTGGACTACGTGGGGGCCATGGGATATCACCTCTTTTCGAAATCAGTCTGCCAGGGAACATCTGCTTCACCACCGCCATGGAGTCATTTGATGTGTGACAGGTAGCTCCATCTTGTTGGAATCAAGTTCTAGAATTCACTATTCTTGAACTTTCAATTTCTGGAGCCAAAAATCCGTCCAACATCTTAACATAGCGTTCCGTATTAACCGTGACGTTTTGGCTCTGCGCATTTTCGAAGAAAAAAGGACCAATTATTCCTCTGCCAGAGATTGCTGCCCATACTGTCACTTTAGGACTATGCAATGGTTTCTGGTGTTTGATTTTGGGATTTTCACTGTTCCACTAACAACAATTTTGACGGTTTACGAACCCATTCATAAGGAAATGAGTCTCGTCAGAGAAAAGGATATTGTCAAAATTGGAAAATCGATTAAGCATTTCATTAGCAAATGCGAGTCTTGCTATGAAGTCAGACTCTTTCAAGTCTTGTGTTAATTGCAGCTTATATGGATGCAGTGTAAGATCCAATGTTAAAATTCGTTGCAAACTTCGTCGCGATAATTGTAAGATAGACGATCTCTTGCGAGTCGACATTTGTGGATTTCCTCATACCGACTCCATAACTCTCTCAACATTGTCTTCGGTCCTAGATGTTCTTGGGCGACCATTTGCTTGTGCTTTAAATGTTGAACCGGTTTGGGTTCAAATTGTAGGTCATAATAATTCAAATTTATATTTCCTTGCTTATATTGTTGCCACTTTTCAGGTAATCCCCGGGGAACTGCATACGGTCGAGAATATGGCAAATAAATTACACGTTTTGACAATGACAATGAACGCCACCAATAAACGTTTATCCCATTTCCATTAGGATTTTATTTCAGCTGACATACTCCTAAGCCTTGTCACACTTCATTATCACAAATGTCATTCTCTCACCAGGAACATTTCCCCTGCCGCAGTACTTTTTTCTGTTGCTCCGTAACGGTACTTAGCCTTATCCCTTCTGACACCATATGCGTTTTACTGGAAATAAGCCTCAGAAATTATATTTCAAGATTAATCCTTGTCTTTTTCCAGCTTTTCTTTCTGTTCTGTTCTAGTTGGTGGCGTCTTTTTAATCTTAATTCATTTATTTTAATTAATTTTTCTACGTTTTTTTGTCCTGTTTGTCTTTATCTTCGGATAGTGGAGTTGAAAAATCCACCTTTTTAAGTTCTATTTCTCATTTTCCACTAACTTTATAAAAATTAATTTAATGATTGTCTTTTTTTTTTGGAAACTGTTTTGTTTTGCGTTAGGGCAAAAAGAAATCTTGCGTTCATGGTGTGTCACTCTGTTGTTGTTGCTGATTATTTAGACATTTAGTGCTGTCCAGCTAACGCAATGGGCCTACACTCAAGGAAATATAACAAATTAATTTTGCTTTAGACCTTTTAACTAATTAGAGCAGAATGTTAGTGTATTTATAAATACGATTTTTTGTAAAGTTCTGCACTTATAGCCCAACCATAGCAATTTGAACAGTGTTGTTTAAATATTTCAGATTGCTCTTTGCGACTACATATTTTACAATACGTGCTGCACCATCCCACTGAGTCTACAACAACTGTTTGTCCCACAACGATGATGTTACCCACGGTGTGTGAAACCACACTGGACAATTAGAATTACAATCTGTCCGTTAGCTCCACTTTGGATCGCCAAGTTTACTTAAACTATTTTAGAAGCAAGATACCGCAATTGTCGATCTCTTTACCCAGCCAAAACGTATCACATCAAGTACGCCAGCATGGAACATACGCACACATGTTCACATTCATTCACATTGACGGATGCGAAATCTTAGTAGCATCCGGTTGCAAAGTTTACCCACATTCTAGCAAGAAGACTCTGCTATTGATTTCGGCTTCAACAAAAAACTGTGTGATTTTTGCTATCCTAAGCAATCAGCTTGGAATTCAGATTCCCATTCTTCTTGATCGCCGATTTATACCCATCAGTGGGAGCAGTTCAGCGAAATTGCTATTAAAATATGATTTAACTGTCATGCTCCACAAAGTTGGTCGTTCTGTAGACAGGAGATGGAGGATATAGAGGCCCCAAATAAATGGAAATAGTACAAGTTGCAAGCAGACATTACCCTCCCCTCTTTGATTCAAAAGAAAATTTCAAGTTTCTTTCGTTTAACAGCAATGGACGGCAGTAACGTTTTCTAGGCTAAATCTTTCTCACGCAAGAAACCATTTGAATATAGAAACGATTGTAGACCAATTTATAGACAAACACCTGCATTCCTTAGATGGCAGTTTAGTTGAACCAATTAACGACAACATACAGCTCTTGTGCAAGAATACAAAGTTTTTTCGTCTAACGTACATATACTAGAATTCGCCACATAATGACTGAATAAGGACTTACATGCTGATCCTTCTAAATGAATTTTGGTCTTCCCCATCTATGTCCCTTATTTAGTTCATCATCGAAGTCTTTCCAAGCTGCAACATATTTTAGGCATATTTTTCTCTTTAAGGCTTCATTGCCCAGGGTTGTGCACCATATAAATAGCTCAACATGTACATTTTATTCAGGTACAGTAGAGTTTTGTATATTTGTCAATATTTAAGGTTCATTTCAGATTAGCAGACATTTTATTATTGAAATCAATAACATAGCCAAATTTATGACTAGGAGACTATCGACACATACAAATACATACAGATTTCTCCATTTATGATGCCATCCGAAACTGAGGTTCTGTTCCATAAATATTTTGTTTGGCTCTTTGCTGGAATTTTGAGTTTTTGCCACTGCCTCTGTATATTTCTGTATCTTCACTCAAGATTTTTCAACAAGATTGTGTCAAGTAACTTACGCGATAGCCTTTATGATTAATAAAAATTTGATTTAATTGAATTAATATTAGTCATACGTAATGTAAAGTTCCATGTATTCAACTGTAGATTGTCATAACATTTTCGTTCATTAGACTAAGTTCGTTCATAAGACTAAGACTAAGCAATAATGTTGAAATGATAAATACCATTTATAAAATAGCATCAAGAATCATACTAAGAGGCAATTTGTTAATGTACTAAGTGCTAGGAAGGCAACTTTGTTAAAAAGTTATGCATGTCACTAAAATATGTCACTCTTAATTTCAAGGACTTTATGTATTTATATGTATTACGTATTAATTTTAGTGTCTTATTCATATCGAATATTAACAAATGTCTGAGTACACACAATTGGCAATTCGATGATCTCGTACTTTATCTCTGATATTTATTATTGTTTTTACGCCATAATAATGTTTTGTGATTAGTTGCTGGACACAGTTTTTTAATACTTTTCAATAAAAACAAAAATAAAATAATATATCAGTGCGAATTTTCCTACTCTGGTTGAATTTTTGCGACAGAAATCATTTAATTTATAAGAGCATCGCATGTAATCCCACGCAAATAGCGTGTGATTAATAAAAATTTGATTTAATGAATTAATATTAGTCATACGTAATATAAAGTTCCATATATTAAACTGCAAATTGTCATAACATTTTCGTCTATAAGACTATTTTATTACTTTTTAGTAGAAAAAAAAAGAAGATAATATATAAATGCGATTTTTCCTGCTCCGGTTGAATTTTTACGATAGACATCATTTAATTTATAAGAAAATAACATCAATTAAATTAATATTAGTCGTACTTAATGCAAATTTTCATATACGAGTATTTAACTACAAAATTGTCATAACATTTTCATTTATAAGACTATTTAATAAATTTCCGTTCATTAACATTTCTATACGTGGTATATATTCTGCACCTATTTAATTGTATGAAGAAGTAAGTGATAACGTTGGCAATAGCAAATAAAAGAGAAATAAAATAAAATAATGTAAATAGATATTTCTTTTAACAGCATTTTTCAGATGTATTTAAAATAATTTTTCTCTGTGTAACAGATTTATGTCTGTATTTCTTTGAGTTTTTTTGTGCACAAAATGTAACTGTAGCTTTGAACACAAACCCATAGTAATATTTTCTAATATATGTATATTTTAAACAATTCAAATAAGAATACCCATTAAGTAAATGTATCTGAATCTCATGATGAAAGTGATGTTCATTTCCACTGTAAAGTCTCAAATTAGATTTTGCTATTTCTTTGGAAATATAAATAAGTGACAAATGGGGCAGCCATTCAGTGATGCTGCAGTCGTTTAAACGCTAGACAATGTAACTGTCCTTTACAGCACCTAAAATTCAATCCTGTTTCTTAGAACGGTGGTAAATGCGATAATTGCTGGCACTAAATACGTTTAAAATTCGACTTCGTATTAATCTTAAAGCAGTGTCTTCCATTTTACCGGAATCGACTAAGTGATTGCGAAAATTATTTTCATTAGAATGCATTTAGTAGTTGTTCATTGCACTGCCATAGAAAATTTTTTATTTTTTTCGGAAATAATAGAAATTTTTCATTGTAACAATTTTATGAGAAACCAGAAAATAATAAAGATAGACAGCATATCATAGTACGTTTTGGATCCACAAATATTTATAAATTTGTAAAATCCTCATATTTTTTAAAACCCGGATAAGGCAGTCTTAGTATTTTCCGTACGTATGATTAATATTAATCATTTCTTACCAGTATTCTTGTACGATTAATGTTATATATTGTATTATATATTAATAATGTATTATATATTAATATTATATTACATATTAATATTATATTATATATTAATATTATATTATATATTATTTTATATGATTAGTATCAATTATATTTCTTTTCGTTCGTTTTTTTAGGCGAGGCAACTTTAGCAACTATATTAGTATTATTTTCTCATTTGCATTTTGTTCAGTCTTTTCCCATATAAAGACCCAACGTGTGAATTTAAATTCAAAATATTGAAAACTACACGCAGGCGGTTTAATATTGCAGTTAAATTAATTGAAATTTGATTTATTTGATAATAGATTTTACTTTTTTTTGTTCAAATTGGTCAATTTAAAAATTTAAACGTACTCGTATGTCTACATTATTCCATACCGGACATTTCTTTTCGAGTGTCATCTGCAAGTGAGTATCGCCGTCCCTGTGTAAGATTATGTTCAGCAACATAATATCTAGTGTTGCTAGTCCAGCTGATGTTAGTCCTGGTATTTGGTGATGTTGTCGTTGATGCTGCGATTGCTCTTCTGGTCGTTTCATACATTGCGGGTATACTTTTAGCATTATGTACGTAGTTACGCGCACTTTTAATACATTTTAACGTTTTAATTAGAAATTATGTTGCGTCAGTTGTAAACATTTGCTATTGTGGTTATTTCGGTTTGTTCATTAAATACCGCAGAGACATATTTATTTGATTAGCTTCCATTGTGTGAGCATTCTCCAGTCATTTCATGTCACCCCCTCTAAAGTGTCGTGGGATTTGGACCCATTTCATGCCGGTCTCCACTAGTAGTAAAAGCGGCACCAATAACAATGATGTTGTTGCGTGAATGTATAGAGTGTTTAACTATATGGTTTCTTTTAAACGGTCATATATTTTTGACTGCATTGCGTTTAAGGTTATTGACTTGTAAAGAATTAAAAAAAAAACGTGTGCCAAGAAAACACAATAAGGAATGCAAAGTATGGATTTTATATGACAAAAGTATTTCTAAAAAAATTTCTATAGTCACTGGCGGATTTTATAACTTACATACAGAAAAACCGCGTGCATTTCCTGAAAAACTGAAGAGATCAAAATCATCCACATGGTCATATTTTTCGCTGTCCTATTTTCATACATATATTAGTGTAAGAGAGTATCAAACCTTATACGCTGTACTTGATTTAAAGTGAGCCTGTCCGAATCGTCATGTATAATATCCTCGACTTTCGTGTATGTGATAATGGATTCGTACCCTGATAAAACCATTAAATCTTTCTGGGTACGGCGGTCACTTCAGTCTGACGAATACTCTTAATACTCCGGTAATCTGCATGTCTACTGAAAGCTTCTCAAACTAACACTTAGAATCACCGTCAAGTTGTAGGTTCCTTTCATTGAGTCTGAAAATAGAAAGCGTGCCAGCTGACTGAATGTAGGAACCGTCCCATATCTCACTCAAGGGATGCAAAAGAATTTGTGTGAATGCGAATTTACATTATATTATATGTCAACGCCCGACATTAGCATTTTCAACTGTGAACAAAATTATCATAAAAAGGGCACTATTGAAGGACATTCAACAACTGCCGATAATTTATATTTGCCATTACTTATTCGATAGCGCATAAGACGTATGATTAATAAGTAATATAAACTTGAAAAAATACAGGGTGATTTTTTAATCGTAGTTTTTTAAAAATCGAACAAAACCCATAATTTTGCATCATATATTAAAATTTTTTATTGGAATCGATGAATTGGTCTTCGCCATTTAGTTTTTAAAGACAATTTCCTGTAAATCTTATTCGCGGCTCCGTCTCAAAATGTCTATTCGGTAGGTCAAAATATTCGTCACTTTTTCAAGCATTTCGGCCTGTATTCCACGAACAACGCGTGTTATGCTATCTCGTAAGGCTTCAATAGTGTTCGGCTTGTCCACATAGACTAACGACTTCACATAACTCCACAAGAAATAATCAAGAGGCGTTAAATCGCAAGATCTTGGGGACCAAATCGAGAGATAAGCTGCTTATCAAGTTCATCCCTCAACATATTTATTGTTTCACGAGCAATATGGCATGTTGCATCGTCCTGATGAAACCACATGTCAACCAAGTTCAACTCAGCCAATTGGAGCAAAAAAAATTCTTTGTGGTTGAGTAACACACGCCCAATCACTGAGAAAGGCGACGAATTGACATTTCACGATCGTCATTAACACCGGTCGCTATGGCTGCAATATTTTCTTTGATACGGTTTTATGTCCAACAAAGTAAATTTGGTGCGAAATTTGGAGATAACAGCACGAATTGTTGATTCAGCAGGTCGATTATAACGACCATAAAACGGACGTATCAAAAGATGCACATTTGTCACAGAACACGACTTTTGATAATAAATTTGAACGATTTCCAATCGTTGCTCGTTTGTTAGTCTTTCCATGTGGAAATGGCAAATTATACTGTACACTTTTCACTTTGACAGATGACGATTGAACGCTATTATGAACCAGTGCTGCCAATCTGAAAAATTTAAATCTTAAGAAATGCCCCCATGTTTATGGAAAAACCGGGAAACAGGGATATCTCCTGCTGCAATGACATTAACCGGAGGGAGAACTAAAAATTTGAACGCAGAATTTTTGCAACAGACTGCGGTAACCGATAGCTTATCGGGGGAGCTATTTAGCATCGGTGGGGACTACTAATTCATGTAGACATACGTCAGTCCCCGAACATGTTTTAACTAAGCGAAAATATGGCTAATGAGTCAGATCTGACATCTGAGGTACGATGGCGAAATTAGCCTTTACGTATCTCACATCTCCTATGGAATATGATTTGTGAAACAGTAAAGAATGATCTATTCACCTTGACCTGGTCTCATTCGTGTCCAGATATTAACATTGTTAATGCGGGGGGTTGATCGCACAGTGTTTTTATTACATGGAAAGAGAATGAGAAAAACGGGGGATTAGAGAGTGTATAATCCAATGAATTATATTTATTGGCAAGGTTTTACCTTACATTTCTGGGGTTCACAAAATGGAGATTATTTTACCAAACAGGGAATTTAAACGTTCAAGTAAGTAGTTTATATATCGAGTGTAAAATGAGTACTGATACTTGGGCGATTGCTAGCTGAGAGTTAGAATACCGCTTTATTACACTGCTAGCACAGACAGTGGAGTGAAAGCTTTTTCTTTAGCTGTGGTGAGCGTGTACTTAAAAATTAAAACTTACAACTATCAGGGTAAGGAAAACTTGTGCACGTAAACAAACATTGCGAAATATAAAGGAAAAAAACCAAGCAGAACTGATCGACAAGTAGTACTTTTCATTGACTATAAACTTATATTTGACAACAACGGAAAAAATATTTGAAAATATAACTGATTTCGACATTTCTGTCTGGATGTTTGGTACGTCTTTGCAGGGCCATTCTTATAGACGTAAAATCTTCAATGAGGATAATCACGGGCCCTTTGTGTGGATTAGGTCTTTGAAACTCTAAGAAAACTTTGAGCTACAAATTAAAGAAAGGGCGTATTAGATCCAGTTGATTTGAAGTATTTATGAGCTTATTGATATTATCGATCAAATTTAACCTCGATATTAATAAGCAAGTAGTATAAATTAGTAACTAACCTTGATTATTCAAGACAACATGGTTGATGATTTTCCAACTGTCATTACATCCGCAGCTCAAGTCTCATTTGCTTTTGCTTTATACCAAAATTTGGTATTTTATAGCGTGCTTCACGTTCATTTTAATGTTATACTTTATTATAAGTTTAAGTTTTTGGTGTCTATCGACTTAATATTATGGAATACTATTTGGTTATCACCAAACGAGTGCGTGTAGTTTAACTTTTTTTGTGAAAAAAATCCCCTCTATGGAAGACCTAATTTTTAGCAGTCAGCCCTGTATCTGTTTGATCCAACTAATGTTTGTACCAGTTATTAATTATTATTTATTACTGTTTCGTGCGCTGTGATGTTTTAGGCGCTCAATTAAGTATTGTTTTACCTTATCTACAATGTAGCGCTAACATATTTCACTCTTCAAAAGAGATGCTTACATCTCCGTAAATAGCAGGCACATCCTACATGCTATATTGTATGACTCATCGAAAAAAAATTGGATATTACCTACAAAATAACCGCATTTCACCACGTCTTTGTTCATGAATCATTTTATTTACTCACTGTATGATTATTCCTAGCAAAGCACAAATTTCTTTGGAACCGTTGGAAGCGTTAGATTTACAAAAGTAATTCCTTTCGTATGATGAGGTTTTGCATATGACTCATTCCATATTGTGGGAGGGAAGTGTAATTTAAAATTATCCGTTAAGAATGGTAATGTTTCTGATGCTAAATTAACACACTGTTCCCTGCAATGTGACCGAATTTACATGGGGTACAATATAATGACACGAAAATCATAGCAGTGTATTGCCATTCTAAACGTGTTTAATTACGTTGTTCTTTACTTTATTAGTTTTAAAGCAGAAAATCAATAAAGTCCTCACGTCTGTTAATGATGTTACATGATGACATGGCTTAGAAATAAGGGAGGACTCAAAACAATGTATAAGAAAATCGCGTTTTAGTGTGGAAACAAAATAAAATTAATTAATGTTACCCATACGTAGCTGTACAGTTTCCTGGTGAAGTTCACCATAATAGTAATACCGTTACATAAAAATAAGTATTACTCATACGCAATAACGTCATAATCAATTCATTTTACGTGAATTGCTGCGGTCATTATCTAAAAATAAAATGCTACAATAATGTATAAAAGCAATTATCTTTTCTTCAATTAGTATCTGATACCAACACGTTACATTTATTATAATTCCAAAGCAATTGTTCACTTTATTTAATTGAGTACATTTCACTAAACAACTTTCCACCTATATTTCATGAGTGCCCACATTTATCTGATGCACCGAAACAATTTAAATAATTAAAATAATTAAGTTTTAGTATAATTTTACAAATATTCCATATTTATAGTACTGACTGTTTGTAGTTTTTTTTCTCTCAGTTTGGTTCGCAACATAACTGACGCCACATTAATTGTAGAACTTTTGTATTTTACTACTTGATAAATGTACTACACGGATATAACAGGCAATTTCCGTAGTGAAGACAGAATCGTTTACCAAGGGGTGGATGAAAAGTAATTAAACTAAAATTCTTTAATATTAAGCCATGGATTCATTTTAAAGCAGTTGTTCTAAAGATTAAAACTTTAGTTTTGGAAACAATTATTTTGCTTATATGTTATCCAATATTTATAGTGCAGGCCTACTAAGCCCCCACAAAGAGCTTTTGTCTCCAACCTACGCCTCTGTTTTGGCACACAACTACACAAATTTATTTTCATTCACCGTAACGTAAATTATTTGGCGACAATTATTCGATTTTGTCAACAACTAAAAAACAAATTCGTATGCATTTAGTGTTGCTGAAAGTTCCATTTTTTCATTGCCAGCTTGCTGCTTCATCCACCATAAGTGAACAAAAATTGTATTTTATTTCATTTTTTTTAATCCTAATTAAAAGTGTAAAACATGTGTAATTCAATAGACGATGAAACTAACATTACATGGAGACAAAAAGGCTAACGGGTTCAACTTTTTGACATCACATAAAGACTAGCATTTTGATGAAAGGGCAGTAGTAGTCGCACGTACTCTATGAAGAAAAGAATTTGCAATTTTCGAAACAACATGTATACAGGGTGGGCCATATGAGTGTTGGCGATTTAATTCTGCAATTTCTCGGTAACGCGCAGCGCGGGTTGGCGGGGGGAAATGTTGTTCGCTGCGCCGCTTCCTGGAAATTTAGTCGCCATGGAGCTGTACACGGGAGTGCAGCGAGCATTTTGTGTCCGAGCGTATTACGAAAACAATAAATCAGTGATTACTGCACGACGTTTGTATCGGCATGAACACGGTTTACACGATTTAAGTGAATTTCCAAGCGCCAATGTGATACGAAAATGGATCAAAATGTTCGAAACAACCGGCTCAACAGTACCAATTACGGTTTGTGGTCGCCCAGTTTCTGCAAGATCAGCCGACATTGTGGAGCGTGTTCGTGTTTCAGTTCAGCGAAGTCCGCAACAGTCAACACATAAGAGAAGTCAGACTTTGGATGTCAAAAGAACAACTTTACGACGAATTTTGAAACTTGATTTGCATTTGAAGGCTTATAAGATTCAGATAGTCCAAGAATTAAAACCCGATGATGCCAATAACCGACTTAACTTTGTCAATTTGATGCTAGAGCGGTTCAACAATTTCAACAACGTGATTTTTAGTGATGAGGCCAATTTTCACCTTAATGGCCATGTGAACAAGCAAAATTGTCGGTTCTGGTCCGAGACTAATCCTCGACGCTTGCATGAACGTCCACTTCACAGCCCTAAGCTTGTCGCGGGACCATACTTTTTTGAGGACGAAGGAGTTCATGCGATGACGGTTAGAGCGAACAATTATTGCAACATGCTAGGAGACTTTTTGGTGCCAGCTTTGCAAGAACTTCAAGGCAATACCTCGAGGATGTGGTTTCAATAGGATGGGGCCACATGTCATACGGCTAGGGTATCCATAGAGCTGCTGAAAAATGTGTTTCCTGGAAAACTTATTTCGAAAAGGGGGGATATTGAATGGCCCCCACGTAGCCCCGATCTCTCTCCATGCGATTATCTTCTATGGGGCTACCTCAAATCGGTAGTCTACGAGAATAATCCGACCAATTTAGAGCAGTTGAAGAGGAACATTATTCAGGAAAGTAACAAAATACGAAGAACAACTTTTCAAAGAGTTTTCCAAAATTTGCGACTTCGGTTCCAAGAGTGTCAAGCAGCCGAGGGAAGCCATTTGGACAACATTATTTTTAAGTCTTAAAAATTCCCATGCTTCTACTTTTTAAAAATACAATTATATGTTTTTTATGTTTCGTAGTTTTTTTTTAATTGAATATTTAAACCGCCAACACCATTATGGCCCACCCTGTAATAGAGTAGATTTTCTATATTCTGTGCAGAAAAAGATGAAACTATTTTCTTTTGTTTGCACTATCTTTAAAACAAGCGTAAGACAATTTAATATTTTAATTATTATTAAGCATAAGTTTAGTAGCATTTAATTTTGTTGACCCTGTCTAACAACTACCTCAGCAACTTGCAAAAACTATTGTTCACATTTACATTGGAGTTTTAATATGGATTTTCTAGGTCCCATTATTTCCTTAATATTAGGTAAAGTTATTTTTCTTGCAAATGTTTCCTTTATTGTGTATCTTATTTTTATATATTTATAGGTATTCTCAATAACAATAATTTTTGAAATTATTGTCGAACTTCAAAGGAATATAATTTGGTTTTTAATAAGGTTCAAAATCGTTTTTCTTTTTGAAATTATTTATTATTGGTGACAGAATGCAATTCACAAAAAAAAAAAAAAAACCGCATGAATTTGACCCTCAAATATATTTATGTATATCCAATATGTGTATACTTGATATTGTTGCTGCTTACTAATGTAGATTTTCACGTACATGCAGGAACCTCAATTCACAATTGGCTAATTGGAGCAAAGGACGTCTTTATGTTAAAGTTTGAAGCAATTTTCACATGATGTGATATTTATAGTTTCCTTAGGAGAGCTCCAGTTAAATTATATTATGATGTTGAGGAAAGAGGGTCTTTTTTTTGTATATAATAGCTGGCTGAAACAAAACGCAAATAACTTCCAAAAAAGGTACATGGCTATTTAAACTTTCTAATGAAAATGTTCAGTAAACATTCATTACAATGTCAGCTTAAAAACCTCATAAAAACTCCCCAGTTTTTTCTTTTTAAATAAAATAATAAGCAAATGTACATAAATTGCCACAACTTGCTTAACCAGGATTTTTTTGCGCTACTCGTCCCTCATGGTTGTGTTTCGCAGTTGGCCACAACTGCAGCCTAACAATAGCAAACACTTGTCCGATTTGGGAACAACAACAACGATCATAAAAAGCTGCAATAACAACGATAATAATTACACTAAAGGACACTCAAAATATCCCTCCGCAGAGCACAAGACAAAAAAGAAAAAAGATCATATTCCTAAAGCGGAAGTAGCAGAGGAAACAGGAAACATTTGCACACCAACAATTTCACACACTCACACACAAGCGCGTACTATCCTGTAGCGAGACAACAACTTCATCAGCAACATCAAAACAAACACCGGGACGTCCCCTCCCTTACGAGAAAAACTCAAGAGCTGAACCGTTGAGCCAACACGCCAAAATAAGGCTTGTGAAAAGTTTTGTCGAGTTTGTAGCACTAATTACTGAAGATTAGTATCATATTTGTTTGTCAGCAACTTCAAGCTGACAACAACAAGCAAAAAAAAAAAAAAAATTACGGCCCAAGAAGAAGAAGGATACACTAGTGAGAATGTGTGTGTGTGTGCGTGTGTGCAAATAATGTGATACTTGGCGACTCTCAACAGATGCACGCTCTTACATACAGGGATACTTTTAGGACACAGGACATCATCACATATGAGTAGGGCTCTGGTGTGATTGTATACAGCATATGTTTGCTGTAGAGGGTATTTAATGGCAAACTAACTTAAAGATTATTTATGTCTTTTTAAAAAGTTTATTTAGCAAAGAGTTTACACACATGTGGATGTTATCTTATATATACACACACAAGTACAAAACACACACACACACAACCACATATGTCGTAGCAAACATTTCCTTTACCCAAAATTGCTGCAATAGTTTTGCTTCAACTTCATGCAATTTCTGTTTGCAAAGTCCATAAGAGCAACTTTTTTTTCATGTTTCATGTTTCGTTAGCAAAAGTTTGCAAATAGTAATCAATGTTTTTGGCAAAGACATACAAGGACCACCACCACCAACAATAAAAATCAAAAAGTACTACAACAACATATGTTGCGAAACACACCATCACATGTGTCATATTCCTTTAACAATGTGCCCCAAACACTGGCCATGCGACCAGCAATGAAAACTATTATAATTGAAATTGGGAGCCATGTGTAAGCCTAAAAGTATACTGAGAAAATTTTATAAAAAAAAGAAAAGAAAAAGAAGCTAGCCAGGGCTAAATTTGAGCCAGTAGCTTTGGAGTGGTAAAAAGTAAATTTTGATTATAGTACAGGGCATCTTAAAATGAAAGGAAATTTGAACCAAATGGAGGTAATAAAATATATTTTTCACAGCTAAGCCTAAAAGTATACTGTGTAGGTTTTATGAAAATGAAAAAGAAAAAGGAGAAAGGCGGATCTAAATTTGATCCAGTAGGTTAAGAATGCAAAAAGTAAATTTTGATTATGGTACAGGACATCTTAAAATGATAGGAAATTTGAACCAAATGCAGATAATAAAATATATTTTTCACAGCTAAGCCTAAAAGTATACTGTGTAGGTTTTATGAAAATGAAAAGAAAAATGAGCTAGGCAGGGCTAAATTTGAGCCAGTAGGTTAAGAATGCAAAAAAGTAAATTTTGATTATAGTACAGGACGTCTTAAAATGAAAGGAAATTCGAACCAAATGTTAGCTTAAAAATGAAGTTAATTAAATATATTTGTCAAAGCTTTATATATTGAATAAGCAGCGTATACTGCATGCCATAGAATATCATCTGATTTTGTGTAAACAATTTTTTTATTAAATATGTTTTTTTTAGAAGGCTTTGCCATATGTTTTCTTCCATGAGCAAATTGATTTACGATATAACAGCATTAAATTTTCCTACGTTAGCGCAATTAAATCCCTTATTTTGAATTCCATTATTAAATTCAGCAAATAAGCTTAACATTAATAACAAAAAAGAACACAACAACCAGATCTACTGCTGAGTAATACGTCAAATAAATGTCAAAAAACGATGATGACAGCAACAGGAGCAACAACGCACCGTATTATGGCAGAGCGCCTGCATCCCATTCCCCAAGCAGTCATAAATATTCCGGTAGGGAAAAAATTCTGCAAACGCACACAGGCATTAATATCGTAGCATACACTTTTATCTACACCAATAATATGCAGACAGAGATATTCGCACATAAACGTTAATAAAAATTGCAACAAATTTAACTCTATATATTATTATTATTTTAAGCACTATAATATGGATGATATGTAAAATGGAACATTTTATGTGTAACGAATATAAGCAGTAAAACAATTTTTTTGAGCAACGTCACTCATTTGAGTATAGAAATTCGACAGCAGAAGGGCAATACCAATTTCTGAGTCGTACGATTCTTCTACCATATGATTGCACCAGGCAAGTGTAGTCCAACTACCCAGAAAGCAACTATATTGTTTCTCTCTTGGGCGAACAAATCTGAAATATTTGCTAATTCTGTCCTGATGTTGTGTGAAACATACTGTGCCATGTGTAAGCCTAAAAGTATACTGTGAAAATTTTATGAATGGAAAGAAAAAGGAGCTAGACAGGGCCCGAAAAGAAAGTAAGTTTTTATTTTCCTTGGAAAAATTTCACTCATTTTTTCAAATCAATTTTATTATATTCAAAGTATTCTCCGATCGGTCGCAATGCACTTATGCTAATTAATGTTTTTTTTCTAATTCTCGAAGCATATCAAACAGTCATCTTCGGATAAGGTCTTCAGGTCTTGAATCTCCTCAATCGACTAACAACGATGCCTTCGAAATAGTTTTTTGAGTTTAAAAACCGTTAGAAGTCACTGTGATCAAAATCAAGCAAATATAGTTGTTATGGAACGATATGAGATGCATTTTTGTCTAAGAAATAATGAAGATGTGAGATGCCGCAATATGGGTGCGCAAAAACTATGAGTTTTTCTTTAAATCTCGCTTCTTTTTGCACCTTGTATTCCATATTGAAAGTTTTGTCGGGCAGAAGAAACCCATAATGCACAATACCACAATAATTGAACAAAACTATCTGCCTTGCCTTGCTTTTTGAGAGATATCTGTGCGGTCTTTTTGGACTTATCTTATCCTTAACATGATATTTAACCGACTATTCAGTTGTTTCCAAGAAATTCCAAATAATCTCTCGAGAAGGCAAATAACACTAGCCAACAAGGTTTTGGAATGGAGCAACCAAATATTATTCCTATTGTAATTTGATGGGCTGAATTCGAATCTGTAATTGGTTTTTCCCTATCACGTCTGGTTTTCGAGATGCAAAAAAAATGTTTTCATTTGTTTTGTACATAAGATATCATTAATTTATTTAAACATCAATGAATCTTTCAAAGTTTGTATTTTTGTTGGTTCGGTTTCACGTATTAGAGTCCAGCAATAGTCTTCCAGCATGCTTTTATCCCAAAATCCTTGATAATTTCTTTCAATTTTCATTGAATCTTGGTGAGCACGATCCCCTTGTTCGCCGCTCAACGCTTGTAGGTTTTGTGGAAAAAAATCTAAATGCGAATGAAGAAAAAGCATTTTGAGTCACATTCGTGCAATTGTCTGTAGTTTTCAGTTTTATTGTTTCCAAGAAAACTGTTCACGATGTTCTTAAAAGATTTCCAGGCTGCACATTCTTTCTCCACTAAACATTGTAAAAAATTGTCATAATTAGCTTCCCGTTCTGAGGGCCAACAAATATGCCTTCTTTGATTTTAGCATATGACATTTTAGGAAAAACCGCTAACAAATATTTAAATGCTGCACCATCTTTGTCCAGAGCCTGGACAAAGTTCTTAAAATGTCCCAATTTTATGTGCAGCGGCGGAAGAAGAACATCATTTGATTCAATTAATAGCTTGTGTGAAATGTTCTGTTTTCCTGGTGAATACTCAGTTCTTTTTGGCCACTCTGATCTGACGTAATGATGACATGTAGCGCGACTATCTCATTAACAAAGGAAACAATAATATTTTGTAAAACCTCCTCGCGTACCAGTCAACAAACCAATGACCTCAAACAAATTAATTTACAGTTATTTACGATGGTCTATACTATATATATACAAAGAAATTTAAATCACACACCTTAAGGTCACCACAGATCTTCCATTTATTATCGCTGTATTTGAGTAACGTTAAAATTTTCCACGTCTTTACTTTACGGCTGCCAAATATGAACTGTCAAGACTAATGTTTACCAAACTGGCGGCAAAACAAAGTAGTATACCTTCCCGACGGACACTGTTTGGGCTGTTTCCTGCTTTTTTGTTAATCGTTTTTGTATTCCCAAGTCGTCCCTCAATGTCATCTTTTGAATGAATTTTTTCGTATTGGACTTTGTTCTCACTGGCATGTTGAATTCCTGATGTAATGCCAGTTGAGCCTTTTTCTTAATTGTTAACGTCAAGACGCTTGGGAAATTTTGTTGTTGTAAATTGAGTTGTCATTTTTGTAAAATAAAAACGGCACTTGCCAAGTAATATCGAAGACAACCGGACTTATAATTTTTATCGAATCTAATTTGCCTTTTAAATAGTCTTCTTTCATCCTTACATTCAGTCTATAAAACAACAGATTTACAGACACCCTGTATTATTTATGTAGTGAAATGTTTGCCATTTACGAATAATGATCATTTAACAACTGAAGGAAGCACAAAAATGGTTAAAAATTACAAAAAATATGGTGATTTAAAATTTGGAACCCGTTCCCCATTCATTACGGGATGATTGTAGTCATCATAGCCGACCCACTGTGCGAGGAAATGGCGAGATTAAAGAAAGATTAAGATTAAGATTGAGAATTTTGACGAGACACAAAGCATTACAGATGTGGTCAGGCATGTGCGTCATCGCAATATATTATACCTACTAACTAAAATATTGCTTCTGTTAGTGATAGTGTGGCGGATAATTAAGAGCGCTATGACTGTATGATAACCGACTTTATTTTTGGCCTGCAATTGAAGATTATGAACTGGACGATATGTGCTTTCATCGAAACGGTACCATAGGCATACAACAGACAACATGACCGATTATTCCTTTATTACATGAGAAGTTTCCAGAAAGCGCAATTTTACGTTTTAGCGGCGTCTATTGGCCATCACTGTGGGAGAAAATCAAGCAAATACGGTGGCTGTGTAGCGATATTTAATGAATTTTTGTCTAAGAAATCACGTAGAACCAATACGATGTGAAATGAGATCATCTCATTTTGGTTAAAATAGATTGCTTATCATCGACCTTTAATGCTCTCCGTTAACGGCGATTGTAATGCTACCATCGGCGTGGAAAAAATAAGAACCGACAAAGCCGTAGATTCATTATCCATGCCAAACTATGACTTTTTACAAGTGCATTGTCACCTGGCAGACGCCATGCCGGTTGGCATTGTTCTAAATCTGATAATTTAGGTCATTAGTGCTGAATTGCCAATTCTGTAGTGGATGGTAACTGGTGATGAAAAGTGGGCCACTTTCGATAACGTCAAGCGAAATAGGTAGTGATTAAATGGTTGTGAATCTGCACGAATGGTGGCGAAGTCATTGTTGACAGTTGGGAAGGGTTTATTGTGTGTCTGGAGGAATTGGCAGGGAATCATCTAGTATGAGCTATTCTACTACAAATGAACTCTTAATTGGTATCTTTACTGCCAATTGCACTGCCTGAAGGAAGCAATCGTTAGAAAACCGGACCACACATATCGACAGTGATTCACCAGAAGATTCCAGAGCTGGTTCTTATGCATCCATTTTATAGCTGGTATCTGGTATCAAATGATTACCATACATTCCTGGGTATGGAGAATGATTTTCCTAGTGAAATATTCACCTTGAAAGAATGTGAAAATCGATTGCGCCAGATTTTTATAAAGGAACGGTGGGTCCTCTGAGGGAGGCATAATGGAACTACGCTTATAATGGCAACAAAGTGTCGAATAAAACGGTGTATATTTGAGCTAAATAGGATTATTTTAATCTGCTAAATGAAGCCATTAATGTTATGCACGAATAATGGATTTCTTTATATTTGCCCCTAATAAGGAAATCATTTTTAGATTTGTAAAAAATTTGTTGCTTCATGTCTCAAAAACATTACTTTTCAGAACTCTTGGAATGTTGGGAATAAAATTATGGTCCCTTCTAATAACTTTGAATTAGCAAATATTGAAAGTTGAAACCGTCCAAAAAAATTGGATATGATGTACGTTGTTATTTATTTTATATTTACAATTCATTAAAATGATTACCATACCGATTTATCAATTTCATTTTGGTTTCAAAAGTAAAATTAAATAAAACACACATAAGCCAATGATTTCAATGCAACTTTTATTTCATTAGATTTCTTGGACCTTGCGATTATGTACAAAATACAATGCCATGGATCCTTTTACGGCAGTTTTCGACCACATTTTTGCATACTTTTGGCGGTATATCCGGGACAATTTGACGACTGTTGGTTTTCATATGCTCCAACGTCAGGGGATTATCCATGTAAACACGTTTTTAACGTTTAAAAAGTCTAACGGCATTAAAACGTGAAATTACGCTTTCTGCAAACTTCTCATGCAATAAAGCCAAATCGGTCATGATGTCCGGCTCCGACCACCGTCTTATTGAAACCACATATTGTCCAGTTCATAATCTTCAATTGCAAGTCGGTTATCAAACGGCCATTGTGCTTTTAATTGAAATTCGGCTTATCCGCCACATTTTCACTAACAAAAGCGATCTTTTCGGCAGTGCTTCCAATGCGATGATGTCCAAGCCTGACCATATATATCTGTAGTGCTTCCAGTCTCTTTAAATTTCTTTATGATCTGGACAATTCCTTGGTCCATTATGACAGCTATAATCACCCCGTAACGCATGAAAAGTGACCACATTTAAATCACCACTTTTGTGGTAAATTTTAAATATTTCTACGCGTTCTTCGATTTTTAAACGATCCATGTTGTTAAATGGCAAACCTTTCACTAACCAAATGACATTACTGGCATTTAACAGTTGACAGCCGTGCCTGAACGGCGATTCTCAAAACACTAAATGGATATTCCAGTATAATCGGTTAATCATCACGGTACTATCGTGCGTTTCTTGCTTGTTTTAGTACAGTCAAATCTTAATACGTAGAAGAACCAAACTTTTCGTTCCACTTATAGGGGGATTCCACTTATTCCAGACTCCGCTGTTGTAAAATTTTTATATTTCACTTAAATAACTTTTTAATTTTGAAGGAGAATTTTGTGGAATTTTTATTGCGCCACTTGCTAGCAGATAAAACAACATTTAGACATGGCCTAAAAGTATGCAATGAATTTTGTGAATTCTTATGCCTTGCGATATGCATAAACGATTGTTTGTTAAATTGTTGTTTTAGAACAACCTTTTAAATAAACGTTAGATATTATATGGAAAACAAACAAGAGTAATTTAATTGAAATCCTCTAACTATAAAAACGATAACGGCTAATAAATCATTTCTCAAATAAGTATTTTGTACCCACTGAAAAAAGATCGTCTAAAAAAAACCTAAAATTTTTCTTTAAAATAAATGTAGTCATACAATTCAAAATTAAAACAATAAACCCATTAGTAATCATTTTTAAATTTTGCATTTACATCAAGATTCCCTGGCTGAGGTCAACGTAAACACGGATAACAACTTTAAGTATGGGTGAGAAAATTTTAGGAGAGAAAAATATAACAAATTAATTTCCACAACTATTTTTCAGAAAATAAACCGTATTTATTTTAAATGTTTTGAGTTTAAACGTAGTCGTGATTGAAGCACTAAGAGATCCAAAAAGCTCTAGTGCGTCTTTTTTCTAAGTCAAGATAAATGAAAACAATTCCATTTGTGGGGTAATAAAGAATAAAATTTCACTTAGAGAGGAAAATTTCGGAAAAACTATATGGGTTTTAGAATTCTTTGAAGGATTTTTCTGTCCCCAAAATCCACTTGTGGAGTTTTTCACTTAACAGCATTCCGCTTATACAAATTTGACCATATTTGTCTCGTTCTATGAGAATATTTTGTTTGTATTTTTTATATTTAGCCGTAAAAAATGTGGATATAAAGTATTGATTAGCACATTGAGTTGTCCTGACTGCTTTTAAATTATGAAAGTATTTGAGTGCTCAATAAAAAATTGAATATTCTATTCTAATATTACAAAGTTCTTGTGTTTACAATTGTGATATTCGTAATTTTTTGTATTCAACTTAGCTCACTTGCAATGACACTTCTGCCTGTTACTTTTCACTGTTGTTCTCGAATTCGTTAAAAGTCATGGTTCTTTACCATTGTTTTTGTTGCAGTTGTCATTGTTGTTGTTGTTGTTGTTTTTGCTGCAGTGTTATGTATAAATTTAATGAATTTTCACGCCATTCGAGTGTAAAATGTGGCAACAATTTGTACAACTGCCACCGACGACGGCACTACAAATTTTGACTGAGCGTCACACTTTGAAGCTATAGGCGCTACTCCTGGCGATGATTGCTGGGGAGATTCTTTGCCCGAACTTGGTGGTACGTAATGTTTGAGAAGATATGATTTCTCATCAAAAAAAAAATACAAAAATGAAATAAAAAACAAGAAACGAGGAAATGGTCATATTATGTGCTTTAAATGTAAACATTTTTTCACACCCGGGTGAGCAATGAGATCTACAGCTTTCATATCCTTTGTTCAGGGTTTAATGTTGAACTTCAACCGGCTCTATATAAACAATTAAAGAACAGAGATATAAAAAAACACACGCACACCAACCTCTGAGCACCATTTCCAATGTGGAAAAAGTTAAGTAACAGCGAATTTTTATTACTCTGTTCAACCATTTGACTTAATGGCGGTGAAAATGATTTTTCCCCAAAGTAGCAGAGTTACAAACAACAACATCAGCAGCAGCAGCAACAGCAGCATCATTCAGCAATAATGCTTAATATTCACTTACGGCAATGATAAAAGAATTTTTTCTCTCTTCCCTTCCTTCCGGACCTTTTCACATTTCACGATGAAATTTAAACCAATTGCATTGCATTGGTTAACTGAAAAAATTGTATTCCTCCAAAATATTGCTTTTATATTAAATGAAATAAAAAGATTAATGACACATCAAGTGGAAATTATTGCTTGAAATTAAAGGAAATTATAAAGCAATTTGCAACAAATTTGTTTTTTCTTTTTTGTATTTATGTCGAACGTAAATGTTTTTTAGGGGTGCATAATTAATTTTGAGGTTTAATAACTGTTGAATTGGCCTGTAATGGCTCTATGAATGAGAAGGTGAGTTCCTCAGTGAAAAGCTGAGGAATTTTTATTGCGCCACTTGCTGGCAATATAGCAGATAAAACAACATTTAGACATAGCCTAAAAGTATGCAATGAATTTTGTGAATTCTTATGCCTTGCGATATGCCTAAACGATTGTTTGTTAAATTGTTGTTTTAGAACAACCTTTTAAATAAACGTTAATTATTATATGAAAAACAAACAAGAGTAATTAAATTGAAATCCTCTAAGTATAAAAACGATAACGCCTAATAAATTTTATGATTTATTTCTTTTACGATTCCAACACTAATTAACGGGATATGCTAAATGTGCCATTTTGATACAACCACCAGTCAGAATACTCAGTCAAAAATTACTGGGAATTATTAATTTAAAAAGCCGTCTTAAGGGGATTGCCAGAATAATTGATCTTTCCGTTTTCGTCTTTGTCCTTTTCTTTCCAAGTTGGTAAAACTGTCCCCTATACTGACAGTGCGTTTGGTCGCGATTTGTTGCTGAGAATGTTTGAAGTGGTCGATTTTGTTAGTTTCGTTTTAAATGTGATCTTTTCAATGGCTAAAAGTATCGAACAAAAACTCTGTCTCAAATTGTATAGTACAAATTAAATTTGCAATTGGCAATTGTGTAGAGAATGAGAATGACACCTACGTATTAGATGGTTCACTGTTTTGCAGAAAATATCTGCTCTTTTATTCCGAAGACTTTCAAATTAATCAACCAGACACCAAAAAGTCCGTTTCAAAATGTTGGCAGACAATATGAGGCTAAATTATTGAACTTGCCTGATAAGGAAATGTATGGAATGAATTACTTGCATAGAATTAATAATTTAGTCGTTCAAAACCGCCGGTCTGGCAAGACTGTCAGCTGTTAAATACCTGTCATCTGAAGTGTTATTCATTGAGATTGCCATTTACGAATATGGATCGGTTAACAACCGAAGAATGTGTAAAAATAGCTAAAATGTGGTGATTCGAACGAGGGTTTTCAATCGCAAAAAATTTTCTTCAGGGATGAATGTCATTTCTCACTCGGTGGTTACGTCAACAATCAAAATTGCCACATATGAGGCTTAGAGAATACAGAAGTGATTGAGGAAAAGCCATTGCATCCAGAAAAAGAGGAGTCATTGGGCCGAACTTTTCTCAAAAACTACCTCAAAAAGATATTAAAAAGATAAAGAAAAGATGTAAATCCAGAGGCAGCCATTAAAATGACATTACATTTCATACATAATGGCAAGATCCAAGCATTATAATGAAATAAAAGTTTCATCAGAATTATAGTTTATTTGTATTTTATTCAACTTTACTTTTGAAACCGAAAAATGGATAATACTTTATTTTGCAAGGTGAATAGCATGTCTCACAAGTAAGCCAATTAGATCCAAATTGAAAAATCTAATCTGTAAATTTGAAAAGCTGAAGAATTTTTGATGTCACAAAAATAAGCAATAAGTTATTTAGAATAACATTTGTGCAAAGCCTTAATGTATGTAAAGGATTTTATGAATTCTTATGCCTTGGGGTATTCTTTTTTTTTTGGTAATTGTTGTTTAGGCGAAAACTGAACCCGCTCTTTAGTATGTGAATTTTTCCGAAATCTTTCCGTTTATACGTCAACAAGAAGCCACTACGAAAGTGATAGTCAATTGAAGTGCGAAGGGTCTGATCTACTCAGTACACGTTTGAAAGCACCGGTGTTATTTGTAGAAATGGCTATTTTAAAACGCAAACCTCCTTTATATAAGCGAGCAAAGGGGATATATTATGAAAGAAAACAGGGTGTCCTCATGTGGTCTTTTTATGTACACTGCGGCTTCTATAATGCATAATGCAAAAATTGGTCCTGTTGGAAGAAATTTGGCCAAATATTGAAAACGTTCACCTTGGAGAAAGTATACTTCTTCAGTATATTTATTCAATAAATAACAGGGAAGTACAGTAGTAATTGGAAGACATGTGAAGGGGTCCAAAAGATAAGAAGTACAGGGTATGGAACAGTGTTCCCCTCCTGTAAGAACACCGAAGGAAATCTGGTCACAGATACGCAGAATGTTCAGCAACTATGGAGAGAACATTTTTAGAAGCTCTTAGTTCCGGATGACAGCACGAGTAAGGAAATCATCCCAAATATCGACGATGGCATAAATTGTCCAGCTCGGAGCCGAACAGACATCAGAACAGCAGTTTTGCAGCTTAAGCGCAACAAAACTGCGGGCGTTGATGGCCTGCCAGCAGAGCTATTTAAAACTGGTGGCGATGAGGTGATAAACTGCCTCCATCAGCTTCTAAATACGGTTTGGCTCAAGGAAAATATGCTCAGTGATGAGGTGATAAACAGCCTCCATCAGCTTCTAAATACGATTTGGCTCAAGGAAAATATGCTCAGTGATTAGAATTTGAGTGTACTGTGCCCTGTATTTAAAAAAGGTCATCCAAGTGTTTGTAAAGATATCGCGGCATCAGTCTTTTGCCCATTGCCTATAAGGTCCTATCGAGTGTGATATGTGAAAGGCTAAAGCCGTTTCTGACTGACCTGATTGGACCTTATCAGTGTGGCTTTAGACCTGGTAAATCCACAACTGACCAGATATTCACACTACGACAAATTATGGAAAAGACCCAAGAAAAATAGATCGACACGTGCCATCTTTTCGTCAATTATAAAGCTGCCTTCGATAGCCCGATACGCAAAAAGTGTATGAGGAAATGACCGAGTTTGGAATTCCTACGAAGCTTATGCGTCTTTGTAGGATGACTCTGACTGACACGAAGTCTTCAGTAAAGGTAGACAAAGATCTAAGCGGGCGTCTTCAGTAAAAATAGACAAAGATCTAAGCGAGCCTTTTTACACCAAACGAGGATTTAGGCAGGGCGGCAGTCTACCGTGGGACCTCTTCAGATTTCATATTGTTGAGAATATTTCACGATTGGCCTTCTTTGGGATTCAATGGCACTGTAAGACCTTAACTTATCCATACGGAAGGTTCTAAAATTGATCTCGTCATTCTGCATGGGGATGGTAACAGCAGATATCGCACCAGATATCATACACGCATAAAAATTCCTTACAAGCAGGCATCATTTTTTGAACTCATGGCTTCTCCGAATATTTATTACTGCATTTTAAAGTGAACTGTTAACATAGCTTAGATTGCCAATCTTCAGCTGATTATAAAAACTTATTTTTGATTTGTTGCAATTCGCTAATTCCCTAATTAGTCGAATCAAAATGTGATAGAAAAGCTACGACGTGGTTTCTCCTTTGGTCAATACTACAATATTAGGAAAAAAAACGTTATTTATAGCGCATTTATGCTGACCCCAAAATAATTTATTATAATTTTATTTTATTTCTAGCTAACTGAATGGTTCTAGCTTTTTGTGATAATCTGGTTGTATTACGCAAAACTACTAACTTATTTTTGCTATCAATTATTGTATGCATTTACCTTAAATCATTCTAAAATCACACGTGTTCTACCCTTTTATTACGTTTTTTTAAAACAACAGAAACAATCCACAAAAGATCCCATAGCAAGCACATTTATGACAAACAACTAATCTAACATCTTAAAAAATTATACTGCAATAATTGCACACACACACACACACACACGCACATTAATTTAATTACCCCTAAAATATGCTACATTTTTCAAAGTTGCTAAAATTCATCTAACGAAATACAAAATGTGCCACAGCATCATTTTCTCACGTTTTCTTATAGCGGGCTCATTATTTTTAATATCTGCACATAATGATTTCGGGAAAGTCTACAAGAGATAAATGTAGCATACTTAAAGGCCAATGTAGAGTTTCACAGTCTCTCAATAGCATATGTAACAGTAGCAGTTTAGAAATCACAAGGAGTTTCCTCAATTTGTTCCCTTTTAGTTATAATACTGGTTGCTAGACTATAAATATTTGGTAATTACCCCAAAAGTATACTGCAATTTTCAATTAATACCCAGCCAACTATGCTTTAGATGCTTTGTGGAAAATTCCATCATTTTGATTTTCTCACGTTTTTTCGGGATGCTTTTCTTGGGATTTGCCATCGACCAATTATAATTGCCTTTAATACACGTATTTGTCGATTTTTTTTTTCACCTCGTGTGCAGTCACTTGTTCCATCTATTTTGCTCTATCTATTATGTTTCTGTGCCTCAGTCTATCTCTCTCTCAGTCTTTGGTTTTGTGTTTATTGCTCGTTTTTCTTCATTCTTCCGGCATTGTGTTAAATGCAGTAATCATTCATGTTTCATTTGAAATTTTGTTTCGGTTAGGTGTTGGAATCTTTGCTGACCATCGCCCACCATAGCGTAAGGTGGACCTAATAGCGCTGTTAGGAATTGATTGCTACTCTACTGCTCCTGCTTTCGCAGCTACTGGGTCTATTGGAAAACCACTTGAACATGCAACTCATGTAGAAAATGAGTTAAAATGCCGCAATTTTCTATCCATGTTTTCATGTTTCACACTCGCCAAGGACAGTGGGAGAAAAAGGTGATGTCGGTGATGTGAATAAAAAATAAATGTTTAAAAAACATTCATATTCGATATTGGAAACGGGTATTTAAGGTCTCTAGTGAAGTGGCAGATTCTATTCCCCGCTAGTGGAGATATATTTTGCATTTTTCTTTTCCAAGTAAGCTTGCTAAATAAGCTGGCATCTAAAGTTACACCACGCCATTTCCTGCCGTCAATTGTGAAATGTAGAATCAATTGTAATTCCTGCATAGTTATAATAATAGAATCGGAAATTTCAGTTAAAAACTTCCGTATAAATGAGCAATTCACTGGTGCCTCTTAAGGATGAACTGCATTGATGACTGAATTCATATGAAATTTTTGAAATTATGTTTTTCATTGAGTGTGCTTCTGCAGCCTCCAACTGGATGAAATGAATCTATGAACAATCATTTCTGACTTAATGTCTTATGTTTAGTTGGGCATTTTTCGTACAAATGTGTAATCATATAAATCTGTGTAAACTTTAATTATGATCAGTGCTTTATATACTTTCTAAAACCTAGCAACGTTTATCCTAAAAACATGCTGTACCGATCAGTCATGTTTTAAAATAAGTCATGTTTTTAAGTTTCTGAGCTTCGTGTCTGTGTGTTCCACAAAACCTCTTAAACCGTTGAACTAATTGCAGAGAGTTTTTGACAAATCTTTGGTAGCATATGGGGAATAGTTTGCAGATAATTTGCTTTGTATATAATAAGCGGCGTGAGAATAGTCTTTCAAATAGAAGTTCAGATATAGCTAAAGGAATATAAGAAATGGAGGGAGGTTGGTAAAAGCTTTTCGACGAAATTTTGTTGAACTTTAAGACAGGATGCAAATCACTGCAATTCCCGTGCGGCTAAAAATCGTATACTCATGAATTATAACTTAACGATTTTTCATTGCAACGAAATCAAATTGGCGTGTTATATCCAGAAACGAACACTAAAATGATATTTTAAGGCAAAAATTACACAAATATTGCAACTTTTGCTAGAGCGTAAAACATTTTTGCCCTCATCTGCTGGTAATAAAAGACGAATAACATTTTGAATTGTAACTTGAGACATCACAAAACTTATTGCAAGTAATTTGCAGCAACTGGTACACATTTGTTGCACTGCATTACAAAGAAGTGTCATTTGTATTTAGTGTACCATTATTTGTTATTATTTGAATACCGTATTGCAGTTGTATCACGTTAGGCTGTCGCCTTGTCAAAACCCCCTTTTGTAGTCAAATGCTTGTTAAGCCCCTGGTTATCCCTATAGGGATCTTTGTGTTGATTGACATGATTTTGCTAAAACATGTTATATTTGAAGAGACACCTAGATCAAGTATAGCTTGATATATCGCTTGGCTTGAGATGTGTTTACAGAAAAAGGATTATTTAGGTAAAAACTTCCTAAAAGTGGGAAAGCTTTGTTATTGCTGATAGCACTTGAAAGTATGCTACAGATCATTAAAATATTTTTAAAACTTCAACTACAATAACTAGAATAAGAATGCAACTAGGAATAAAAACTATATTTTTCCATTCCGCTAGCTTCATAACAAAAATTCCAATTTCGCCACAGTGTTTTGGCATTGTTGCAATACAAACAATTTCTATAATGATGTATTTAGTTTTCCCTTCTGGGTCGATTTTCCTCTCCTCTTTTCCTCGTATTATTACTGCAAAGCTGTATGACTATTTGATGCAGAGACGTTCATCTTCCTTTCGTTTCTTGATCATCATTAGCTTGTGGATTTGACGTGTTCTGACGAAGTGTGATTAGACGTGAACTCGTTCTCCGCATGCTACTACACTATGCGGAACTATTTCGAATATTACTATTTAGTATAGTTTGTTGGTAGTTTGGTGATTATATATTCTCATCATCAACTCACGTCAATTGCTTTTATCACGGCAATGGCATCGTTATTTTAATGTCATGTTTTAATATATTTCGTGACATGTTAAAGAAATTAACACGAGTACATGAAGCGTCATATACGAGTATGTATGATGATGGTGTGTAGCTAAAGAGGCGACGTAATCAATATTAAATAATTGCTAGTGGTCGGTGCTTTCATCTATGATAGGAACTGAAAAATATTGCGGTTATTCATTTCGAATTAAGGAATTTAATCAGTTTTGCTGAAATCCGAGAATGCGAAAGAAATTATGAAGAAAACGCCTAAAGGTAGACTATGAATATTAGGATTTTTATGGCAGAAAAAGTTGTATGATTTCCAAAAGTCTCCTGAAGTAGGCAACGAATTCTACTAACGTATGAACATGGGAAAGGAGTGATAAGTCCGTATAACAAAGAATGATTTTCAGTCACTCGTTGGTTATCGTTTACTCCCATTGTCATGCCTTATCCCTACAAAGCAATAGTTGCTTTCCTTGACAATAATTGGTAAAACAGCAATGTGTTTAAAAATGCTTATCGTGAACTGCATAGAGCATTTCTGGAATTTTACCACTTATTGCCGAAAATGCTTCAGCTATGGGAGTCAAAACTTCATTCAGAAACCCTTTGTAATCTGGTGGGACATATTGACGGGAAGCCGTACGTCTCCACAAATCCACTTCAAATGTCTTTATGACATGCATTCATTCAAAGAGATAATTCGAATCGCACTCAAAGGTAATAAACCTAGAGCTCAGGAATAACAAAAGTTTTACTTCTAATCCACATTCTAAATTATGCCATTGCGTATAGGAATTGTATCAGTTATTCTGCCAAGAAATGATCGCATAAAATGCCTACATAAAGAAATTATCTCTTTGCTGAAGAGAACCTTAAGCGCCATCTGTCATTAAGTTCATTTTCACTTTTCGTTCTTGTCAATTTACTTCAAATGTGCTTTAATATTTCCGCAATTTCTACAATTTGTCTCAAACTTGCTAACATGCGATAAAAAATGAACAAGACGTGACAGCCCAATTTTGATGCCAGCTTCGAATTCAGTGTACGCAGATTAGTTAAAAAAACATGCTCCGTTTCTGTAGTTAATTTTTGTTTCCAAATTTGTAGGGTAATTTTCATTAATTTAATAAATTTCACTTAATTCAACAAATTTCATTAATTTGATAAAAATTTGAAACCTTGATAAATTTGATGGTAAATTCTATGAAATTTGGTGTATTTAAAACTATCGATTTGGATAATTTATTATTTTTAATACTCGTAAATTATATAACTCATTATAGATAACATAACTTTTATTTATCACAATTATATTTATCACAATTTAATAGATTTTATGAATATTCTCAATTTCATTAATTTGATAAATGGTTTATATTATACAATGATTAGATAAATTTAATTTAAAATTGTTGGAAAAAATTCTAGAAAACTCTCAATTAATGTAGGTGCAAAAATTTATATGGTCAGCTTTTTCTTGCTAGATCTCTTTTGCCCATTTGCCCATTTTTTAATGTTGTCTATAATATTGTGGACAACGTATTGGCTTATTGCCAGTTATAATGTCGTAATGAACACTCCATCTTCCGATATTTAGTACATCAAATATACAGTTTTCCTGATTAAAATCTGCATTTTTTTCTAAGGAATTTCAATGATCACGGCCGCAATTAGGATAAATAAATGTATGAAATTGAATGATTCAACTCCGTATTTATCAACTAGCGTCTCAAATTGCTTTTAATTAATGCATAAACAGAAAAGCTGATAAAAAAAATATAGGAAATTCCATTCTTCAGCTCTTGAATTGGCAAGTTTTATTGAATGGAATTTTGTATTCCAAATCGCGGACAAGAGTACAGAAGGCTTTCGCTAAATCGAAATTAAAAAAGCACCTGCATAAGAGTGCTGCAGTGGCATCAAAAGCAATTGAGATGTGCTGGAAGATTTGCCTTTTTCTAGTTTGCCATCAAGATCTTCAGCTGATCTTAACAGCGATTAAGTGAAGGTAATAAAGATTGAAAATCGTCATTTAAATTTGGGAGTCTGTCATCAATCAATTCGTATCATAGTACACGACTGCTTTGGTATGAAAACCAATGATGAATTTTTTTCAAAAACTCAATACTATAAAAGCCGATGGAAATATACTAAAATGACTCAGTTGTAATCCTATATAAGCAAGACGCGTTATAGCTGATGAAGAGAAATGGCGTTACGAGTATGACATGCAAACTAGTTAGCAAGCATTGGAATGACGAAATTTTCGTCCGAAGGTCGAATAGCAAATAAGGAATACTATCTAGGCGTTATGCAACGCGCGAGAAAGCAAATATGTGGGAAGTGCGATTTGAGGAAAGAAAAGTCATGAAGTTGGGATTAAGAAAACATGCCTTTTCACAAGATTGTCATTGTCAACGAATTTCAGAATTTACCTGATACGATTTAGACTGACTTCTCTTTCCAAAACTTTCTTTCCGATTTCAGCCACTAGAAAATATAGAAGAGACAAACCGTTTGAGAGTTGGTTATATAATTAAATTATTTGTTTGCGTATGTCTATTATTTCGGAAAACAATAGAGTAGAATCGAATAGTTTAGGTTAGCTTCGGTCCGTATGGCAGTCTGAATAGATAGACTCACTTAGATTATATAGCCCATTGTGATACCACGGAAACCAGAGATATTGCTAGTTTCCCCGGTTAAAACATCCTGAGCTCCTCAAGGAGCTCTTAAGTCGGACAATATCTATATCGTCTAGACCTTCTAGGTCCCTAAAGAAATAAGAGCACAGTGCAGATCCCTGCCTGTTTGCATGCCCATGAACTCCAACTCGACTGGAGTCTGTAAGGTTGTCCCTAGTCTTGCCAACTTATCTGCTCTGCAGTTGACTGTTATGGGCCTGTGGCCCAGCACCCATTTAAGGTGAATGTTTTACTGAGCCATCTCGGTAAGACATCTACGGAATTTCAGGAGCTGATGCTGAGTTCAGGAAGACAGAATCCAGAGACTTGGTGGCAGTTTAACTGTCAGAGAATATGTTAATCTCCATCGTGGTGACGACGTTATATTTCAGCCCTTCTAGCAGTGTTCTTGCTATACTTAGCCCTCTTTGGAGTAGACCCCGAAACCTACCTGATTATTTAGTGTTAAACCTTTTAATGGGATTTAATGGGAACTTGACTGTCAGAGAATATGTTAATCCCTATCGTGGTGAGGACGTTATATCCCAGCCCTTCTACCACTTTCTTAACGGCCAAAATTTTGGCCTGATAAACACTAAAGTGATTAGGTAGCCTTCTGGCTACAATTAGTCCTAGGTCTTTGGAGTAGACCCCGAAACCTACCTGATTATTTAATTTTGAGCCGTCAGTGTAGAAGTGGACATACAGTCTTATACCAGGAGTTCTACATTTCTACGTATCTCTATCTGGTGTAAGTATATGGTACTTCTTGTCGAACAGTGCTTCAGCCAGAGTGTAGTTAGAATTGCCGGTTATGTCAGGCACTATGTTAAGGATCACACTGTGACCAATACCACTGTTTGACCACTGTGAAACCTCTCAGTCTTACTGGCGTAGCTGCGGCAGTCTACATACTAATTATGTCTAGGGGTAATAAATGCCAAATTACATTTAGTGCATCGGATGGAGTGGTGCGGAACGCACCAGTGATGCACAGGCTAGCCATGCTTTGGACCTTGTCCAGTATCCTACCAAATGTGGGCTTCTTAAGAGCCTTCCATCAGACGATAATTTCATACAACATTATCGGTCTTACTACTGCGGTATACAACCAGTGTACAATCCGAGGCCTTAATCCCTATTGCTTCCCTATTGCCTTCTTGCACGCATATAGCGCCACTTATTTATTTTGCCCAGTCCAGAATGTTGAGTTTGAATTTCAGCTCCTTGTCCTATAACGCACCAAGGTCTTTTGAACAGTCCGCGAAAGAAATGTCAGTACCTCCCAGGGAGATAGGATCCACAGATGGAATCTTGTATCTCCTGGTGAACAAAATCACTTAGGTCTTGGTTGGATTAACTCCGATACCGTTTTCCCCCACCCTAGAATTGAATAAATAATAAATATTTTGTGTTTCACTGACCATTTGCTACTACTTTTTTTCACAGAACGTATATCTCCAATTGATAATTTTCAATTAGATGCTGCCACGTATCCAGCCAAAGGCATCTTTATAGCTATGGTACATAGTTCTTATAACATTTTCAAAGCTCCGCACGATTTAATGAGCCTCTTTTGCTTTATCTTATATATTATCATTGGTAACTTCAAACTTATCGCTCAAAAAATATGAATTCATCACTAATTTATGCCGCGTTTTTGGCGGCAGGCGACAAGAAAGACGTTACTTGAGGTTCAATCGCGGATATTACCAATACCCAGATTGAAACTGTGTGTTAATTATTTTCTCCCTATCTTTACAAAGACCACTAAAGTTATCAATAACACTATGAAGTACCTGCAAACATAATGCTTGCTTATTGTTCTCTTAAGGAATAATATTTACGAGTAGATTAAAATCTTTTTAAACAGTTTTTCAAGAAGCACTCAAAAAGCTGTTGTGAAAAAGTTTATTTAAAGTTTGCTTTGCTTACTTTTTAATTTCGCCCAATAAACATATCCAGGCATTCAATAGTGTCCTATAAATTAGGAGTAAAATTATCTAAATTCCTTTTTTCCGCACATACCATAGCTAAGTCTTTTGTCGTACCTTCTAATCTTCACATTTCAGTGTGAAACTCCTGCGAGTAAGATAAAACCTACACATTTGCTACATTTGATGCCGCAATCATTGTCACTTTAGCTTTTGTTTCTTCTCTAAAACTTTCTCTAAATATTCACATTTTCAAACTATAACGACCAGTACCTCAGGTGTGCTGTGTCTGCCATACATTGTCATATGAAAGAACATGCAAATTAGGGGTATAAAGAAGTTACTGTCATGAGAGGACTAATTTTTAAAGTTGCTAATATTTGTGATTTGAATTTAAACAATGTTGCAGGAATATATTTTGTGCATAAAACGGTTGGAATTGTTACTACTCGTAAACTGCTCAGTACACGCAGTTGAAAAATGCGGAAAGTTTTCTCACTCTATTACTGAGCCTCAAATTATAACTTAGTCCAGTTTTCTATAGAATATTAAGCACAGTTATAAACTGAGGCCATATTTCTAAAGTAGGCTTCGTTATAAACCAGATATTGTTTCCTAAATTATGTTCAATCGCACATTGAGCCTAACTTTCTATATACGAACAGTATTCTATGGAATAGTAAGCTTACAACGGAGCCCAGTTTTCTACAGAAAAGTACGTTCAACTGTAAACTGAGCGCAGTTTTCTAATAGAAAGGTGGGCTCAGTTGTGAAATGAACCTAGTTCTCAGAAGTATATTCGGTTACAAACTGAGGCCACTTTTCTATAGAAAAGTTATAAACTGAGCTCAGTTTTCTATGGAATGCCCAGTTTTCTGTAGTAGGCCTAGTTTTCTTAAGTAGATACAGTTATAAACTGAGCGCAATTTTCTATAAAAAAAATTGCTCAGTTGCAAATTTAGCCGAGTTTTTTTTATAGAAAAGTTGACTTTGTAGGAAAATACTCTCTGTTGTGAACTGAGCCCAGCTGTCTGTAGAAGGTATGCTCTGTTATAAACTAAACCACTTAAAAGTAGGTTCAATTGTAAACTAAGTCAAGTTTACAACCGGACCTAGTTTTCTAAAGTAGATTCAGTTATAAACTGAACCAACTTTTCTATAGAAAAATTATAAACTGAGCTCAATTTTCTATACAAAGTCCACTTTTCTATAATAGGTTGAGCCATAAACTAGGACTAGTTTCCTTAATTAGATACAATTATAAAAAAAATAAAACAATGTGCTCAGTTGAAAATTAAGCCAAGCTTCCCATAGAAAAGTTGAATCTGTTATAAACTAAGCCCTATATAAACTGAGCTGTAGCTCAGGAAAGTACTCTCTGTTATGAACTGAGCCCAGACGTCTGTGGAAGGTACTCGTATGCTCTGTTTTAAACTAAACTATAGAAAAGTAGGCTTAGTTATAAACTAAGTCCACCTATTATAGATTACAATAATTCTATAGCGCACTTTTCCATCAACAGCAGCCAGAAATGAACTTATTGTGCTAAAAGTTGTAGGGTTTTTTTGGTGGAAATGTCTGAAAATTCTATATAAATATTATGCCTTTGTTATAAGTTGAGTCAATTTTGCTATGAATTATAGTTTATCTTTCAGCACAAATTTTTCATTATGGATATATTCCTACATTCATGGAATGTTTCTCTTCCCATTACAGCATTGTGTTTTCACCTTTCTACCTGCCAGTGACCTCTGGTTTGTCTCTGCTTGTGATCACTGTTTTTACAACTTAATCCATGGCCTTTGTTTTGTAATTCGCCACACAATTCACACGGATCCCTTAACTCATTCCTCCCCTTTATTGACCGGTCATTAGCATTGCAGTGGTCCTGCCGGCCCGGCTGACATTTAGCAAAAACAATATCGGACAATATTACCAGATTGGAATTTGTATGTGTGTGTGTGTAAGATTATAAATGTCTTCCTTTGGTTACATATGTTTACTTTTTTCGGCATATTACCGACACTACTGCTCAGAATCCGATGTTGGATGTATCTCTTTCCCCAGTTCGATAGCTCAGTCTCAGTCTCTCTTTTCGTCGTTGTCATACCGAAAGTATGCTTTCATATTTTGGCCAAAAATTCGAAATAAACTTTAGAGTAGAGTGTGGGGACTTTTTTCGGTTTGTCTTGTGTGAGGCTAGCGAGCGGCGGATGGTGTTGCCGTCGTTTGTAGGGAAAGGATTCATGATGTTTTTGGCGTCTAGCGACAAGTACTCATTTCCGTATTTCCTGCATTTTGTGGCTGTTTGGCCACCACAAAATGTTTGTATGTTCAACAATTTTGAATCCCTTTCTAGTGGACGTTTGCGGACAACAGTGGACCGGGATGTGTAACAACATGTAGCAAAGGTTGATGCAGATGATTGTTCCTGTGTCGTGTAGTAGCAGATCTGCTATTGCCACTACTCTGAACATTGGCTTTAAAATGAAACATAACCAAGCCGCTATAGCTTCAGAGACGGGCAACATCAAACATTTTCATATGTAGATCTGCCGCTACTGCTGGTGCTGTAGCACAATACAAACCTTTATTCAAAATTTTTACATATTTACAAATGTCCTTTGTAAACCTCTCTGGTAGCTCGTACCACTTCTACTACTGTCGGTGAAAGGGACTCTCATGTATATTTGTATGGCTTAGTGCGTGTGTGTACATGTGATAGAGTATTTTTTCGTTGGAGTTACTACTTCATGTTGTTGCCACTGTCATAGAGCTGATGGCGATGCTGCTGCTACTTTTAGTGTAGCTGGTACTTTTTGTTGCGCTGCTTGTTCGGTGGCTGTTGTCGTCGTTGGGAAACAATGTCGTAAATCATTTGGTGACATGGTGGCAAAATTGTTGCAGTTAATATGTCGTGAATATCTGATATTTTATCCATGTTTCTATTGTATGCTGTTAATATACATTTACCCCTGCTATCACGACCCCCCCCACTCGTTGGTGACTGCTACGAAATGCACGAAATGAAGAAGTTTTTACATTAACTCCTCTGTCATTTATTGCGATTTTTTGCCATTGTAGAAAAAAGGAATGCAGCATAAAGTGGCAAGAAGTGGAGTGGAGAGAGGGACGAAATGAAAGTTTATTATATAATTGTTGGCAAATTGAAATTTAATTAAATGTAGAATTTAAAGTATAACCCTTGGCAGTTGGCATTTTGATGTTTCCAGGGCATAGTTTTAGGCGTTAAGTAAGTAATTAATGCTTTAAACGGACTAAAAGAACACCAAACTCAATTGCCTTTAAGGGAATAGGCTTAAGAAAACTTTCGATTACAGTGTCTATAAGGCTTACCATAAAGACAGTGCTTCATTCTGTTCAGGATAGCAAATTGAGATGATTGCAACTGAAGCAGTTGAATAATTCAGAATATTTTGTAGGACGATCGAGTTTAAAATTGTCCGAGATTAAAGCTGTAATATACATGTTATATAACCCAGTGGAATCAATGAAAATATTAGAGGTGTTGAGCGCTGGATCCTAGAAATTCTATATTCTAATAGAACCCGAAAATATGAGTAATGTCCAATGATGTGCATCATAAAGGGGACGCGCACATGAGGAAAATGATGCAGCGATTTTGACGGTAAGAGTAGCATGTTTGTTGAGAGATGACATTAAAAACAGGGAGTTGAAGCCTTAAGCCCTAAGTGAGAGTAGTTTATCTAATTAAAAAAAATCGGAGCTATACGAGTCGAGTATCTGCCAACAAAAGCGTTAAGGGAGTTTAACTCGATTTCATCAAAAACTTGACTTACTTCCTTACCAGGACCTTCCGCTACAGTTTTCTTCTATAGCTATAATTTATCCATTTTTGTTTTAATTTTAGGACAAACAAAGTTACTTCTATGTCATAAATAGAATATCATCTTATATTTCAGCGAATGGTAGGTGTTTGCACCAGTTATATGCACGATAATTGCCACCAGTAACCATGGCATCACGGTCGGTTAAATTAATATTTCATGTAGCTAAAATTCGTAAGCTCTTCGCTTTAGGAGACAACTTCATTCAATGTGCTGCCGGTTGTTGCAAAGAAACGACCGAAAACATTATTTTTCGATAAAAAGGCCGCAACCGATTTGTTGGGAAAAATTACTAAAATCGTTCTGAATTGAGCAAAATCATTTTGTCAAGGAGAAGACTAAAATAGTTATGTTGTAATGAATCGATTTTGAAATGAGCGTAAAAATCGATCGAAACACTTGTGTTTAGAAAAATCTTTCTGTTGCGAAGAATCGATCAAAAAATTTTTGTTAGGAAGAATCAGCAGCTTCTTGCTCAAATAGAAAGAATTAACCAAAATCATTATTTTGGCAAAAATTCATCAATCTAATTGCGTTAAGAAGAACCGTTGAAAATTGCTCTTCTCAGAATTATCTACCAAACCGAACCCTAAGGAATAATTGGACAAGGACCAAATCGAAATTATTACATCGTGAAGAATAGACCAAAATCTTACAATTTGGAAAAAACGAAAAACAATTGTTCTACTCTGATGAAAACTACAGTTCGGTCGAAACCCTTCTATTACTAATAATTGATCGAAAAATTGCTCAAATAGAAAGAATTAACCAAAATCGTTATTATTGCAAAAATTCATCAATCTAATTGTGTTAAGAGGGACCGGTGAAAATTGCTCTTCTCAGAATTATCTATCAAACCGAACTTTAATTAATAATTGGACAAGGACCACATCGAAATTATTACATCGTAAGGACCAAAATCTTACAATTTTGGAAAATCGAAAAAAATTGTTGTACTCAGAGAATAAGTAAAGTTCTCTTATGTAAGAGAAAAAAATATAAGTTGCAATAGATCGAAATCGTTTTGTTGACATGAATGGACTGCAATCGACCTATTACAAAGAATCGATCGAAATCATTCTGTTGTTAGGAATTGGCGAAAATCGGCCAAAAATTAACTGATATCATTCTTTTGGGAATTCTTTTATGGGTAATCGTTTGTTCTTTTAAGAACTTTTAAACAAAATGGGAAATAAGTTGAGAAACATCATCGAAAATTGTTATACGCATGAAATAGTTCGGTTGTAATGAATGACCAGCGCGGTTGCATTGGGAGCAATCGGCTTAAATCTTTTTGTTAGCAAGAATCGTTAAAAATCGTTTTCATGGCAAATGTCAAATGAAATCGTTCTATTGAGAAGAATCAAACAAAATTATTCTATTGGAAGCATTGAGAGAAACCGATGTGCTATTAAAAGTCGACGTTGGTAGAAGTCGACCAAACTTTCGTCCTGGGGGAAAAACAAGGAAAATAATTCTCTTAAGAATAATCGACAGGAATCGTAGAAAGAATCATTCAGAACAGTTGAATTGGGAGTAATCGATCGAGTTTATTTTATTGGGTAGAACAGCTCAATATCGTTTTGTCATCAAAAATCGACAATGTTAAACAGAATCGGCCGAAAACGTTTGAATAATAAGAACGCCGAATGACGTTATTTTATAGGGAAGAAATGTTCAAAATCATTTTATTGAAAAGAATATACAAAACAAATTTGTTGATAGCACGCGATCAGAAAATTCTTGATGATTGGAACAACCGAAATCTTCCTGGGGGGGAGAATCAACCAAAATCGTTGTTTTGAATAGAGACGGCTGAAACTTTCCTATCATTTCAATGGAAGGACTTGTTTGAATTCATTTTATTGTTCAGAATTTATCGAAATTGCATTTTCAGTATGATTCATTTGTTTCGTCAACATTGACGGTTATACGTTTTTTGTGGAGGGGTTCAAAAAATAAGGCGAATTTTCAAATTTCGCGTGCTAGGTACATTCGAAATTGGATTATTTCTTTTTTATGTTGGTACACTCCTCTCGAAGATATGTTGACGGTTATATCCATGTACCATATCTAGTTTGTTTGTGGAAGGCCTAAATAAGACAAGTGGTTTGCGTGTTCGGCTATTCGGTTCTTATCACCTCAATCGCCGCAAAACGTCGTCCTTTCATGGGTGTCTTCAATCTTGGAACCAGGAACAAGCCGCAGTGGACCAAATCTGGTGAATACGGTGGCTGAGGCATGATAAAAGTGTTGTTTTTGGCCAAAAAATCTCTTACAAGCAAAGATGTGTGACCAGGTGCATTATCGTGATGCAAAAACCATGAATTTTTTCCACAATGCCGGGCGTTTTTTCGTATTGCTTCATGCAAACAAATTATCGCCGTCAATAAAATATGTAATGCTAGTTTCGGTATTAGAATGAATTATTGATATGTGGTTGCAGTCTAAGCAGGATATTGAATAAAAAGACCTTCTCTTAAAAAACTGTCAGACATTAATTCTTCTTTTTTTGAATGTCTCGGAATCATCAGAAACAATGAGAGAAGTTTAGGTACTTTGCAAGAAAGGCGCTTCGTAAAATACATGAGCTCATTGCCATGAATCACAGCGGTATACATAATACGTCATGATCAAGGGCAAAATACAGCGGCTGCGTTAGTTGTGCTATGATGTGCCAATGTATGGAAATGTAGCAGCATGAGAAGTGATGAACGACCAAAACTGTATTCAAATGATCATGTCCTTAAGACCCCGTTACGAATTTAGGATACAGGGAGAGAGACTGGGATACTAGATATTATTTTCCATGTGTATATTGTAAACTCCATCGATTTTGATTTGATTTGATTATGAAATTTGCTTATCTTAGGCTGCCAAATAATTTTTCATCATTATTGTTATTTTTTTCTCATATATATTGCAATTTTAGTACTTCAAATAATTCCCAAATTAAATTCTCTCATAGAACAGTGCACCCAAATTGTTGCTGATTAAATCCTTAAGGATTTGTTACGTGTTTTGCCTTTAGTAGACGCTTTTCTACCATGCTAACCTTCAAAACTGTTTAAACGATGTGTAAGCAATTTTTGATGATATTTTCTTCATCAAATCTTCCAACAAAAAATGCATTAAGAGGCAAAATATTTTGTGACGGTCCCCATTGGATGGAAGAAAGAAAGATATCCCATAATAAACTAAGATAATACATCTATGATTGTGGGCTGATTTTATTGCATACAATTGCTTTAGTGATTTATAGAAATTGTTTTACAGCCAGTGCGGAAAATGAAAGCCAAATTGAGAGTCAACCGAGCAGCAGACAACAGACCAAAAGCAACACTGGAGTGGCAGCAACACATAATTTATGTGATGACTAATCATGATTATAAACAGAAAAAGAAATATTTGTCGACAAATTTTGTTACAGAGTTGGCTGTGCCAGGCAAGGACGCCCGCAATGGATGGATAGAAATCATTTGAATAATTGTGCTTAACACTCACATTGGTTGCAAGGGTCTCCAAGGAGGAAGAGGTACGAAAACAGGTTTAAAGAAAAGAAAAGTGTTTAAAACTTTTAATTGAATTTGAAGAAATCAGGTTGATAAGTTGTTGGAAATAAGTTTCATAAATTATATTTCTTAACACAATCCTTTTCTATTATATAAACTTCATCCAACGATTCTCCAAGTTTTGCAAATAGACAGAGTAATATGATTTAGTCAATCCTTCTAAATAAGTCACGCACTTTTTTTCTTTGGGGAAAAGACATGCTTTAGTTACGTTGTATAATTAATATACATATATTAATATAATTATATTACTGAAACGGCCAACTAAGGCTGCATAGCAGAGTACCGCCAGACGACCGCCCTCTACATGCTTATTTTAGTGACACGTTAAAGCACTTTCCTCGAAGTAACTGTCAAACAAGTGTTCGATAAAGTACCAAATATCCACTTTTCAACGAATAATCTAATTTTCAAAAACGAAGTGCTTGAGGAGAAGATTTCATATCTCGGCCCGAAATCTCTTTTATGCCTTCTATCGACTGGAAACGGTTGCCTCAAATTGAAAATTCCTATTTTGGAGAGAGAAAGAAGTTAGTCAAAATTGCATCAGTCGAATATAGTGGTTGTTCGATGAGGTTTGTTGAGTTTTTGGCCAGAAACTTGTTCACAATGGCTGCTGTTCGAGATGTTGCGTTATTCCACTAATTCTGTTTCCAAAAATCTGTTCTATTTCGCGGAATATGTAGTATGATGTCCAGATAATATTCTTGATTTATCATCTAATCTTGTGGTAAGAATTTCGGGTGTACAATAGCACAATAATCAAAGAAAACAGTCAACATTAACTTAATTTTTGATTGACTTTAAAGTGGTGTTTGCGATCGGCATTTGTCATTCTGAAGCCTGTTGACTGGTCTTGGTCTGCATGTTAGACTAGTAAACACTACCAGTTTCGTGTTTTTTGGCTGCGAAATCGGAATTGATCCCCTTCAACTATGTCCCCAGTGACCTTTACGCGATTGAGCTCACATTCAGTGATATTAAACGTATTCTATATCTAGATTCACTCAATGGAACTTAACGATGATTGAAAAGCATTTACCAGACTTGTCGATTACTCGACTACTCGAAGTGTTCGTCCAACACATCGATATGAGAGGCGCTCAAATAATGATAGATGGCTGTTTGAGGGATTGAACCCGCGATTATGAGAACGATAGTCCCGCGTACTAACGTTAACTCTATTCCCTAAATGTTATTTTATATTCTGTCAAAAAGTACCGAGAAATAATTATTCAAAAAACTCGATTAAAAAAATTGTCAATATTTGTTCATCCCTCAGTTAGCACAACTACTGAAAAGGAGTTTAAAACGATATCTGTCAATTAATTTCGGTATTTGCAGTTGATGAAAATATGGAACACAGAGTTTATTTCAAAATTGGTATTACAAATAGAGTTTTGTGTGTCGAATTGTCGAAAATATTATTAGGTGCGCAACTAAGTTCCCGTTGTTCTTAATTTATAAAAATGCAACTCTATTATGAAAACAAATTTACAAATGATTCATTGAATTTATTGCCCATTGCTAGCCACTACTTCTTCCATTTCTGCGTTTCCAGGTAGGTTTTAACGGGCTTGACCACGTGAGGCCGAACGTTGTCATGCTGAAGAATCACTTTTTCGTGCCTCTCCGCCTATTGTGGACGTTTATCGCACAGATTCGGTTCATCGCATTAACTGAAATCGATACCGATCCCCAGTGATGGTTTCGCTTGGTTTCAATAGCTCATAGTAAATAACAACTACATAGTCCATTCAAATACAGATCATAGCCTTCGCAGCAGAATATTCGACCGAGGCGATGATATAGAAGCATGACCGGGTAGCTCCCCTGACTTTTCTTGTTTTGGATTGCTGTAATGGATCCATTTTTCATCAACCGTTACAATGCGATGAAGAAACCCTTCCTTTTTTGTCGCTGCAGTAGTTTTTCACAGGCAAAAAAATGACGTTCGACATCCCTTGGCTTCAACAAATCCAAGTTCCTTGCTTTCGTATCACTTCCAATGCATGCAATCGCTTGAAAATGACTTGGAGTGTTACTCCTAATACTGAGGCAAGCTCTACCTGCGTTTGACGCTGATCCCCAACGAGCAATGCCGGTAATGCAGTGTCTTCGAAAATTTGTCCTCTTCCTTCATGCGAACAGTTGTCAATATCAAAATCTACGTCTTTAAAGCGATGAAATCAATCCCGACATGGTGTTTCACTTAAGGCAGCATCTCCGTAAACGTTTTAAAGCTTTCGACCAGCACTTACACTCGGCGCCATCTATTGCAACACCGCGGGAATTAAGTTGCGTACCTAACACATATGGCTTACGGCGAATTGACTTTATTAAAAGCATCTGCATATGAATAATAAATTGCATTCTAAGAGAGATGGAGATGTGGCGAAAGATTTGCTTCGCTCTGGTCGGTCATTAACTTCTCCGAATGAAGGAGTGAAAGAAAAGGGTGACTAGAAGTCGTTATTTAGAGTTCAGAGAACTTACTGTGTCCTATGAATTAATTCGTACTATTTTATACGATTGAATAGTTCTGACCCATTGAATTTCCAGTGTTCTCTGAATTAATTCGTACTCTCTTATAAGATCGAGTAGTCCTGGAAGTCCTGGATTTTCTTCAAAAACTCAATCATGTAAATGTCACGGATGAGCTATTGGAACGAGTCAGTTCCAACCCCACATTCGTAAAACACATTGTAACTGGTCATCAGACATTGGTTTAAAAATTTGCGATACAAACCAGTCAACAAGCTTCAAAATGGCGCTTTGCTAAGTCGCAACGTTGACTAGTTTTCTATGATTATCGTAGTAGTAGTGCACTCGAAACTCTCGTAACGAGGACAAGCGGTAAATGGAGAATGTTGTTTGGGCGTTGTGCTACATTTGGGCCAGAAAATTCGTCAATAACACCACATTTGTGGGATTTGCATCACAATAATTCTCAAATGGTGCAAGGCCATCACTGTAATCGAATCTCTGGCCATAACTTCAACATCCTCTTAAAAAAGATGCATACGGATTATGGTAGGTCGTCCAGTGCTTGCCGTCTGATGTCGTCATACATATATAGTGGATGTCAGTTTGCTTATGTCGATGACAGGTCGTCTGATATATTGTCCATTACAATTGGGGTAACTCTAGGTTCAGTCTTTTGTGTTGTCCTTTTCAACAGGTATTTGAATGGTCTGTTTCGTAGTCTAGGTGTTCGGTGCTCTGTGTATGTCTGTGCGGATGATGTGCAAATTATGTTCAAAGGAGTTTCAAATTACATGAACGTTCTTCAGGCCAAAATTGAGGACACATTGGAAAAGCTGCATTCTTGGATGACTTGCAATAATTTAAGCATAAATCCTTCAAAAAACCAAAACAATTCCTTTTTCAAATCGTGGAGAGCGTCATGTACATTTGAGCTACAAAGGCACTACAATTGAGTTCGTGCGTAGTCTGAAATGTTTATGAATATCTGTTGATGATAAACTGAACTTTAATCAGCAAGTAGATTGTGTGTGATTGTTTATATGTGTAATAGGCTTTGTTGGCTCTATAATACTGACCTTATTTCATCGAGGAGGGTGAAAATAACCTTGCTTTAGTAATGCCAAATTTTTCTATACTATTTAGAAACTTATGCAGGAACAACTAAGTGAAATCTACAATCTATAGTTATCGTTTAATGACACCGTCCGATATTTATACTCACAGGAGCGTTGTTTATAACACCATATGTTATAGATTGCCTTAGCTGTGCTAAGCTATGATTTCATAAAATTTAGATCACTTTTTTTATTTTACAAAACATATAAATTCAAATATCCGCATTTCCTTGCACAATCGTTCGGTTTTACACATTCATCACGTTGTAGAAACTTGATTATCCCTAAAATAACATATTTAATGGCTAAATCATTTCTTGTTCGAGTAACTCGGCAATTTGATGGTATGCTGTAGTAGTATGATCAATAATGTTGTATGGAGTTATCGTCTGGAGGAAGGCTCTTGAGACGTCCACATACTATAGGATACTGGACAAGGTCCAAAGGATGGCTAGTCTGTGCATCACAGGTGTGCTCCGTAACACCTCATCCGATGCACTAAATGTAATTTTACATTTACTACCTCTGGACATAATTAGTATGCAGACTGCCGCAGCTACGGCAGTAAGACTACGAGAGGTGTCACAGTAACCAAACAGTGGTTATGGTCACAGTGTGATCCTTAAATTGGTGCCTGAGGTAACAGGCACTATTGACTACATTCTGGCTAAAGCACTGTTCAACAAAAAGTACCATATACTTATACCAGATAGAGATATATAGAAATGTAGAATTCTTGTTACAAGACTGTATGTCGACTTCTACACTGACGGCTCAAAATTAAATGATCTGGTAGGTTTCGGGGTCTACTTCAAAGACTTAGGGCTAAGTATAGGAAGAAGGCTACCTGACCATTGTAGTGGTTATCAGACCGAAATTTTGGCCATTAAGGAAGTGGAATAATGGCTGAGATATTATATCCTCCTCACGGTAGGGATTAGTATATTGTATGAGAGTCAGGCTGTCATTAAATCCCTGGATTCTGTCTTCCTGAACTCAACATTAGCCCTTAAATTTCGCAGATATCTTAACAAGATGATTCAGCATTTTAACATTTACCTTATGTGAGTGCTGTGCCAAAGGCACATAACAAGCAATTGCAGAGCAGACGAGCTGGCAAGACTGGGAACAACCTCACAGACTCCAGCCGAGTTCGATTTCGTGGACATGCCTCTTGCCACTTGCAAGCTCCTACTGCGACATAGAGCATATTTAGCGGCAAATGGTAGATGGGCGTCTGTCCGGGGCTGTAATCAACCCAGACAGATGTGACCTCGCCTAGATATGAAGCGTCCACACACACTGCTGTCGCTATCAAGACCATACGTCTCATTGCTTGTATTCGTCATGACGGGACACTGTCTGATTGAAAGACATGCAGTGAGACTAAAGATTGCGACTAGTGACTTCGGCAGGGGCTGTAGGTATAAAGAGGAGGAAGAGGAGTCCATAGAACATCTTCTCTGCAATTGCCCCGCCCTGGCGAACAGGTGGAGATCAACACTGGGCTCTTATTTCCTTAGGGACCTACGAGATCTGATAAATATGGCCCCACTTAAGAGCTTCTTGAGGCGCTTAGGATGGTTTAACGGGGAAACTAGGAGCATTCACATCTGCAGTTTCCGTGGTATCACAATGGACTATAAAGTCTAAGTGAGTCTGTATATTCAGACTGCCACACTGACTTGTTATCAAACTGCATGGAGAACTTTAATCTGTCCTATTTGAATTTTTGAAAGCATTTCTTTTAGTATTTTTAACCGACAATCTGGATATCTTACATAATATTACTTTTTTGCATTTTTCTACATTTTTTCTAATTGAATTTCATACTAATATAGAATAATTTTTTTTAATCGATAATTTTGATATTTTTATTATTATATATTTTGATATTACTCATCTTTATATTCCTCCTTTGTCCAGAAGTTTTATAAGCATGAAATACGTCAAGTAATTTTAGCTGTATATTGTAATTTTATATTCAACTAGGCGACCCGGCAAACGTTCCTTTGCCTTCAAATTTTAGCAGGAGCAGAAATAATTGCTTTTTAATTTGTTGTTTGTATAGGAGGTACCACTCCCCATTGTCCAATCCCTCCCATATTTGCAGCAGCACTTAAGATATGTACACCAAACCGATGTACTAAATTTTGTTCAAATACCGTAAACAGGAGCAGAAATATTGGATATTTAATTTATGGTTTGTATGGGAGGTACCACGCCCCATTGTCCAATCCCGCTCTTATTTGCAGTAGCACTTAAGATATGTACACCAAACCTACGCACCAAATTCTGTTCAAATAATTCTGTTCAAGTAAGCAGGAGCAGAAATAATTGATTTTTAATTTATTGTTTGTATGGGAGGTACCACGCCCCTTTGTCCAATTGGACCGAATTGTAAATCTAAACCATCCCGGGCACCACCCAGACGCATATACAAAAATTTATGCAAAGCGGTCCAGCCGTTTAGGAGGAGTTCACTGACAATGTCCGTACAGTAGAATTATATATACATATAAAGATTGGCCCTAAGACTTCTAATTACGAGTTGAAAATAAATTAAATTAAATTGAAAAAAAAATATCATTGAACAACTATCGTACTGACCTGATATGACATCTGCTGATTGTTTTCTGGTTTGAAAACTCAAATTACTACTTCAACTTATCGAGGTTTCCAGTTAATAGCAAGCATACAAAAAATACGCAACGAGAACTGAAGTCTTTTCTAAAAATAACTTGAAGCCCCAGTAAATACAAATATCTCATATCTGTATTAAACGCCATCTGAAACTTCTTCATATTTTGTTTATTAGAATACTAGGCGCTGCCGCTCACTTGAATAGCCCCCCTAACTCTTTAACATTAGTGACTACTCTTTAAAGTACACTTCACATAACGGTTCAGTTTTTACTTATTTGTTTCTCCTACTTCCGCACATCACCTACAAGAAACTTCAAGCCATGGAAGTGTCTCGTTATTTTAATCCGCTCTTTTCTTTTAAATGAGTGATAATTTTGTTCTTCTTTTTGGTCAATTTGAATAGGATAGGTGCTATTCAAGTGAGCGGCACTGTATGATATAAGCATGAACCAAATTCTCCTTAAGCGATCTAGGCGACACTAAATCAGTGTTATGAAAACTTCGAAGTGATAATTTAAACGCCGAACTACATTATCCATATGATAGTTAAAGCATAGTTTGTTATCCAAAACTACTCCCAAGCAATGTACACTGTGGACCACCTCAATACCTGTGCCACGATAAGATAAACTCAAGTTTAAATCATGATTAGAAAAAAGCATACCTTTTATTTATGGAATGCTGATTGAAAGTTTGTTTTCCACCACTCATGAGCAGATCAAATTTAATGCATAATTAATATTACTTTGCAGGACATCAGCAAATTCATATCCTCTATTAAAGAGCGATTTTACATCATCTGTAAACTGGTCATTCAAGTACAAAATTATAAAGTATTGAACTAAGTACCGAACCTTGAGGAACACCGCTTTGGACAGGTAAAACAAAGGACAACGAATCACTGGCAACAACATATTGACTCCTATCTATAGGTATGATGAAATCAGTCGACAGGTATTAACATCGAAATTAAAATTGGTGTATAATTTGTCTAATAAAACACCATAATCAACACGATCAAATGCTTTTTCCAAATCCAAGGACAATAACACGCAAATCTTTTCATCATACACTTCTTTCCTTAATTTAGGGTATTTGTTTGATGAAAAATGTATTGTAAATTACATATAACCGTGCGTCACTTTTTCACAAGAGTATGGCTTGAAGGGCATTATCCCTAAATGTGGGGATCAATAATTGATTGTCTCCCAATTCTCGCAAAGACTGCCATACGCTTTTGGTCATGTTGTTTATCTAGCAGCATTGAAATGCTTTCCACTTACAAAAAATCATCTAAAATAATTACTTTTAGGTAACCATTTCCTCAAGTTCTGCATATATTGTTGTATGTACCCAAAGACCCCAAGTTTATGATTTAGGTATACTTTCGCTCAATTCATAGTTTTTTTTTTTTGGTTTAGTTGATCAATTGAATGTTTATTATCCATTACTATGCTTCATTTAAAACTGTGAAAATGTGTTAGTATCCCTGTTCTCTGGGGTAAATTAGAATTGACCAATGAAATCCCTAAATATTTTAAGGTTAAAATCCTACTCTTTGCTGAATTTAATGCTATAAACAGCTTTACGCATAAATTTCCTACACCACAAATACGTTATAAAGTGCGAAATGTGTGTGTGTGTGTAGACTAGAGTAACCCCATCATTTGGTCATTGGAATCATTTCATAAAGTAGCTCAACCTTAAAATCCTTTTCTCAACGATTTGCAAAACAACGTGGCTGTAATAGAACCAAGTCGCCCTCTTAATGTTATCACTCAATGGCATGAAAAACAAATTGCTCATCATTTATGCTAAACATAATCATCACAGCCATTGTTCTCGAAGGATATGTATCAAGTCCTTTCTCTTTTTGTTTTCTTTTTTGTTTTGTTTGTTGCTTTGGTTTTGGGTACGCTGAGAGCTACGCATTTGGGTGTATGAAATACTGCCATATTTGTGACGAGTTCGAGGGTCAATTGTTGTCTTTAGGCGCACACACACACTCACACTTACGCTTAGCTACTAGCATATTCAGTATATGAGCGAATATGAGCAGTGTATGGTTACGCTATCCATTGCATGATGGCTATGTGTTAGTTGGTGCGTCTGGATCTGCGTGCGTGTCCATTTATGGACCATGGGATTACTGGGATTGTATGTGTGATTGTTTGTGTGTACGTGTGTTTATTACCCTCTATCATGTTGATGTTGTTTTTGCTGTTATGTTTTTATTGCAATGGTTCAATTTCAATCTGATTATGAAGAATTTATTTTGTTTGGACCGTTGATGTTAAGCCTCCATGTGCGTTTGTGTGCATATCACAACTAATCGTGTTTAAGGTCATAAGCCTCTGTTAACCGTTTGTTGTTCCAGTCCAACAGAGACAAACGAATATAGCGGATAGGTCTGCAAAGTTTGTCATAACGTTTGCAATTGTATGGATTTTGTGGGAGCACAAAATGCGACGACAATTAAGGCGGGAGATCCTTAAGGAAATTTTTGTAACCTAGCTGGGACAGAAAGAAAGAAGCATTTATGCTGCCAACTATTTTTTGACAACTATTATTTGCGCAATTAAGTTCCCGCTGTTTTTTTTTTTTTAAATTGAAATGCAATTTTATTATGGAAATATGTTTACAAATGATTCATTCAAAGTATTGCCCATTGCCAGCTGCTACTTTTACCCATCTTTCTGGCAAAGCTCGAATTCCGTCAGGGTAAAACTGTTCATTTTTAAGACTATCCACGAATCTAGACATTCCTTGATGTCGTCATATGAGTGGACCAGCTGGTCAGCTAGACCGTGTGCTGTCGATCAAAACAAATGACAATCGGACGGCGCAATATCCACTGAATTTGGCGGATGGTGTAAGATTTTCCATTTCAACGTTTCCAGGTTGGTTTTAATGGGCTTGGCCACGTGAGGCTGAGTGTTGTCTTGCTGGAGAATCACTTTTTCGTGCCCCTCCGCGTATTGTGGGCATTTCCTACGGTGAGCTCGGCTCAATCGCACTAATTGGTTTTGGTTTTACTGCATCTGATGGGATTGACAAGGCATCATCTATTATGAGCAGCTCCCCTGCGGCCAAAATCTCAACTTGGACTTGTGCTGACAACAATTGGATCATCTGAAGAAAACAATCGCCCACAAGCAAACATCTTTGGTAAAGAGGAGAAGAATTGTGTTCCAAGACAACACTAGGCTACATATTTCGATAGTGACATATCAGAGGCTCCGAAAGCTTGATTGGCAGGTTCTCACACTTCAACCAAATAGCTCGGACTTGACATGAAGTGATTATCACCTGTTCTTGTTTATGGCGAATGATGCTGGTTAAGTTTGTGAAAATCGACTATTCCAGTTTTTGGAGATGACAGTTTATATAAAAGATGGATAATGAATTTACCTTCAGAAGACCAAAAATTAATGAACAAAGCGATGTATATTTGACCTAAATCGGATCATTCCAACTAGGCTAAATAAAGCCTTTTGTGTCATCCAAAAATAATGGATTTATTTTTAGTACAACTTATAATAATATCTACGTCGAAAGGACTGAAATTTCCAGGACCTCTGAATATTTAATATTGTTTGCCTATAACTAATTCCAACCGTGGCAATTCAAGAAATGTTATTGGAAATAAAAAACTTGAATGAATTGATTTTCGTTTTGATTATTACGTATTTCATTTGGCAAAGGCAGGATATAATAAATTTACGGCTAAACGTGGGTTTCTTTATATATAACGGGCAAGCCCACATATATCGGTAGTGGCATATCAAAAGTTTCGAGAGCTTGATTGATAGGTTCTTATACATCAACAAGCAATCGCCTACAAGCAAACATCTTTGGCAAACAGGTGAGGAATAGTGTTCCAGGACAACACCAGGCTGCACATTTCAGCAATGACATATCAGAGGCTGTTATACATCAGCCAAATAACCTGGACTTGACATGAAATGATTATCACCTGTTGTGGTTTAGGTCGAATGATTTTGCTGGTGGAGCTCGTGGAAATTGATGATTTTAGGGATGAAGGTTTGTATAAAAAAGGCATAATGAATTTACCTTCCAAAGACAATAAATTAATGTGCAAAGCGCTGCATATTTGATCTACATACAACTATGCTATTATGAAGCCTTCAAGCAAAAATAATGGATTTATTTTTACTACACCTTATAATGATATTTAAGCCGAAATGGCCGAGTTTTCTCGGACCTCTGGATATTTAAAATTGTTTGTCTATAATTAATTCAAAGCTGACAATTCAAGATATATTAGTGGAAATGAAAAACTTTTATGAATTGATCTGCATTTTTATGATTACATATTTCATTTCGCAACGACAGTATATAATTAGATTATAACGACAGTATATAATAAACATGAATTTCTCTGTATATATCGGGCAGCTATTTTAAAATTTGACAATCGAATCAAGAAGGATTTCTTTTAGAAAACTCCGGTTTTTCTCTTGTGGCGAAAAGTTAGCAATGTATTTTCTAATAGTGTATTGCCGGTCAGGTTCCAGCATAATAAAAAGCTTTCACTTGCGTTATATGACGTTGCTTCGACAAGCGAATTAGCATGATTTTTCGTCAGAAGACTGGACGTTCACAGCTTAAAGTAGTTAAGGTTCCGCGACTGGCAGTGGCTTTTCGAACAGCGTTAGTTTCCTATTACGAGTAGTTTCCAATAACTCTTGGGTATGAAAAATCATTGAGTGATAACAATTGCCATAGAGAAATAAACCGGAGAACATCCAGAAGACTGGGTATTCACAGCTTAAAGTAGTTTAAGTTCCGCGACTGGCAGTGTCTTTAGAACGACGTTAGTTTCCTACTGCCAGTCGGGTTGGGTCGTTGGCTGATAAAAAATTACTATAGAGAAATAAATCACACAATACCTAATTTCTTTTAGGCGAAATAGGTTTTACGGGCAACACATCAATTTTCATGACCAATTCGTATGTTTCTCTTATGCAAAGTGCTTCCAAAATTCGGCCTCACCCAACCTGCAATAGTATTCACTGTTGTAGCTGATATTTATTATGACCCCACTATCCTCCATAATGTTTATTTGCAATTTTGTGTGTGTATGTGTGTGTTTTTCTTTTCTTGCGCTCCATATGGGTTTGGCCATGGTCCAATGCAATTTTTTTATATGCTTCTGACGAAACCTCTTTCAGGCCTCAATGTTTGGTGCTGCTGTTTTGTTTTTGCCTCACTCATCTTTTCACATTTTGCTCTCCAAACAATTCACACATAATTTCAGCAATATGAGTGTAGAATATCTATATACCCGTACACAAGTGTAGCAAATGCGTGTGCGTGATTGTCCCTTCACGTGCGTATATACGTTTTTGTTTGCCTAAAGTCTGAATGAAGCCTGAATACAGTGGCTGTATTGTGTATAGAAGTGGTGGTAGTTAGAAACCTCAAGGGGTTATTTGTTATGCCCAAATAAATATGCAATAAATTTAATATCAAAGTATTTAATCAGATATAATTTTATTATCTGCCCATTCTGTTGCTGAGTTTATACCCCCATCATGTACGAGTGCATGGTAATACAGTGTGTATGTGGGTATGTTAATGCTGGAAGTTGTCTTATCGGTATGCGAGTATGTCGCTGTATGTACATGATTTAATGGGTTCGTGTGAGCGAATGTTCTTGTCTTTGCTGTAATTCAAGTGATTTATTAAGTTGATTTGTACGCATTGTGCTGTGCATATTGAGAGATAAACGATAATGAGATTTAAGAAAATTTAAGAAATATTTATTTGCGTAAATTGATTCAATGGCAGCTTTAGGAAAACTGGTGCTCTTCGGAATGAAACCATGTGGAACACGCAATTCCTGTGCTTCACAATTCGATTCTGAATCTAATCAAGAAATTTGTGATTCCATGAAACAAATTATATTTGTAGATATATTGAACGTCTACAGAAATGTTTTTGTCATTGCAATGTAAAATTTGCATCAATTTTAACAAACTGCATCAGGATAATTTTTCGTTTTTTCGGTGCTCCTTCTAGGTTTAGGGACGCCGTCAAAAGAAATCCATAAAAAAATTATTTCATTTGAATAAGATCATCCTATTCATTTTTCCCATAAATTGTTTTGATGCCAGAATCTGCTAGAAAATATTAATTACAAGATTAGGAATAACACAGCTGTCCCAAGTTTTTCAAACAGATATGTGCTCTGCGACATAAAACAACTTAGTCTTCGTTCCCCATGTATCTGACATAAGGCACTAGTACTTGGGCGATTGAAATTAGAGATTGCAAAACGTGTCATACATATTTCAAAGTGAACTATACTCTACAATATTAACCTTAATAGTAACCACTTCTAATACATATTTAATCTGCAGTAGTTTAACTTTGGTCCTGTTATGAAAGCCTTACTCACGGTGTGCCATTACACATGGGATCCTTCTCCATCAATCCCCAACCCTTTTGGGTTTAGTCTAAGCACTTTTGAGATAAGAAATATGTCTCTTTGGACAATTTCCTCAAGACTTATTTCTTCTCTCAGCCAAAGCACCATTAACATACAGAGTCCACTGGGGTTTAACGTGAATCTATCTCTCTCTCTCGTGACCTTGTCCACGGTCTGCGACACACTGAGCATATAACAATGCGATTGCTACCGCCCCCCTGGCTTAGCCAAGTTAATGTTTAACTATCTAGGAACATAGGCTGACAATTTTGGGAGCACTCTACCGCCCCCAGCCCTTTCTTCCAGCCACAAGATACCAAATTGATTATACTAGTATGGAACATAAATCCCGTTGGCGGAGGTGAGGCCTATCTTACCGCCTCTGCCACTCTATGGGTCAGTAGCACCTGGTTTCAATGCAACTCCACATTCGATCACAAAGTACTCTACCAGCGATTTTGGTATCAACCACAACCCACTCGATGCTCTTACTAGGGGTCCTACACCAAATGAGCAGGTGGGAAGTCAGTCCGAGTTCCTCCTTAATATCGTCCATGTCGTTAAATTTTTATGACGATCGATTGGTTTTTTTGGCCATCATAACGGATGCCGGCCACATGTTACTCCAATATATTTCCCAATATGCCAAAGACATACTCATACACGTCAAATCACTTCAGTATATCTCCAATAGTTCATCAGATATAGCCATTCAGAATTGTTATTTGTGTGGACATCGCAACGCTTCTTTGTTCAATAAAACCTGCTATGGGCTATGATAACTTGCTTAGTGACTTAAATATATAGAGAAAATTTCAGGATAATTAGTTTATTCGGACCAAAGATATAAACATACAACTGCTAATATATTTATCATAACTGCTGTGGTCTTAAATATTTTCCATTAACTGAAACAGAACAAGTATTGAATACTAAATAATTCAGATTTTATTTTAATGCAGATGTTACAAAATAAATCAGTTGTATTTCGTCAAAAGCCAAAAGATAAAAATGTTTATGAAACACTTCATCTGAAAGAAATTTCTTCATCGTTTTCGTAAATATCGTTCGCATGAACGCGGGTTCAATCCCCAATACAGCTACCTATCACACCAGCAATTTGAGTCACCTAGATGTGTCTGATGAATGTTTCAAGTGGTAGAAAAGTCTAGCAAATGTTTCTCAATTTATCGTTTGGAATGGTCATTAAACTGTGGGGTCCCATTTAGAGAGTCTATAATATAGGCTGATTTTTTAATCGTAGTTTTTTTTTTTTTTTTTTGTTTGAAACACTCATCATTTGCATCATATATTAAAATTTTTTATTGGAATTGATAAATTGGTCTTTACCAATTAATTTTTAACGATAATTTCATGTAAATGTTGTCCGCGGATCCATCTCAAAATGTCCATTCGGAAGGTGCAATTTTTTGTCACTTTTTCGAGCATTTCGGCCTGTATTACACGAATAGCGCGTGTTAATCTATCTTGTAAGGCTTCAGTAGTGGTCGGCTTGTCCACATAGACTAACGATTTGACATAACCCTACAAGAAATAATCAAGAGGCGTTAAATCGCAAGTTTTTGGGGGCTAACTCACAAAGCCAAATCAAGAGATAAGCTGCTCACCAAATTCATCCCTCAACATATTCATTAGTTCACGAGCAGTGTGGCCAACTGGGAGGGGGAAAAAAAATCGCGTATCATGGCTCGTTACCGTTCTCCGTTGACGGTAACGTTTCTTCCATGGTCGTCTTTGAAGAAAAATGGACCGATGATGCCACCGGCTCATAAACCACACCAGACTGTCGTTTTTTCGTGATGCATCGATAATTCATGTATGGCATGTGGCTGTTCATCACCTCAGATGTGATAGTTTTGCTTGTGTACGTATCCGTTCAGCCAGAAATGAGCCTTATCGATGAACACAAATTTCCGATAAACCAGCGGATTTTCATTGAGTTTCTGTAAGGCTCATTCATCAAATATTATATTGTGGTAGGTTATTCGTCATTCCATAACGATGTAAGGGAAATCGTTTTACTAGTACTGGATGTAGTTCACCTTATTAGTCTTCAATTTGTGTTGTATCGTAAAAGAATTTCTTTGAATATCTTACGTCCTTAGAAGTGAGTTGAATTTTATGTTCTTTTAAGCAAAATTCTTTTCTGTAAACGTAGAAATGATCCAGAAATAGCAAATTCAGTTGCAAATTTCCTAATAAAGTACCAGTACAACAGTAAGATGATCTCGAAAACCGGATTCAGATTCTGGAGAAGAAAAGCTTTATGCTTAAAAGTTGACACCGAAGAATGTTAGTTACAATTAATTTGTTCCTCAAAACTTTTAATCGTTATGGTTAAATTCAAAAATTAAAGGAAAGAATTATCTGAACTACATCTTTATGCAATTTTCTAAACCTCAGCCCCACTTAATTTCTTAAATTGGCCTATATAGTTAGCTTAGTTTTAACCATATAGGCCAATTTAAGAAATTAAGCCGGGCTGAGGTCTACAAAATCGGATAAAGATGTAGTTCAGATAATTGTTTAGCTAACACAGTAAACAATCATTTGCACTTCGATTCCGAACTAGTCACCTCAGAGTGTTTGACTGCCTCACCACTATTGGACATATATTTCAAATATGAAAATTTATGTTGGGTGGCTGGTTTTTAATACAGAGTGGCGCACCAATTTCACTGCAATAAGAAATTCAAACAACTTTTTTTCAATCAATGTATTTTACTTTTTTTTGGTTTTACTTTTGGTTTTGAAGATGATAGACTGTAAATGATCTCCATGCTCGTTCACGCTTACACGACACCTGATCAGAAAGTTATTCATTGCGAGATCGTCTCAATTATTGGGAAATTCTTTGTGTAATTTAAAACATCAGCTTGATGGATTTGCATTTTTCGAAATGTCCTTGTCGAATTATTTTACGTATCTCTGCATTAGGAGAACCAAATCAGTACATTGTGCCCTTTGTTGTGAATGCTGTTGCGTCGAGCAACCCTTTCTATATGTGACCTTAAAAAAATTTTATTTATGTATATAGTTTCAGTTTTTTCTCTTTTTTTACTCCTTTTCAATATGTGAAGCACCAAAAATCAAAGCAATTTGTACCTGTGCCAAAATCGGTGACGCTTTACATTGCCCAACATACTTAATTCATTTTATTACCGATTGACCTCTTCTTTTTTGCAACAAAAAATGTTACCTTCTTTGACTTTGTCTTTCTCACTTCACACTATTTGGCTGTTGCCTTTCCCTCACGGTGGCCTCCAGAGTGGACTTAGTAGTTGTGCTGGAGCTGTTTCTTTTATACAACTTTTTTCTTTAGCTTGTTTTCATCGCCGCCATTGTCGTCGTTTGCGTTTCCTGCAATTAATCACTTTCAAGTGAAAATTCCTTCAAATAAACTGTAAATTACTTGACAAAAAGGACCAACACTCTTAAACTCCCATAGAGCAACCTTCCTCCACTTACCCCTTAACATCAAAATTGTTTCGCAACAACTACAGTAACAATAACGAAATATGAATTTGTCCCGCTTTTAATGACGTTTTCGTAGCGCTTCGGACGAGTATGCGTTAGAATATAGGCAAGCGTTTTTTTTTATGTGTTCGTGTGTGTGTGTGTGTGTGTGTTCATTAAACGGAAACGGATATGTAAATGTTGGCTGTATAATAAATGATGGTGCAGAATACTTTTTAATAGTTTTTGCATTGTTGTGTACAGTGAATGGGAAATGAATGCCTTTGAAACGAAATTGTTACACCAGAGAAAAGGGAACAAATATAATTACTGTAACTGTAGAGAAGCAGCTCGAGGGAGGGCGGGAAATACAAAGAAAATAAGAGATTTTGTCAAGTTGAAGTGAGTTTTTAGAGGTGAAATCATACCAAATTATAAATTATATTTAGTTAACAACATGTTGCTCTTTTGGTATTGAAGCAAAGAGAATAAGACTAAACACTTTCAGTTGAAAATGTATTTCAATGGGATTTTAAACTCATCAAGAAGACTTTAAGGGAAAAGAAAAACAATAAGAGGCGAAATAAAAACAAAATTTAGGGTAAGGCTGGGCTTAAGTTGGAATAACTTTTCCACAGAAATTTGGACAATTTTAAATAAATAAGTCAAAAAATTCTTAACTTTTTAAAAAAAATTTGGTTAACCTTTTCAACAAGTATTTAAAATCTTAAACAAAATAAGGAAGTACAGTAAACGGTGATCTTATTAACATAAGCTATATTAATAACCGAGAAATATAAAGTAAACTTAGCATTAAATTTGTTCGAACGGACGCTTCTTTAGCTTTCCTTAGTCCCCTGTGCCATGAGACAAAAAACGTCGACTTTCGTTTTTCGGTGAAAATTTCCATAATGCAGCAGTTTTCAATAACCATGTCCACAATGAAGGCGAAATTATTAAATAGTATTTATATTCGTTTTTGCATTTATTGCCGATCTTCAATATAATATCATCTAGGTTCTTACTTTGTTTCAAGATCGTTTTTCCTTTAACAATTATTTACTGTTGCTAATAGAAATATAATTAAAAAACTTGAGAAATTTAATCTATTGACGCATAGCTATTTTGATATTCGCCAAAATACCATCTCCAGCGCCTTTAGTTGTTTGTGCTTTCACGAACATCAGAACCACCCTAAGTGTCCATAAATTCACAAAATAATTGAGAAGTTTTACACACCGGTACGAAAATGTTCTCAACGAAGAGCACAAGTTAAATACAGATCTATTATCACAATTTCTTGTCAATGTTTACGAGGTGTAAGGTAAAAAAATAAGGTGAATTTTCAAATTAGAGATACATAACTTCCCTTAGGAATATTGAGGGAGATTTTTGTGCTTTCTTAGGTTGTGATTGCAAATTTTCGTCTTTTGTGGCCAAAATTCCGTAGTAATTTTGACCTCTTGGGTCAACCTGTGAGGGAGGGATGCTTCTGGAATACTTCGAGTTTGTAAGTTTTTGGCTAGATTTTGGGCTCAATTTTCTTTTTAGGATGGGAAAGTAAACGTCTATCCCAATTTGAACCGTTTCATTTTGAGGTTTTTGTATCGGTATAGCGCCCTTCGAAGTCGATAGTAGCATTCGCAAGAGTTGCCACTATATCACCGTTTGCACGAATGGAAGTTGAAATATCGGAATTTTAACTTGGGGGCGAACTGATTGTTTGTGGAGCATGGGAAAACGAAGTACTTACGGGCATACTTTTAGGCGGCAACATATTTTGTCCACTTGCCAAACTGTCATTGTTTGGAGATATGTGAGCTGAGGGGGAATTCATAATGACAGTAGTTTTCGCGGTTAGGAAAGCACTGTCATCTTTTTTGTTTTGGGATGCACTTTTCTGACACTCGTTGGCATTTATTAAGAGATAGGCATTTCTGCCGCTGAGACTCAGACGTCTCTCTGAGTGTGAGATATTCATATAGACACTTTTCGCCTTAAGATATGCGAAATGTAAACTATATTTTTTCCAAATTTGTTGTGACTGTGATATTATAAATTGTATGCTAATATCACTGCACTGGGGAATTTCGATTTAGCGTCTTCTGACTGAATATTTTTGGGCTAAGAGTATATCTTAACTTTTTTATAATTATTTTTCTAGAGCCGACGCACAAACGCGTCTGCACAGAGGGAAAAACACTCAATTTGAATAATTGTTGTAAATTTTATAAGAAACATTCAATAAAGGAAATGAATGGAAAAAAATTCAAATTTCGCGGGCTACGTTCTTTCGACTTTGGACTATTTTTTTTTGTGTTGGTACACTCGTCTCGAAGATATGTTGACGGTTTTATCCATACAGCACGTTCAATTTGTTTGTGATAGGCATAAATAAGACAAGTATTTTGAGTGTTCGGCGATTCGGTTTTTATCTCCTCAATCGTCGCAAAACGCCTGCTTTCCATGGGTCACTTCAATCTTAGGAACAGAAGAAAGTCGCAGGAGGCCAAATCTGGTGAATACGGTGGCTGAGGCATGATAATGGTGTTGTTATTGGCCAAATAATCTCTCACAATCATAGATGAATGAGCAGGTGCATTATCATGATTCGAAAGCCATGAATTTTTTCCACAATTCCGGTCCTTTTTTTGTATTGTTTCACGCAAACGGCTCATAACTTCAAGGTAATACTCCTTATTTACTTTACGAACTTGGCGTGCTTTTTTTGTTTTTGGTTCTCCTGGACTCTTCCATTGAGACGATTAGTCTTTGGTTTAGATGTCATAACGATATACTCGTACTCATGATTCGTCACCAGTTATGACCATTTTAAGCAAATCTGGATCATCGTTGGGGTCATTCAACAATTCCTGAGCTATGCTCATGCCACGTTGTTTTTGGTCAAAATTCAGCAATTTTGGAACGAACTTCGCTGCCAGACGCTTCATGCCCAAAATTTCCGAAAATATTGCATGGTATGAGCTAACCGATATGCCGACATCCTCAGCAGCTTCTCTAATTGTGATTGAACGATTCGTATATTGGGATAAAATCTTCGCGTACTTCTATTTGGTTTTTCTCCTAAATGAATTGAATGAATTGATGTTTGAAAGTGCTCTCAACAAAGAGCACGAATTAAATATACATCAATTGTCACAAGTTCTTGTTAACGTTTATATTGGGATGATAACTTCTGGCACATCTCGTTGTTTTTTTCCTGAAAAATACAACGAATTTTAAAAAATAATTGTTTCTTATGTCCCTAAGCTGTAGTAAAAGTTCATTCATTTGTTCGAGGCAATAACATGGTTTTTATTCCTCTTCTTTTCTGTTTACCCCTAAAAGTAGGAATTTCAACTTTTTTTGAGAAATTCGTCATTATTTATCAACAATACTTCTCTACTTCCCTCAATGCGATACCTTTTTATAAAAGGATTTGCCAATAGTTAACCTAAAAGTCTTATCCTTTTTAAACCTGTAAACAGATAATGTTGCAAAATCTACAAAATACTTTAAATAAGGCAGTAAATCGAATTTCCGTTCATTCAGCATTGTCATTGAAATCATGGAATTATGTTACGGATCATTGTGTTGCTGAAAGAATACTATTTTTTGTTATTTGGGAACCTTTTTTTTTTGATTTCGTCTTTCAAACAATCAAAGATTGTCAAATGATATTTGTGAACAAAATCGTAGGGGAAAGGGTGGTGCTTAGCTGGAAGCAATGACGTTAGGTAGCTTTGGGTGGAGAGCAGAAAAAGAGGTTAGAAGGGAGCTGTAGCTAGACCATCGGGCTGAGGTAACCGATATCCTGTACAGCTCGTCTTAACAACAGTACGCGATGATGTTACGGCGATGCGTGGAAAAAAAGGTTTTGTGATCCAAAACTGTTGCAAATCTTTGATGAGCAAATGTTTCTGGTGGACATCCTCTTTTGGAAATGAAAATTTGACTTCTAATATTAGTCTACGTCGAAATGGCAAATATATGTTGAGGCAAATGAAACAAGTGGAGTTAGTTTGAATTCAGGGATTTTCCTTTAACGCTCACCGCTTGAATTATAAAAAGTTAGTGAAGTTCTTGCAACATATCAACTTAAAAAGAAACAAAGTTTTCTTCGTTATATCTTTTCAAACATAAAATTTTATAAAACGAACAAATAATCATGTAGATTTCGGGGTCTAACCCAAAGACCTAGGGCTAAGTATGGCAAGAAGACTACCTGATCACTGTAGTGTTTTTTTTTTTTTATCACTGTCGTGTTTTGGCCATTAAGGAAGTGGCAGAATGGCTGATATATAACTTCCTCACCACTGTACTGCTTAACATATTCTCTGACAGTCAAGCTGCCATTAAATCCCTGGATTCTGTCTTCCTGAACTCAACATCAGCCTCTTAACGAGATGGCTCAACATTTCAACATTCATCTTATGTGGGTGCCGGACCAAAGGGACATACCAGGAAACTGCAGAGCAGACGGGTGAGCTGGCAAAACTAGGAACAACTTCACAGACTCCAGCCGAGTTGGAGTCCGTAGTTATGCCTCTAGCCTTTTGAAAGCTCTCACTGCATGATGGGGCATATTTACCAGCAAATGGTAGATGGGCGGCTGTCCGAGACTGTAATCAATCCAGACAGATCTGATCTCGCCTACAGCTGAAGCGTTCACGCACACTGCTGTTGCTATCAAGACCCAACGTCACATTACTTGTATCTTTCATGTGAGATTGAAGGTAGAGACTAGTAACTTCTGCAGAAGGTATGGGGATAAAGGGGAGGAGGAATCCATAGAACACCTACTCTGCAATTATCCTGCCCTGGCGAACAGGTGGGGATCACCACTGGGCTTTTATTTCTTTAGGGACCTGGGAGACCTGGATGATATAGATATTGTCCGACTTAAGAGCTTCTTAGGGCGCTCAGGATGGTTCGACATTGGAAACTAGGGACATCCATACCTCTAGTTTCCGTGGTATCACAATGGACTACAAAATCTAAGTAAGTATGTCTATTCAGACTGCCTTACTGACCTAACTAACCTAACCTAACCATAGCCAGATGTGAGGTAGTGGTAGGCATGTTTGTTAACTTAAACTTTACGGAAGATAATTTAAAATTTTATATTTCATTTGTCAGCTTTCTAATGTATTCAAGTAGTTTTAATAGTAATTTTTAGTGAGACTAATAAATTCATTATTCTTACAATAATTAATGACTCCCTGATTAATATCGAAATATTGAGTTTATTGAGTTTTATTGAGTTTATTCGCTATTCACCAGCTTTCATTGGTTCTATCGATAGGCTCGTGTATTTTCAGCTGCATGAAATGACATTCACTAGGACCTTTTCGAACTACGGTATCCCGATTCGATTTAGGATTACATGTCGCATGGAGAATCTTTTTTACTGCATGTAAAATGTTAGCAACAGTACTTCAAATCAGTAACATTTTGAGGTTTTTGTTGCACGGTTAGTAAACGCGATATCCATTTGAAAAAATTTGTCTTTTTTTCCAGCAAAATGGATTCTTTATGACACCTCTCTACTGCAAATTCCTTTTTCTGGATTTATTTTCTATAGTTTCCGATTCATCCATGTCATTTGAATATTCACTGCATTTGAAATCGCCAATGTCGATACAACCTCGTTTAAAATCAGCAAACCATAGGCAGATGGTTTTTTCAGCGAAGGAGAGTCCGCATAACGATTTTCAGTTTTTAATCAATGCATAAAACTCATCTTTTTTCATTAATAACAAACAAAAAAAGTAGGATCACAAATCATTCATAACATTTTGAGACGCTTCGTTTGACAGATGTAACTTTCTAAAAAGAATATCGAGAGACGACATCAGATTGATAGTACTGGGTCTAATTAATCGAATTTTTGCGTCGATTCAGTGGTGAAGATGAAAAGTGTATCTAATAGCACACACTCAAAGTGGAGCGGTAGACATCTCCTTGCTACCCATCAGCGAATTGTTTAAAAGTCTTGAAATTTTCCGCTAAGGAGATGAAACTAAATAGAATTTTCGTTTGATAGTATGTTGTGCAAATTTTCTGATAGTGTTGTTGCTAATAAATCTTTTAAAAAAGGTAGTCCAAATTTCTGTACCTGTTATATTTTTTTTAAATCATTTCAATTTTAATGGGGTATCACTGTATTTTTTTTTTGACGAAAAGAACTATATTAAGAAGTGAATTCATATAGGAAATTGATCAGTTAAAAATTGTTTGTACTGTATCTTCTCTAACGATCTATACTCGTAAATGGTATAAAAAGGTGATCCGCAATTTTGTAAATTTTACGGTCTACAGGAAAGTCAATCAATTCTTAGAAAGCAATCTTTTCTCGGCGATCTTTTCTTAGGATCTGATATACCTTTTTTGTAATCATTTTGATAAATGTACTTCTGCATCCATTGCGGCATATCTTCCACTAAAAACGAAAAAGAAAAACTTTCAACTCTGGCCTCACCATGCGCTGGAAAGTGAAAATTTGAAATGAAGTGAGGTTTTAAACGCGGCTGTTTTCCCCTTTGTGTGTGTTGCCTTAGACCAAGCATGAAGATTTCTTTTGTTGCCTCTGTGAATGTTTTCAAACATGGTTTCTAACATTGGGATATCCCACATTATCCAAATTATTAGACCTCCCAGCTTATTTCCTTAGCAGTTTGCACTCGATTTATTTGAATTCATAGTCAAACAATTTCCTTATGTTAAGAAAATTCATTTCACTTACCCTCTATACCCTTTTCCAACGCCCTCAAACGTCAACAGCACCAGTAGGTTAAGAAAGAAAAATTCTGGTAGAAAAAGGAATGCTTAAGGAATTTGACATTTGAGTAGGCCTCCTTGTAAAACGTCATTGCAAGGACATTATTATTAGTTTCGTAGTTAATAATGATGGCACAGGGTTGGAGGGGTTGGTAACATCGGTAAACGTCTAGGAAAATAAGTTCAAATGAAAAAATTGAAGCAACAGTGAGACAATGTAGTAAAAAGAAGTCATTTTAGGGGAAATAGAAAATTAACGAATATATTAGGTATTTTTCGCAAAAGACAATCGCCTCCTGATTTGTGAAGATTTGTGCCTATATATTCATGTATATTCTTAAGAAAAAAAGAACAGAAATTACAAACTTTACCACTGTTCTTTATTGAAGTACTGAAACGATGGTTACATGAACATCGGTAGATGAAACGCTCTGTTGCTGACGACTTACTCCTTACTCTAACTCCTACGATTTTCCTATTTCTTGTGCCCATTTCATTCATAGCAATCGACCAAGTACCAGCCTTGTTTTTCCTGTTGTTTGCATTGAAATCGGTCTAGAAATAAATTGTTTTTTCAATTTCAATTCATTGTCGTATTTTGTTTATTTTCTGTATGGCGACGACCAAAAAGCAGCATAAAAAGAAATCTTCAAGCTTGGTCTAAGGCAGCGCACAGAAAAAGGGAGACCGTTTTGCGGCGCGCCACATTGAGCAGTATTTGATTTAAGTACCCACCGCACGTTGATTGCATGACGTATGTTGGTGACAGTTCTCATTTGGTCGGCCGTATACAGTGAGACGATTGCAATGACAATCCCCTCTACATGAATGCATAAAAGTGGTTTCACATCAAGTCAAAATTACACAAAAAAGGTCTATGTTTATTCGTATGAACCAAAAGACTAATAGCGATATTAACCTCTAGTGGAACTAGCATTTTCTTACTGTTTTGACTGAAAAAGGAAGCTCTAAATTTGTCATTGTGGGTTTTGTTTTAAACTATCGCACATGCAGATATCTGCTTGTGGTAGTTGACTTTTGTACTAATTTCGGCAACAAAATAAATTTAGTTATTATTTTATTCACCTATCCCATCTTGCTCATAATCTTCCGCTGCTGAGTTTATTATAGATACCGGTTATTGAAGGCGAAAAATGTTTTGAGTAAAATAAAGTACAACAAATTTTGATTGAAAACAAATTTCAGGAGAAACAGAAGCTTTTGACTATTTCTTTGCCTGGGCTGAATAGCAATGTGTTGACGTTGATAATAGTGAATGAATGCTGAAGTTTCACTGGATTAGTTTGAAATACCTCTAATCATTCTTGCGAAATCAATGCATATTCCTGCTGCGAAACTATGTGGTCTCCAATTTGACGACAGATTTTTGACCATACATTCTGTCAAAAGAATACCTGAAACTGTCAATTTGAAAAAGCCTGCAAAAAGAGATTGTCAAAATTTTTCATGTCGCTGAGAAGGCACGATTGTCCTTCTAAAAAAAATCATACTGAATTTATTTTGAAAACATACTCAAATTAACTTTACCAAATCTTCTCATTACTACTAAATTTTTGCTGCAAACAAGCAAGTGAAAGTAAAAATTAACTAAATTTTAGTTAGTTTAGTGCGTAAATAATATTTATTTTTAATTATATTTCAAACTAGCCGACCCGGCAAACGTTGCTTTGCCTTCAAATTTTATTTTTATTGGAAATGTTTCATGCCAATAAGAAACGCCTATATTTGCAGAAGAACTTAAAATATGTTCACTCAACCGAAATACAAAATTCTGTTTAAATACCGTTAGCAGGAGCAGAAATAATTGCTTTTTAATTTGTGGTTTGTATAGGAGGTACCACTCCACATTGTCCAATTCCGCCCATATTTGCAGCAGCACTTAAGATATGTACACCAAACCGACGTACCAAATTTTGTTCAAATACCGTAAACAAGAGCAGAAATATTGGATATTTAATTATGGTTTGTATGGGAGGTACCTCGCCCCATTGTCCAATCTCGCCCATATTTGCAGTAGCACTTAAAATATGTACACCAAACCTACGCACCAAATTTTGTTCAAATACCGTAAGCAGGAGCAGAAATAATTGATTTTTAATTTTTTGTTTGTATGGGAGGTACCACGCCCCTTTGTCCAATCCCACCCATATTTGTAGCAGCACTGGAAACATTTACATTTGTAGCCGTTTTACAATTTTAGATAAATCGAAAAAAGTGGGCGTGGTAAATTTTTCTTTCCATAAAAACCTAAGTTGGACTACGACGAACATTTAAAAAAAAATTATTCTATTCGGTCCAGCCGTTCTCAACTGATGTCCTTACCAATGAACGGCATTTGATTTTTATTTATATAGATAAGTACGCAAATTTTTTCGAATAATTTTCCTGCTTATCTTAAGAGAGGAAGTTCTTGGCGCCAAGTAGACGCCAATTCTATTCAATTTGAGTTCGTTTTAGCTCAAAACTATTTCACTTTTTTTGTCATTAGTTTGATCACAGTGATCGATTCTGTCAGTTCATCTCAAAAGTGCTCTACGATTCTTACAAAAAAATTATCGAACAAAAAAATGCATCCCAAATTCTGTAATGTTAATAGAATATCGCGCATCGAATCGCTGCTAATGTAACAGAAGACTCACGATCAATCAACTTTATCAAAACCGCGTGCATATAACTTGGGCAATCCATTCAAAAGCGGTCGAGACTTAAAAAAATAAATCGTCATTTTAGTTTGGGAGATATATCCGCTGAACTTTGTGTGTCTCATAAATAAATTTTGTGTGATTATTTATATATGTAACGCGTTGCCGCTCGACTATTTTCAAAAGACCTAACCTCTTTTCTTCAAAAAAAAAAAAAAAAAAAAAAAAACTTAATCGCACAAAGATCGTAAAGATACGCCAAGACGGGTCAATTTCAATCCCACAAATACAAAACGCTTCACAAACTCTGTCGGGATATCGGTTTAAGAATTTTTGTTTTGGAATGGAGACCTCTAACTACTAAGTCCAAAACGAAGAAAAAAAATACGTCAAAGTTGAATAAAAGTCAATATAATTTTGGCGTTACTGTGCACTCGAAATTCTTGTTAGAAGCCCTGACTATAAATAAAGAAAATTATTTGAGGGTTATGCGGCGTTTGAGTAAGCATATCCATCGAAAAGACCAGATTTGAGAAAAGACAGCGTACGGACTTAACATCGATGACGCACCATCTCACAAGACTATCATTGTGAATGAATTTCAGATTGGATTTTTATTTTTCTAAACCTCTAAATACTACTTTGAGCCACCCGTTTTTAGTCGATAGAAGACATAAATAAGAATTTGCGGCGTGAACTGAAGTCTTCTCTGGAAAATTCGTTAAAAAAATATCTTTTGATGTCTGATTTGCCAATATTTTTCGTTTTACTGATCCATTACTGAAAGGATATGCGTCCGCAGCATAGTTTCCGGGACCATCAGTCGCTTCGTCACCAAGAACGCCGCTATACTCTGGAATCTAGTGGAGTTCGAGACTCTGGTTTGCCAAGGATTTCCTGCGCGGTTTCATCGCATTATAAAAATGAAAATTATTAACACAAAATTCCTTTCTAGGGTTTACACGGTGATTGAATCATGCCTGTCAATTTAGCTGGGAAACCCAATAACTCAAGAAAGCTTTTGTCAAATGAAAAATTTGACGCCGTAGTATCGTTCGCAAAATATTGACTATCAAGACCGACGGTGAAAGGATTTTAATGGAGAGTAAATCTAAAATTTTCAAAATTATAAACCTTTTTCAGACTTTTTCAAATGTCACTTTAGAGGTACTGATTTCGATTTGAAATTTTTAAAATTATAAACTTTTTAAAAATTTGGCAAATGTCCTCTTTTTTGCCACTTTGAACGTGCTGATTTCGATGCGCAATTTTTAAAATTATAAACCTTTTTCAAACATTTGCCAATGTTTCCGTTTTTTAGGCACTTTGAAGGTATTGATTTTGATTAGAAATTTTAAAAATTATAAACTATTTTCAAACTTTTGGCAAATGTCTTCTTTTTTTAACCACTTTAAAGGACTGATTTCGAATCGTAATTTTTAAAATTATAAACTTTTTCAAACTTTTAGCAAATGTCATCCTTTTATGTGCCACTTGGAAGGTGCTGATTTCGGTTTGAAATTTTTAAAATTATAAACTTTTTAAAAATTTGGCGAATGTCCTCCTTTTTGCCACTTTGAAGGTGCTGATTTCATTACGCAATTTTTAAAATTATAAACCTATTCCAAACATTCGCCAATGTTTTCTTTTTTAGCCACTTTGAAGGTATTGATTTTGATTAGAAATATTTAAAATTATAAACTTTTTTCAAAATTTTGGCAAATGTCATCTTTTTTGTACCACTTTGAAAGTGCTCTATTCAATTCAAAATTTTTAAAATTATAACTTTTTTCAAAATGTTGGCAAATGTCATCCTTTTTTATGCCATTTTGCAGGTGCTGATTTCGATACGCAATTTTTAAAATTATAAACCTTTTTCAAACTTTTAGCAAATGTCATCCTATTTCGTGCCACTTTGAAGGTCCTGATTTCGATATGCAATTTTTAAAATTATAAACGTTTTTCAAACTTTTGCCAAATGTTTTCTTTTTTTAGCCACTTTGAAGGTACTGAGTTTACTTAGAAATTTTAAAAATTAAAAACCTTTTTCAAACTTTTGGCAAATGTGTTATTTTCTTTTGTCACATTAGAAGTATTGATTTCGATTTGAAACGACTGCAAAGATGGACCCTCTATTAACAAATTTGTCATTTTATGAATACCGGAGACTGTATGTAGAGGGATTATCTGATTCATTGGGTTTAAGACACACAATTTAATTCAATTTTTGTCAGTCTATTTTTTTCTGATAAACTCTTGAATGTTTATAGAGCCTTAGAGTCATGCTCAAAAAAAAAATTTATTGAATTTATTGAGTTTGAGGATAATTTTTATAAATTTTTATAAATTGTGATTTATAAACCTCTGATTTTTAAATATTTTTATACATTTTTGATTTTAAATTGTGATTTATAAACCTCTTTGAATTTGTCTCTCCTATCGACTCCAAAAGGGTTAATATTTGTTTTGAAATACACCATTTCTCAGAAAATGAATATGTTATTTCATCATGCAACCCCATACAGCGGCGACGGCTCAACTGATTGTTATTATATCACTTAACAGAGGAAAAAACATATAAATAAAATAAAAACATTGAAAGTAGAACAGCGTGATTGCCTACTTGCATCAAAGGGGAAATAATGGATCCAGCAAAGTTATAAAATCATTCTTTGTATAAAGTTAATACCCCATATTTTATTAACAATCTACTTATTTGCATGCAGTTGGAGTTACCGTGTAATGAAATTACTTGACATATTTTTAATAGGAATCCCTCCCGGGACATTGGAATTTGTGTTACTTTAAGTCAAGTCAGCCAAAAAACATTACATCCAGATTTCGTTCAAGTGGAAGAGACGATTGTGCAAAGATCTTATTATATATAAAGTTACAGAAAATGAAACCCAAAAATTCCATCGAGAGATAAAAGGTATAGGCCAAGGCAAGTGTGGATCTCCGATGTTACAACAAAAGTGATGGAATGATAAAAGTTTGCTCAATGGGTACTCAAAGACTGCTGCACATATTTGGAAAATCCTTTGCAGTTTATTATTTTCGGAAAGCAGTACAAGTGAAAAAATCAGTACCCGCTTCCATGGCAAAACTATGTAAGAAAAGAAATAATATAGCTTAAGATTCTTGGCCTACTCGCGGAGCTAGTTAAGAGCCTTAGGAATGTGCCGATTATGGGAATGCATCAGCTTCTGCACAAGATTTAACTAGACGAAAGCATCCCAGATGATTAGAACTAAAGGTATACCAGAAAATATTGCCCTCTGATTTTAAAAAGACTATCCAAGTACATGTATAAACTATCAAGGGAATCCTCTTTTACTCATCGCATATAAACCTCAATTTTTGTAACTTTAAACTGATAAATTGACAAAATATTCATATTGTGCAAATCCCGGAAAAGGCCCAGAGAACCCAAATCAACGCATATAACCTTTTCACCGACTGTAAAATTGACTTCCATATTTTAATATGGTAACAATTTGTCAAAATCATGGCTGTTTTACCGGCAGTAACGTAACAATTGAAAACACCTCAAACATTGCTCTGAAGTCGCTCACATTAGCGTTTATATTCGGGATGATGCTTTCCGGTTGATGTGCATCATAGATTGATGCATGACTCCACTAAAATTCATCCACACACTCATACATGTTCGTGCTGTAGACGTTAGGCGACCTGCGATCATTTTTCGTTTGTTCTTTTTTTGTTCTTTAAAACATTCATGTGATAATTTGATTCCATAGCGCAAATAGTCCATAGATTTCGAGATTTGGTAGTCCACCGATGGTAAACAGTACGTTATCAAATCAAAATTTGTTAATAAACAGCTCAAAGGCGCCATCTGTTGTGCCTTTTAAGAAGTTATTGATTTGTTAAGCTGGAGTTTGAGCGCTATCTATCAAACAGTTTATGTACAGTGGTCGATTTTGTTAGTTCGTCTCAAGTATGTTCTTTGATTTTTACAATATATTAATGAAATATGTACATACATATGAGTGGACCAGTGCATCCAGACGTGCTCGAGATGTGGTAGAATATTTGCCTTGTTCTGGTCGACCATTAACGTCTTCAACTGAAATTAATATCGATAAAGTGATCCTTTACTAGTGGCTGAAAAATCATCATTTACATTTGGTAGAGGTACTTTCTATATCTCTTGAATCAATTCGTACTATTTTATACTATTGTTAGGGTATGAAATCCTTTACTGTTCGACTAATTCCAAAAGATCTGAATCTTTCTTAAAGACTCAATCTCGTAAAAGTCATTGAGGGCATGGCTGAATGAGTCACATTCGAGCCCACATTCGTGAAACTTATTATAACTGATGATGAGGAATTTAATGTGCAGGCCAGCAACAAGTTTCAGATTGTTGTCTTCCAGACTGGACCGGAACCGAAATACCGCGTCAAAGTCAAAGTAGGAGGTATTCGTTTCATACGTTTCCGGCTGATTTTGTCATTCCCCAAAAGTTAGCACTTCGAGGTGCCCGCTTTAAGTCGATAGAAGGCATAAAAGAGGATTTGTGGCGAGAACTGCAGTTGGTTTCGGGAAAATGCGTTTTGAAAATATTTAAAAATTTAATTTTTGGTTTGCATAAATGTAGTATTTCGGAAGGACTCTTCATTGAAAAGAGATACAATAAATTCGAATCAATAGTAAATATTTTATGTTTTATTAAGCAAATCCTGATACTTTTTTTACAGCATGTATTTTTGATGGTTAATTTTTAATATCTCCAATTTTATATAATAAAAGTAAAAAAAAAAATAAATTTGGTAAAAAAAAAATTTAAAAAAAAATGCGTCAGGCTTTACTTGGTATCTTTGGAATTTGTACGGAAAGAAGGTAAAGCTGAAATGTTGATGATCATATTTGCTGGAGTTACAGATTTATAGAGCTGGTGCCAAACAGCTATTATAGCCTTTTGTGATAATGCAAAAATAGTAAGGATTCTAATCTGTAATTTAGATTTTGGTATTAAAACTCTTTGCTTAGTGAAGGTGCTAAATTTAACACCAACTTATGTCTAATATCTTTTGTTAATTTCGCATGCCATAAAATTCTTTTACAACTCACCAGAAAACGTTTGCTCAATCGTCTCAACTGTAAATTGAAGAAGGCACCATCGGTATTTGTGGTCTAAAACGGAAATTAATTAAAGATTTCCTTGCCTTTCAGAAGAGAAATGAGAGAAATAGGAGTAGGTAGCACTTGCTAAATGACTATAAAAATGTAATTCATTACCTACGTTTTGGTTTATATTTCTATTTTTTATTTTATTTTTATTATTTTTTTTTTTGTTGTTGCTCCAACTACGCACAAACACTTGGGGTTTCGAACTTCGTCTTCTTCGCACTTAAGCTTCCGGTTTAAAATGAGGTTGTATAAGTGAGAAAGTGGGTAGGAGGATCAAGAAGAGGAAAAAATGCAATTAAAACAGCTGGAACTAAGATTGCAGAGACTGTGTGGCTATTTGGCGGACTACGTTTAGGGGCGTGTGAGTGTGTGTGTGTGTGTGTGTGAGTGTATGTTTGTGTGAATGGCAACATTTATGTGTTTTTTTGTAGATATAAATACGCTTAACAATTTGAGTTAAAGTGTAAAATTCCAAACAAACTGTGGCCATTAAATGTAATAAAAACCATCGCATAGAAGAAAGGCAATGCAAAAAACTCTGCTTTTCTTTGCATTCTATCCAGTAAAATAGACAACCACATGCAGGCAGTCAAGCTGACGGTGTCGAACGGAAGGGCAGACACATACACAAACAGTTTGATATCCTCTTGCTTTGCCAGGACACCCACTAATATAACATGACATTAAATGCAGCAATATACGATACTCGCTATACGAGAAAGCAACACAAGAAATAATGATACTCTACAGCTCGCTGTTTCCTGCTCATTTCACCGATTTGATAGCCAAAAAAATAGAAAAGAAAGGAAAGCAGCGAATCTCCTTAAAAGCAATCCAAAGTCTAAGAAAATATCGTATGTTCGCAGTTAGATTGAATTTTTATTTGCACCATCACCATTCCGAAGTGAATTCCTTTATGTGATTTCTTTGCTCTGGTGCAAAACGTAGCGTCCAATAGAAACGCATTACCCACAAATGTGCGTTAGTTGCTTAAAGATGCTGGCGCTCGCTTTCGCCACATTAAACATCCATTGGATTCATTCTCGTAATTATGGGTTCTTCCACTCCTCTGACTCCTCCTCCTCCTTCCCCTTCTAAAGCAAGTTTAAATTACATGTTATTGCTGTTGTTTTATAAATCCAAATCAGAGTATCGCATTGTTGTTTTTAAGCTGCTTATACTTATTATAGCCACTGCTGTTGTTGCTTTGGGACCCCATACAGGCACTGTTAGTGCTATTGTAAGCGGTGAACATACAGGACAGTCATTTTAGTGGGAAGGCGTAATGTTAATGGTTTAATAGCTTGCGGTTTGGCGTAATTAATAAATTGATTCTATTGTTGTTTGTCGTTTTTATTTCTGTTTCCGTTTGTTGCAAAAGTGATTGGCAACAGTCCGTACAAGGAGTTGGTAATGGATGAGTTTATAGCAAGTAGTTTCAACTGGGAACCATGAACGACGGTAAAGCACCTCAGGCATTTATCTATCGAAATGTCATTTTTTATGACTTTAAATCATCTCTATAATTTCAGACGCCAGAGTCATTTAATAGATCAGTAAAAGCTGCATAGACCAGCTATCTGAAGATCCCGGAATTGATTCCTAGCCGGTTCACTAGCTTAAACATTTATAGAGATATTTAGATCTAATTTCTACAGGAACTGCGCTAATGTCAGATTGTACAATCAATAGAAGCCAAAACTGATATTCTCATATTTTCCATAGGATTCGGCAAATTTTCACAGCTTATGACTGTTATGTCGTTTCGTCTTTGGTCAACTTTCCTGTTTTTATCTACTAAACAAAGGCAATTCACCTGGCAATGCAGAGGAAACCATTTTCCTATAATAATGGGTGTTTCCTAATGGCAAGAATGCACGCCTTGTGACGTCTTCATGATTTACGTCCCTTCTGGTTGGCTTTTCAACATTTAGTGGTCAAATCCAAGTCGATTCGTTCAGTGAACAATCATTGGACAACCGTACATCAACGCAAGATGAGAAATATTGCCGAATTTCGTGGGAGTGTACTAGAAAACCCAATGCAGTCTTTGCCGCAAGGCACTTAAGAACTCGTCCATTCGTTGACACCAAATTGACGCATTTTTCGTCGGGAATTGGGCCTACCTGTATATGAATCACATGTGATTTCAATCGTACAGTGCTACTTGCCGCACAGCTGATGACATAATAAATATTCTGCGCTAATGATTTGAGAACCTGGTTATCTCATGCAGAGGTGACGTGGACTGATAGATAGAGCGATTTGATCGCTGTATACATTTTCTTGTAGGTTTTTTTTTAAGTTAAGGATTATGCCAACTGGTGCCATCAAGAAACAACTGGTGCTATCAAGGTCAACATAACCCAAGCTTTCGCCCAAATTCGGCCCGATCTAAGCGCCAGAGTCATTGAAAATTGGACTGCATGGATGACCGCATCACCAGACGGTTCCATTGCATCAGTATGAAAGATGTCACAAGTCAACGGTATTAAAAGATTCTTCAAATAAACTTGCTTTATACAATTTTAGCATCTCCCTTTTTCTGCTGAAGAACACTCCAGGTGAAGAAGTTAATTTGGAAGCCTTGAAAACTACAAAGGAATAAATTCAGTTGCCAATTCATTAAATGATCGTAAGGTAATAGCATTACATGCCAGATGTAGATACGACAAGTAAGAGTATTCATATAAAGGACCTTAGCCATCATTAAGGTTTAAAACAAAGCAACAATTATAGGCATATATAGGTCTTAAGGAGGTTGATAATAGTGCGAAGAGGCGAGTGTTATACATACAGAGTGATATTTCGCTGTAACTCAGACACCAACTTATATATTCTTCACCATAGGATGATGATATGTCAAGCTTGTCATCCCTCTTATGGGAACTACCCGACAAAAAAAGTGAAAGTTATTAAAAAAGAATCACATTTTTATCACTCCTGTACATGCAATCTATGCATATTTGTCACTTCTAACGAAGAAATTTTAAATCACATTCAAAATCGCCGCAGTGAAAAATTGGTATTATTTTCATTTGTGATTCTTAATAATTAAAGCAAAGCGTGTTCCTATGAAGTACTCCGAATCCCATTTTTAAAGGATCTAATATGATCCGGGGATGTAATTTAGTTGGCTTAAAAATCCCATTTTAAGCTTTTATCTACCCTCCTTTATACGATATCCGATATGCTAAGTTTGCCATTTTTATATATATAAAAATCAATTGCTGTGCGTTAGTCTCGCTAAAGCTCGAGAACGGTTGGACCGATTTGGCTCATTTTGGTCTTAAATTATTGGTAGAGTATTCCGGAAGGTTTAAAAGGTTTTATTTGAAGTGATAGATGGCGTTGGAGATGAGATTTTTGCAATTAATTTTTTTTACCACATTAACATTGAATCAAATAATGGTAGGTGACAAACATAACTACTGATAATTCAAAATGCATTTTGAAGGCAAAACAACATTTGCCGGGTCAGCTAGTTATTTATAAAAACCACAAATACTCAGAGTTCAAATGAAGCGTATACACAAATAGCAAGGCACACTACGGACTGCAGTTCATGGCAGAGGGTGTATAAACTTCGGCCCAAGGAAATTGTTTATCTGGGTTTTTACAGAAAGTACTAAACCCGTCGGGTTGTGCGCCCAGTTTATAAGAACTCGATTTTTAATACAAATGAAAATACATTGAAAAACATACATTTTTTCAATAAGGGGAATTTGAATTTTCATTACATTTGCTTATATAGGGAAGAGGCACCATAAAATAGTGCTTCCCTTTCATTGATGATTACGCAATTTTTCTTCACTTTCTTGTTACAATTTTGCCTCTGGTGAATATTTGCTTCTTTGGATGCAATTTTTTTGCTGAGTAGTAATAATAATTAAGAGTATGGTGATGTCAACCTGTCGGATCATCCACGTTTCTGTTGGAATCATGACAGAGATCAAATCCCCTGAGCTAGAAACTTGAGCTTTTAGCGAAAATGCCACATATTCGTATGCAGATTAAGTTCAAAATTTGCCAAGGTACTCTTATGTCCAGTAGGAAAAAGCTTTATGATAAAGGCCAGAAAAATGGTTCATTTATATCTTCCTCCGTAGGATGGGAGGTAATAGTTTTGTAATTTTGTTTCTAGCAACTAAAAGTAATCAACTGAGACCCATTAAATTTGCATGAAATAGAATGTTTGATCCCTTTTTATGTCAAATAATAGCCGTTTTGATCGACAGCTAAAGATAATACCATTATGCCTCTCGCATAGAAACCGTCGTCTCTACATGCAAAACATTGGGACGGAAGATTTTCGCAAAAATTTCAGCAAAATCAATCGTTGTAGGTCGGAACAGGTGGAAATTACTTGGTGCACATCCGGACTACTCGTATAATATGAATGCAAGAGAATCTTGCAAACAAGCTCACGCAGTTTCTGGCAAGCGACTGTCTATACGTTTGACCTGATAGTTCTTCACCACTTTTCGAAAGCTGGCCGCCAGTGCTTCCTTCAGACGGTCCAATTGCTCACAGTACAGATGCGAATTAAGAGTTGGGCCGCAGGGGAGCAGCTCATAATAGATTATTCCTTGCCATTCCTGCCAAAAACACGGCAAATTCTTCCTCACCGTTAATCTTGATCTGGGCATCGTTTGCGGGGGAACTATGGTTTTTGCTTGAAGTTGTCATAAATGTCTCACTTTTTATTACCAGCTACCATCTGTTTCATAATTTGTTGAATTTGTTGCTATCCAGCAGTGGTTTGCAGATAGAAATTCGACTCTTCCGGTTTTTTATCTCATATAACACGTACACATTGATTTCAGGACTTTAAACATTACGCGTATTTTCAGCTTTTTACCTTCACCTTGCTTTTTTACCTTGCTTTTTTACCTTGCTTTTTTACCTTTACTGAAGAAAAACTTTTTGCTGGTGCCCATCTTTGACACGCGCTCAAAAAAATCTTGAGCAAAGCAATCATGAAACCGCCTCAATAGCTTTTAGAGTAAGTAATCTTATCTTTGTAACATCGTTAGTCTAACCCGGTAGGGCTTATACAGGGTGGCACACGATTCGTGCTACAGACACAATGCCAATGTCAATGAGGACCGTTGTTTAAAGACGTTGAAGGAGTGTTTTTACCCAGAACTGCCGAAGACTTATCCGTTTCAACAGTATTTGGTTCCAGCCAGATGGAGTAACAGCACACATAGCCAGACCGATTATGACGTAGCTTCAGCGAAAATTCCCAAACAAATGAATATCCAGAAAATCCATTTTCCGTTGGTTTCCAAAGTCATCTGTTCTGACTGCACCAGACTTTTTTGTGGTGTTATGTCAAGCAAGAGGTGTAGGAAACGAAACCAAGGAATTTGACTGAATTGAAGCAGTCCATTAAAATGTCCCGACTTCAACCCTTCAGGCCGCTATGAATAATTTTCTGATCAGGTATTGGACATGCGTGAATGAACATGGAGGTAATTTGCCGTTTACCATCTCTAAACCCAATTAGTTATACAAAATAAAATTCAATTTTCTATACAATAAAAAAGGAAACCAGCGAAATACTTATTTAACAAAAGTGCGAAATTAGCTGAAAAATAAGTCCAGCAGATAAAACTTAGATCACGCGCAGATTGTTCCTCATTACCCTACAATTTTTCAATATTTTTAGAAAAATTTTACAATCTATTCGCCATCTCAAAGCTGAGTACGTTTCTTGTTGATAGGCGAATGAAAGTAGCTTTCTAATTTATGTACGTTTTTAGGGACTGCCTTAGTTTTAGGATAGCTTCCTGTTGAGAAATGAGGTAAATCGATTTATTGTACACGAAAAGAGAGTTTCTCTTAGCACACTCACATATCTGGGGATGAGTTATTTACGACACCGTTAACAGTATTTTTAGCAAATTGATGAAATCAGTACAGCAGTAGAAAAAACTACTCATCGATACAAAAGGGCTGAATCTAGCCGCAAGATTATAGGTATTTTCAGAAAATTTTAGCATTTAAACGTAATACGTTGTAGTATTTAAAAGAAGCGGGAAAGTAGCATCGCAATATATATGTACACCTTTTAGTTTTCTTAACAGTATACCGAAGTATGTACATCAGATTATGAACATGTGAGGTAGATATCAACCGAATTTTGGAATGTTTACTTGATATAACAACTAATTTGGTGTACATTCTTTTGTACACTATCAAGAAAATTATCACTATCGCGGTCGCTGTGAAAACGAAAGACTTTGTGAATGTCATCAGCCTGCGCATATCTCCGACTATATCTCCGAAAAAAAAAACGATTGGGATTATAGTTGATAAGATTGAAAAGTTTGGCAATTATGCCAAATAGCAATGAGTAAAAAGGGAATTTGTGGGGAAACCCCATCCTCTATTATCATTGTAAGTTGGTATAATAGAAAAAGTTCAATGAATCAAAAGCTGGATATTTTCACATTTACTACCATCTCTACTACAATTCTCTACTACTATCCACTACTATATCTATACATATATATATCTACATATATATATATGTATATTATATCTACTTCACGTATGCGTAATATGGTTATTACATAAAGCGTTGTCCACTTAGTGCTTTCAAAACCGTCGGTCTGGCAAGGCTGTTAAATATCTGTCATCCAAAGTGCTATTTTCTTAGTAAAGAGTTTGCCATTTACGAATATGGATCGTTTGGCAACCTAAGAACGTGTAAAACAGTTAAAACTTACTACAAAGTGTCGATTCAAGGGTGATTCCGTCCATTATGCGGTGATTGCGCTCGCCATAATCGACCCATTGAGCAAGGAATTTTAAAGATTATTACTAAATTTGAAGAGACCAGAAGAGCTACAGATGTGATCAGGCCTGTGCATCATTGCAATGTACGCACTGCCGAAAATATTGCTTCTGTTAGTAAAAGTGTGGCGTATAATACGAATTGCAATTCAAAGCGCTATGGCCGTGTGATAACCGACTTTTGTTGGACTGTAATAGAAGATTATGAAACGGACGATATGTGGTTTCAACAAGACGGTTTCAATAGCCACACAAAACAACCGATTTTGACTTTATTGCAAGAGATGTTTCTAGAAAGCGTAATTTCACATTTTGGCGACGTCAAATGGCCACCAAAATCATAAAATTTGAACTAGAAAGACTTTTTTTGTGGAGCTACGTCAAAGACATTGTTTATGCGGATAAACCCCAAACGTCGGAGTATGATCACTAACGTGGCGATTGTGAAAACAAAAACATTCTGTAAACATACTTTTTTTATCGACCACTGCAAATTTGGACCAGGTTGTTGTAAAATAATGATTTCAGTGGATGCGTTGCTATGATAACACTAGTTGTGACTAAATTGTGCTTCTGAGACTTCCACTAGCCTGAAGGTATTGTTGTATAGGGTTATCTATTTTTCGGTTTTAAAAGTAAAATTAAATGAAACATACATAAAGCTATAATTTCGGTGAAATTTTTGTTTCATTACACTGCTTTTAAGGTAATATAACGAGACCGTCAGTTTTTTCAGATACAATGGCTTTTTTGCAATCACTTCTGGGTTCTCCGAGCACCATATGGACAATTTTGCTTATTGGCTTAACCACCGTCTGAGAAATGAGCTTCATCACTGAAGAAGACTCTATTCGATTAAAAGCCCACGTTTTAATCAAAACTTATGCAGCAAGTTTTAACTATTTTTAAGCGTTCCTCGGTTATTAAACGATCCATAGTCATAAATGCCAAATCTTTCACTAAATAAACAACACTTCAGATGACAGGTATGTAACAGCTGATAGCCTTGCCAGACCGGCGGTTTTGAAACCACTAAACTTTGAAACCCTATACATTGTCCACTGTAATTTGGACAGGAAACCTTAGTCTGTCTTTGGGTCTGTGAACTTGCCCACCTGTTTTAAACTTCTATTTGAATGTATGGGGTACCATACCAAACGACCACAACTATCACGCAAGATTACTTCGTGATTCGTTTCACATGCAATGACTAATGTGAGAGAAGAATTCTTCTGTCGATTGGGTTATCACTTATATACAGGATATGGAAATACAAAAGAATATGACTAAATAAAATCCCTTGTACATTGGCAAAACTCACAAATTCTATAGAGACCGCAATTTAAGAACGTGTATTTGGAACGGAATGACCGGTATATGTGATGGATGGGATCAGCGTGCGTTCGTCATAATACTGTGGCATCTATTCCATATGCTGTGGAGAAAAGCATAAATTCTAACGTCGATTTATGACTGGCGTCTGTTAGGGCTATTCCATCTGCTGTGGAGAAAAGGATGAATTTTAACGTCGATTTAGAAAGTTGGAAAGACAAGATATTTCTTTATCACATTGATTTACTTCCTTTCATCGACGTCAAAAAAAATACGAAGAGATAAATACTAATTATATGTACTTGGGGGAAATACCAATGGCAATGACATCAATACTTTTATGGAGGATCTTCCTCAACAAATAGATATCCCAGCGGTAGATTAGCTACCACCTGCTGCAATGTTGCAAAGCCTTTGAGGAGAGGGGCGCTACTTTGATTTCAGCATTGCAGTCAATTGTAAAACTTGCTTTCTATTTTGAACAGCATCTTTGTTTTGAAACAGAATCTTTATTAGAAACCGAATGTATCGCTCTGTCATTTTAATTGGAAATATCGGAAAACAGATCGATGAAAATGTTGTTTATGACAAAATGATCCCAATCTCTTTCAAAACCTCTTCAACATCTTCCCTTTTACAAAAATAATCCTTATAGCTGGATTACTTACCCAAAGTTTAACTTACTTTAAAGCCAGCCAACTGCTTACATTTTGTATGTATCAACATGTATATATGTATATCCTTGTGAATGATATCACAAACAGTACAATTTTTAAATCAATAAAGGAAGACGCCAAACTGGCGGGCCCATAAAAAAGTTCATAGTGGAATTGGCGTCATAGTTTTTTGTGTTGTTACGATTATAACCATTGCTAGAGGATTCCAGTGCTACGACTCTCTGCAGACCTCAGTTTTGTGTTTCATTCTGCCACTATAGAAGAGGTTCTCTTCTACACATACACTTAGATGGATGAGTATTGAGTACATTCGCAAACAGAAATGACTAAGCGAAAGGATACTTTTAGTTCAAAAGAGAGAGAGAACGTTTCAAATTGACTTCAAAGTAAAAAAATAAACAAACGCAAAACAAAATAGAGACCAAAAAAAGAAAAAGAAAAAAACATTGTGGCTATATACAAGCGAAAGGAATTCGATAAGTGATGATGACTTACCCGAAAAAAACAATTGGTGATGGTGACCCTTTGCCTCTATTTTACTTGTGTGACCGGCCGGCTATTTGGCCTTAGCCGCTTGAGTGATGAAAACTGCATTCGACATTTAATGCTCTGATAAACTTTAATTTCAATTTCAATTTTGCTCAGTGGCTTTAGTCGTGAAACATGTAAAAGCTAATTACTTTATCCATGAGACATCATTACACATGAATGATTGAATGAGCCAGCGCACGGACAGACACAAGGATGCGAAAAAGGACATGATGGTTCTATGGCCACAGTCTTTATTAGTACGCCAATGCAAACACTTACATAGCAACATATATTAGTGAAAATGACATGACCGCATACAGACATACATAGGAATGCACAAGACTTTAATGCGCGTTAAAATAAATTTCCCTTAGGCATCGTATAACGTTTAACAACATGTTTCAGCTCCAAACGAACACAAACTTAAACATAGCACTTGCAGTGCAAATAAGAACACATACAAATATATATGAAGACAATAACGCGGATAGAGGACAGTGGTTCAGGAGGGACTTTGATTATTATACAACGGAAAGGATTGCATTGTGAATGGGAAACGTAACAATTTGCTATTTTTAACGAACAGAGAGCAAAGAATTTATTAGAGTATCCAAAGACTTTATCCTAATTCAAATGAGTTGTTGTCTGTTGCCAAAGAGTTACTCAAACCAATCAAAAAGTCTATTTGTATCGAACAGGAAGTCAAATTTTCCAGGTATTTTACTAAAAGGTAAGTTTCTTGCTATGTTAGAGTTTGCGGAACATCACAAGGTGTATAGTTGTTTCCAAGAATGTTGTGAAGACTCCGTCTGAATGTATGATGTCTGGAAGTATGATTTCTCGGAAATGAATTATGATTTTTTAAGCTTCTTAATGGATTTTGAAAAGCTTCTTGCTTCTTGCTTTTCAAAATCCATTACGAAGCTTAAAAAATCATAATTCATCAATCCATCAATTTTATATTTTTTGAAAAAAACTAATATTACACAACTACAAATACAAAAAAATTGATTCCGCACATTAAAAACTTTCGAGACAGTATATGCTCGTTCTTGGATGAAAATATTGTTGATCCAAGCATTTAATTAATTAATCGATAATTAATTAATAATTCTTATGATAAAGTAAAATTACGTTATAAATAAGTTTTACTTTCCACTATTTAACGAAATGGAGCGAAATCATGCTTTTCATATTTCACAATGTAAAGATTGGTTTTATTGCCGTTTGGTTTTGCGAACAGAATTTTTGACAATTCCGTTTTATTAGGTGCGCAACTAAGCTCCTGCTGTTTGCCAATAGATGGTGCCAACTGTTGGTGCTAGTCTTAGTCATAACCTAAACGTCATGAGTCAAGCTTAGGCATATGGTTAACATACCGCCTCACACAATACTGATTTTATTTTGATGTCATATTCTTTTGGTTGTGAGAATATGTATGTATTTTGTGCCAAATAATCGTCATACGCGGGAAGTATTGATTTTCTTCTTTCAGTCGAAGAAAACGGCGGTTGAAGCTGATCGAGAGCTTCAAGACATTTACGGAGATGCTGCTTGTCGAGATGGGTTGTTGGTTTAACGGCGGCGATTTTGATGTTGACGACCATTCACGCGAAGGAAGACGAAAAACCTTCGAAGACACTGAATTGACGTGAAGGGAATCCGTGTCCAAGCCAAGCCATTTCCAAGCAATTCCATGCGTTGGAAATGATTCAAAAGCAAGGAACTGGGGTTCCTTATGAATTGAAGCCAGGAGACGTTGAGCGTCGTTTTTTCGTCTGTGAACAACTGCTTCAGCGACAAAAAGGAAAGGCTTTCTTCATCGTATTGTAACAGGTGATGAAAAATGGATTCATTAGAGTAATGTAAAGGAAAAAAGTCATGTTTCTATTTTGTCGCCTCGGCCAAATATTCACGTTGCGAAGGTTATGCTCCGTATTTGGTGGGACCAGATTACTATTATTTATTACAAGCTATTGAAAACATCACTGGCGATTGGTATCGACTTTAATGAATGCAATTGAGCCGAGCTCTGTACGAGAAACGCGCACAATACGCAAAGAGGCATTAAAAAGTGATTCTTCAGCAAGACAGCGCTCGGCCCCACGTGGCCAAGCCCATTAAAACCTACCTGGAAACGCTGAAATGGGAAGTCTTACCACATTTGCCACTTTCTGCAGATATTGCGCCGTCCGATTATCACTTGTTCCGATCGATGTCACATGGCTTGGCTGACCAGAAGTTCCACCCATACGACGGTATCAGCGATTTTTTAAATTCGTGGATAATCTCAAAAGATGGAGGGTTTTACCGTGACGGAATTCGAGCTTTGCTGGAAAGATGGGGGAAATTTCTTATTATGTAACGGCGATCCCAAAACTAGCCGATCTAACAAAGAAGACAAAAAACAAAAAATGGGGAGATATTTTCTATAATTTTTAACGTAATCTTCTTTTAGCTCGATACACTTTTCCAGCGATATTCAACGGCCATTAACCGCAGACTCCACCTCATCTTTGGTGTCATAAAATATCACTGGCCCATTTTTTCTAGTTTGGAAATAGAAAATATTCCGAGGGAGTTAATTCTGATGAAGAAGGTGAGTGATGAAGCAATTACAACTTTATCTATTTAATTTTAGCCATCACAATATTACGGTTGATGATTTTTCATTTTTGGAGATATTCAATAAAAATAATCCCAAAAAACCGATGCTATGATTTTGCCTGCAGATGGAACTATCTTCGTGTTCTTTGTACACGATTCTCCGATTCCAGTCCACTGCTTTGACTGCCTCATCCGTGGTAATCAATGTAAAAATTCGAACCTCTTCAAGATGCTGTTTTTGCTCTACTGAAAGCAAGTGCGGCACCCACTTTGTGCACAGATTTCCCATCCTCTACATACTTTTCGGTCAATATACGATGTATAACATTTTTGAAATGCTGATCATTTCAGCTAGCTCATGGAGCTCATGCCAACGATCATCCAATACTATTTTGTGGGTTTTATTAACTGCATCTGGCGTGGACACCTCAACTGGTAGACCACTACAGTGTTCGTGTTGGCAGGTCGTACGGCCTCACTTAGACTTCGCTACCCAATATTTTGCAGTTGTAAACGAAGAAACAGACTCTTCCAGAGTGAAATCTAATTCGGCATTAGTATTGGTTGGACTGAGACGTTTCAAATGGAAAATTTTAATCAGACTTAGACTTTTTTACAATTGCAAACGATGAAGCAGACTCTCCCAGAGCAAAATCTAACTCGGCATTAGTATTGGTTGGACTGAGACGTTCAAAATGGAAAATTTTAATTAGACTTAGACTTTTTTACAATTGTAAACGAAGAAGCAGACTCTCCCTGAGTAAAATCTAACTCGGAATTAGTGTTGATTGAACTGAGCCGTTCCAAATGGAAAATTTTAATTACATAACGGTGACCAATTTTTTTTTTTTATGAATACAAATTCATTGAGATTCTTTAATTTTTATGGCTTAAACAAAACTACGAGACTAAACAAATTGACACCTTGAAACGTAAAGCATATGTTTTACAAGGTTGCCACTTTTCTCCGAAATATTTTTTTTTTAACTATTGGCGTCATCTATGCGTCATGTTGGCTAGTTTAGGGGCCGCCTTCGTATATCAGCTTTTACTGACAGGTTAAAGGTAACATTTTTATGAAAATGTGTAAAAAATATTAACTTTTGAATTTGTTAAAGCTGTTGCATGGACCCGTTTATTCTTATCGGAGAAGATTTGCTTAATTTTTAACTTAATTTTGCATATGTTTGTGAGACATTTTGGTTTAAAAATATTGCTTTCTAGGGGCATTTCGATCTCCATAGTCTTATCATCAGACACATGAATGACCGTTTGCCATGCTTGAATAGGCACATATATTGCTTCCGGATCAGGGGTATGTGAATTTATTGGGGTACAAGATTTGTTGCCAACGGAATGATAAACTTAACACATCCCATAGGAGCAAAGATATAATTTATTAAGTAACATTTTTAATGTTCCAGTTATGCTAAAGTTTGTGAAAGCTCCCGTGGCACCCAAATGTTTTCGCTACTTGTCTACCTTAATCACTTAATACGAATGTTTCTTTGCCGGAATGTTCCATTGGATTTGTAGGTAGTTTCCTATTATTTTTATTGCTGACGTACTTCACAAGTTGCCGGTATTACATCGTCATTCATATACAACTCTAACCTTCCCCGGTCCAAGAAGCAACATTGGCGTTATGGACGTATAATTTCTCCAACTTTAAAATTGAGCTACCCAAAAACCCAATGCAAGATTAAAGGCGGACAAGAATAACATTTCACGTTTAAAATTGTGAGTTTTCTTTCTCTCTACAGCTCACTGTTTGCCTTTTGGCCTGTTATGAATGAGGTATAAAATTGTCGTGGAATGTCACAATATAAACTTGATATACGAGTCCCCATTATATACACACACATTCTTACACCGACACATACATACATATGTCCTTAAATATATATCTCTCTCCTCGCCATATACATGAAAATGCTTGTACTATGTTCCTTGGCCCATCATCATGTTATGGCCATATTGAAATGTAACGGTCAAATAGGCCAAATGAAAAAAAAGCTAAACAAAAAGAGCACATAAAGCCAACAACATGCCTACACTCCGTGTAACGCTTGACACTACATACACAAACCAACAGTTCAGGGCATGCAATGCTCTAAGAGCATACAAACATGCATGAGCAGCTACATGTGCGTACGTGTGTGCATGTGTGTTTGGTAGAGGCTACGTGTAAATGTTTGTTACTTTATTAGGGAGACAAGAAAACTAATTGCATTGGCACGCGTTAAGTAAACTTAATGAAATTTTATTCACAACGAAATGCTTATACTCCAGCACTCATTCAAACGCTGCGTAGTGAGCTAACACACACACACGTAATGGACATCTACGGCTCTATTAATTAACCTAAACAGCTGCACTCACTCTTAAAATGTATGCGTGACGAGTATATGGTGTAGTGTGATTTTGTTTGAATAAACGCTGTTGTTAGGATTGATGGGATACAGAAGTAAGGTACAACTTTTAGTACTTAGTACTGTAAGGGCACGTATTGATTTGGTGCAACTTTAAGTGCCCACTTTGGAAATTAATACCACTCTTGGTACTTACAGAATATAACAACACCATTGAGATTTATTAATTTTTGAAATGCATTTGAGTTATGGACGACATTTTACATATTAAACATATTTCTAAATTTGGCAGTCAAGTAGTTTTTCAGTACTCAAAAAAAAAAAAAATATATATATAATAAAAACGATTTTCTTGGTGTTGATGTGCATAAAGTTTTACAAGTAAAGAGTAAATTTAAGACTATACTTTACGGAATTCCACATTTTTATAAAGTAAAAAATTTAGTTTTTATTATAAGGGTTTTCCGTTTAGTAGTTGCAAAACCGCCGGTCTGGCAAGACCGTCAGCTGTTAAATATCTGTCATCTGAAGTACTATTTATTTAGTGAAATGTTTGGCATTTACGAATATGGGTCGTTTAACAACCGAGAACGCTGAGCAATAGTTAAAACTTACTAAAGTTTATCGCAACAAGAACGCAAGATTTAGATTTGGCGCCATTCGAAGTGTCATTGTTTGATATTTGAACAGTTGTTATTGTTTAATAGTAGCAGGTACGAGGTTAGTAAAAATGGAGCGCTACACGAATGAACAACGCATTATCATTGCGAAATTGTTTTACCAAAATGGTAAAAGTTTTGCGGTTACAGTTCGCAAATTGCGATCAATTTGGGGTCACAATAATGCTCCAAAAGAGTCAACTATAAAGAGAGTAATGGATAAATTTGCCAAAACTGGGTCTGTTAGTAATGTAAAGACTACAACGAGCCTTCGACCAGGTCGACCGACCAAAAATGTCGCAGCTGTACCTGATGATGTCGCTCAAACTCCATCCACCTCAATTCGACACCAAGCTCAGCAAATTGGTGTCTCCAAATCCACTATGCAGCGAATTTTGACGAAAGATTTGCATCTTCATGCATACAAAGTTCAATTGACTCAGGAACTGAAGCCAGCTGACCATGAACAGCGAAGGGAGTTCGTTAATTGGGTATTGGAGAGACAACATGAAAATGCTGATTTTGCCGATAAAATCATCTTCAGTGACGAGACCCATTTTCATCTTTTCTATCTCGGTTCCGGCGTAAACAAAACGAATGATGTCGGCATAGAGATAAAGAGGAGGGTATTGCTTGCTAACAGATGTTGCTAGGGGCTAAGCAAGGTATACAAATGACATACGAAATATCTGATAAAAATGTTGTTTTATTAAGAAATCTATACCGAAATCTATCAAGGGTAAGTGATTTGTGATGAAAGTGATTTTTCCTAAAAATTACATATTATAATTCAGACATAAATATTCTCAGTTGAATACATGTACATTGGTTTTACCACATGGTTCAAAATCCAGCATTTTTAGATTTCGCTCACTGATGGTTTCTATCTCTTATAGCTAGCAGCCATATTGGGAGGAGTATTAGTACTGTGCTCTTATTGAAAAAACGTTTAAACAAATTTTTAATTTTAAGAAAATTTTGTGAAACATGTTCAATATTTCACTAATTCTTATGTATGACATATAATTTATTAAATGGATTGAGACAACTTTCATATAAAAAAATTATGCTTCTTTACTTAACACATCCTTCCTTAGATGTACAGCTATATTTCCTTAGAATAACTACGTACTTTTATCGCGTTTTAGTACAATATTTCATCTTGTCTTCTCTGTCCACTTGCCCACTGCTATAGACGCGTCATTTGTGTATACGAGGTGTGATCACAAAATAACAGTTATTTTCAATTTTTTCAAAAAGTATGTATTTATTCATTAATAACTATCTTGTCCCCTTCAAAATAATACCCCTCAGATATAATACACTTATGCCAGCGTTTTTTCCAATCCTCGAAACACTTCTGAAATGCGATTTATGGTATCGCCAATAGCTTCTGTTTCGATTTTCCTTTTATCTCCTTAATCGTAGCAAAACGCTTTGCTTTCATCGGTGTCTTTTGATTTTGGGAAGAGGAAAAAGTCAGCGGGGGCCAAGTTCGATGAATACGATGGTTGAGGCATGATTGCGGGTTTGTTTTTGGCCAAAAACTCACGAACAAGCATCGATGTGTGAGCTGGTGTGTTATCATGGTGCAAAACCCTTGATTGATTTTTCTACAATTCTGGTAGGTAGTATTCCTTATTGACCTTACGAACTTGTGACAAGAATCCATGATGCACCACGCCATTGCAATCGAAGAAAATGCGATTGCGATTTATAATATCGCCAATAGCTCCTGTTTCGATTTTCCTTTCATCTCCTTAATCGTAGCAAAACGCTTTGCTTTCATCGGTGTCTTTTGATTTTGGGAAGAGGAAAAAGTTAGCGGGGGCCAAGTCCGGTGAATACGGTGGTAGAGACATGATTGCGGTTTTGTTTTTGCCCAAAAACTCACGCACAAGCATCGATATATGAGCTGGTGCGTCATCAGGGTGCAAAATCCATAATTGGTTTTTCCGCAATTCTGTGCAGTTCTGACGAATTGCTTCACGCAAACGGCGCATAACTTCAAGGTAGTATTCCTTATTGACCTTACGAACTTGTGGCAAGAATCCATGATGCACCACGCCATTGCAATCGAAGAAAACAGTGAGGAAAACCTTTACATTTAACGGAACTTGACGTGTTTTTTTCGGTCTTGGCTCTTCTAGACGCTTCCATTGGGATGATTAGGCTTTGGTTTCAATGTCATAGCCATCCACTCATGATTCATCACCAGTTATGACCTTTTTGAGGAAATCTGGATCGTCGTTGACGACGTTCAACAGCTCCTGAGCGATGTCCATGCGAGGTTGTTTTTGCTCAAAATTTAGCAATTTTGGAACAATCTTCGCTGCCGCACGTTTCATGCCTAAAACATCCGTAAAAACTGCTTAGCATGAGCCGTACGATATGCCAACATCATCAGCAACTTTCGTAATAGTGGTTCGACGACTATTCAAAATCATTTTCTTCACTGCTTCAATGTTTTCATCGGTTGTTAACGTGCTTGGGCGCCCAGGACGAGCATCGTCATTGACATCTTCTCGGCCTTCCTTAAACCGGTTATACCACAATTGAACTTGTGTTCTGTTCATAGTGGACTCGCCAAACGCCACAGTCAACATTTCAAATATCCTTGCACATTTAATTTCATTTTTTACACAGCTTCTTTAATTAATTTTTTCGAATAGTAAAAAATCGAAAAGCATATCAAAACACGACTAATCTTTTTATCTGTCAAAAACAAACTGACAATCCAAAATGGCTGATATTGTCAACATATATAACAGACATGTGTACCAACATAACAGAAAACAAAATGCGAAAATCGAACATACGTAACTCACGAAATTCGAACATAACGGTTATTTTTTGATCACACCTCGTATATTAGTATTACTAAAATCCTGGCAACGCTTGTTACTGCATATGTGTATGCGTATTTAATATGACATTCATGTTATTTTAATGAAAATGTGTTTGTAAACTGCCACTGCAACGGAACTAAAACAAACAGAAAAATTACACGAATGTGTTGTATATAAACATACACAAATAGTCATAGGAATGAGCAACCGACCTTACATTATTTTATTAAAAAGCTATTTTCTTTCATATCTTGGAAAGGACACTAGTTGGCTGCTGCATAATCTCACACTAGCATAGCTTTATTGCATTTGGTTTGTGTTAATAAGCATCATTTTTCATTAGAAATCATTTAATCAACCACACATGACAATGCTGAAATGTATCACAGGGATGCCTGCATGTCCATAGACGAAGGAGAAGACAAATGTCTGGCATCGTGGTGAAGTTAATAAGTTTTGTGCTACAAATGCAAGTGATTAATCATAATTCGTAATGGGAATGTGGGATATAAGACAGTGGGCAGGGGAAAAACACTGAGACTTTCGAAAAAGTAAAATAACTTGAAAATTATTATAGAATGGACAAAGGCATCACAAATTCTTGCTTATCTTCGTTTGGAGAACAAGTCTCTAGGAAAATTCCAAGTGTCATCACACCGCCAAAGAAATTTTAATTAAAACGCATATGGTGACAGGATAATATTGTGCAAGCAAACCGCACAGACAGCCACAATGCAATCAGCCAGCGTTATTCCGCTGGGAAAATCTTGCCACCTCCTGCAAAGGAAGGATGCAAGAAAACATGTATAGAAATGCCAGCCAAGAAGTTTATTTAATTGCAGACGCATTTCAAGCTCTTTATTCTACCATTTTCTTATTGCTTGATTTTCTATGAAAATTCAAATAGTTTTGGTTTAACATTTTGGGTTTTCAATTCGTAAGCTGGGCGTGCAAAAGAAAAATGCAGGATGATAAAAATCTTTTGAGTGTGGATGCCATTCATTCAGGTTATCTAATTTTAACGTTATTGGAGTGACACTGGCATATATGGAGATAAATTGGACATTTAATTTTCTTTGATTACGGACACAATAAAACAGAGTGTCAAAGTTATATTAAGTTAGATGAAATAGTGCATGTGTTGTGTATAGGGGATAGGACTTCCTAGTAGTCCGAAAATTTGGAACAGATGTTCGTTCAAGATTGTAATAGACGTTTCAGCAGAGCTTTTTGCTATTTAAATTATTGTGATACGGAATGAGATGAGAATGAAGTCCGATTAAGAGTGCCATGGAATGCAGTTTATGGAATTTGATACATTATTTGCATTAGCAATGCTTAAGTGGAAAATATTAATAGTTGGGAAAATAAATTTTGTAGAAATTAGGTAGATATCCGCTAAAAGACAGAAAGATATCATGTATATCGATGTCGACATGCAGGTCATAATACTCACGACTCCAACAACGCCACATTCACCATTAACACTACCGAATTCCCATATTTGTTGGTGAAATTTTCTTACGCAGATACCCAAAGCAATTGCGTTATAATCGATGATCGTTGACGCTGAAAAGTTTTGCCTGTATTTCATTTGAAACCTTTCGTTTTTATCTGAGATTCCTTTTTAGAAACTAACTAATGTATGAAAGAGGCAGATTCGTTTTCAGATCTGAAACTAACTAACGTATGAAACAAGCGCTAGTTCCGAATTCAAAACAGAAATAAATTTTAGTATCGGAACTAAAACGAAATTGAACTTAAAAATGTGCCTTGGTCATCATTCAAAATTTTGCTCCCTGCAGTAAAGTGAAAGGATTAGCGTTGGATACGTATGGATGTTTCTTCGCTTTTTCATTCGATTGCTTGGTTAGCACCCAATAGCACCTGCTTGCAAAAAATATGCTTCTTCTGGTTTCCAGAACGGTATTAGTTATTTGGTTGACAGCGGAGACGAGATACATCAAGTCCATTCACGACACCAGAGTCAACGTTCACGATGCTGCGCTAAGCAAGTAGAATTCTTGATTGTCCAAAACAAGCAACTTTATTATGTTCTCGTCAATATTCAAACATATTATTGTCGATCACTTCTTATTGCTTGAGGAGGTTGCAGTAACATATCACAGTGATGCCTGCGTTGTCAGCATATGCCGACGTTCTAGTCGTGAGTGGTTACAGCGTTTTACAAAGTGGAAAAAATGAGCGAAAAAGATCGTTTTAGGCATACTATGCTGTATTATTTCCGAAAAGGGAAAACGGCTGCTGAAATCAACGGTAAAATAAGGTCTGTTTATAAAGAAAACGGACCAAATGAAAGAACTTGCCAGAAATGGTTTGAATTATTTTCTACGGAGGACTTCTCCGAAACGGACGCTCCCAGATCAGGACGACCAAAAGAAATTGTTTCCGAGGACGTGAGAGGTCTAATTACTGTTTCTCCCCTTACAACAGTTAGGGAAATAGCTAAAATAATTTAAAAAGTCAGTCTCAACCGTTCATGCGGTTATGAAAGAGCACGAATTTGTGGACAACCTCTGTGTGTGGGTAGCTTACTCTCCCACCGAGGCTGGGTGGCAAGTTTTACTTAACCTACAGTACTCTCCAGACCTTGCCCCGCCCGACTATCACCTATTTCGCAGTCTGAGCAACCACATGAAGGATTTGAATTTCAAATCAAATTGAATGTGTTTTTTTTCAGAATAACCACGCGAGTTTTATGAGAGAGAAATTAAAAACCTTCCAGAGAGGTGGGAAAAAGTTGTTAAAAAAGGGAGAGATTGTAGTATAATAGATTGAAATAATTGTTTTCTTGTACATACATTTGTAAATAAATTTCTTTTAAAAATCGAACGAACTTACCGAACCACCCGATAGTTTTTATTAAAAATTGCCTGTCGCGCTCAATGTTGCCTACATTAAAGGCGTACGCAGGCAAAATGTACATTTGAGGACCATCCTGTCTAGAGTAAAATGTTTTATCAGCAAGATCTTTGCTCTATTCACTGAAGACTTCGTACCCGGCAGTGTCACTAGTAACACCAAAAGCCATTGTGGCTTTAAGTAACTTTTAACTCGGGCCGATGAGAACGTAAGGCGCATAGATTTGTTTCCTGGCGTCTTGTTCGGGAATTGCCATATAGTGGATATATGGTTGAATGCCGATTTACCACCATTTCAAAAAGTCACTCTCTTAAGGCCTAATGGATTTTATGATCTGATATCAACTGTTTTTATTTACATGAGTCTCGCCGTGAGGCCTTACTCATGGTGTGCCATCATACATGGAACTGTTTTCTATAGTTCTTTTCTTGGTTATAATTATTTTCTTCTTGCGGCAGCCAGCGCCCCTTTGGGGTACTCAAACTAATCCCGAAAGGATTAGTCGAACTACTTTTGAGATAAGAAGTAGGTCCCTTTGGAAAAACTTCCTCAGAGTCCGCTCCCTCTCTCGGCAAAAGTACCTTTGCAGTCACTTGGTGTGAAGTGAGCTACATCCCGGTTAGGAGTGAGGTGGTCTAGGAACACCTCGATAGACAATGAACAGTTTTTTCCAAGCTTCTGTCTTTCTTCAGCAACGCAACCTGAAGCAACGCAAAAGCATTGAAAATACATGTTTGGCAACCACAGCCAGCACGATGCTCCCACAAGGGGTCCAATGCCATCGACCAGGAAGGAACAATGTTCCTTGGGCCCCTGGTCACCCGTGCTACCAGAAGAGAAGAACCCTCTGGTCTGGGTTTCGCAGACAACCTACTCCAGTTTTGCTTTATCATACCTCGTACGGAACTGTTAATCCATCATCTACGGCATAGATTTTCAATGTCCGAGTAGAAATATCAACACAGCAAATTAATGCCATGCTCCTCTAGTCTATTAACCATATCTCTCCACGAAGGAACTCCATGGTCGCACGACTATTAAAACGGAAAAGATAAATCTTCCGATATCTCTCGACAGCTTCTCTATGTCCGCTCCTGTTGCCAGGGTGTAAAATTATCTTGTTAAACTATGACATCTCCCCTTTACTTGGTTTTCGAAAAACTAGTTCCAAGGTCAGTTTGATGTCATATTATAGGTGGACCCCAAGACATAATTCACTTGTTCCTAGGGCGCCTGGCACAAGACCAAACTACTTCGTTTTTGTACGTAGGCTTCATCCTTTGACTGCTTAACTTACAGGATGGGGTAGATAGGCTTTGCGTTTTAGGGCTAAACGGTACAAAGCATCCTAGGAAACACCCTTTTAGCCACATTAGGATCTGATATGTTATGATTAAAAAGCGTATTCATACATAGCTTATATTTAATATTTTAAACATTGGACATAATATGTTTTGATTCCTATTATCGGTCATGCATTCATTTAGGTAAATCGTTTTAAATTTCCAATGATTGTTCATTATTAGCTCTTTTCCGCCGGCTATAAATATTTCTAACAGCGAACCATGCAAAGTGATGTCTCATTACGCGTTAAAACTTGCTACAACGTTAATTTGTATACTCGAACCAAATGGGACATTCGTTTATATATTACGGTTTGTATGAGTGGCTGTTTTCAAACCCAAGTATAGCTTTTGTATCAATATCCATTGAACATGTCTCAGCTGGAAGTCGGAAATATTAGGATTATAATGGTTGCGTTCTGTTAAGAGAGAGAATTTACTGGTATAGACTATGGTTATCTCGGACATTCATCATTACGCTGCCTAGTGTCTTTGTATTTGGTTACGCATGTTTTAAAATTAATTGCTTAACATAGGGTCAAGCATGTGTTGATCACAGTCTATGTTGATACCGCGGATCCCATGCAGATCTCCATCTACATGATAATAAATGCGTGCTGTTCACTTATTATCAGACCATTCGTTTTGCTTCCCTAGTTTTAAGAGAGATCAACAATGCTGCAATGATTAGTATACTCGGCTGTCATTAGCATGACCTCGGGTTCAATCCCCCTTACAGCTACCTATCATTATTATTAGAGCGGCGGTCACCTCTATGTGTCTGACGAACAGTTCGAGTAGTCAAGTAATTGGCAAGTCTGATAAATGCTTCTCAAATTGTGGCATTTTGAATCGTAGTTAAATTGTAGGTCGCTTCAAGTATTTAGTTACATTATTTTTGTCTTCCTTTATGGGGATTGAGGCTATACAGTCGCTTACAGGGTGAGGTACACTACCTAGGTCTTTTGCCTCCAACAATTCAAGAAATGTACAGGGTTTCCCATATTCGACGGACCCATGTTTTTAAAAAAAAAATCAAAGAAAAAAATAAAAATTTGGCGGTTGGCAATCTTATTTATTTAATTTGTTCCAAGTAGATTTGTTTACATCAATTTTTGAATATGATATCTCTCAAATGGCCGCCTCTAGCGTTGATGGCGTATTGTGCCCTTTTTGCAGCATTTTCCATCGTTTTCGCCAACATTTCGGCCGGAATAGCGGCTATTTCTTCACGAATGTTGTCCTTGAGCTCTTCTACGGTCCTTGGCTTGTTAACGTAAACCTTTGACTTCAAATGTCTCCACAAGAAGAAGTCAGCGGGCGTCAAATCGGGCGAACGCGGTGGCCAGTCCAAATCACCACTTTTCGACATCAAACGGCCCGGAAACAAATTCTTCAGAAAATCGATTGTTATGCGACTTGTGTGCGGTGGAGCGCCATCTTGTTGAAACCAGAACTGCCTCATACGCTTTCGACGAATAATTGGCATCACAAAATTGGTCATCATGTCGCGATAACGCTCCTGGTTGATGGTAACAGCATGGCCATTTTCGTTTTGGAAGAAAAACGGCCCAATGACCGTTTGCGCACTAACGCCGCACCAAACTGTGACTTTTTCGTCATGAAGAGGCAATTCTTGAATCTCCTGAGGATTTTCAGTGGCGTAAATACGGCAATTTTGCTTATTTACGGTCCCATTCAATGTGAAATGGGCTTCATCGGACATGATAATTTTGTTCCAAAATTGCTCGTCATCATCGGCCATTTCGATGACTCGTTGGGCCCATTCCAATCGACGAGGCTTGTCCGCAGGCAACAATCTTTGCGTCAATTGAATTTTGTACGGGAACAAATGCAAATCAACGCGAATAATCCGTTGTAAAGTGGACCGAGCCATGCCCAACTGCTGAGAACGGCGTTTTTGGGATGTTCTTGGGGACCTCTCAACACTGGCTCGTACGGCAGCGATATTCTCGGCCGATCGCCTTGGTCGACTTTTATTTGGCCTCTTCGGATTAGAAAGAGCCTCACCAGTCGAAAATTTTTCGTATAAACGCTTAATGGTGTTCTTAGAAGGCGCACTTCTCACATTTTTTAATATTTTAAAAGCACGTTGAGTTTTCACAATTGACTTCTTCTGTTGAATGTAAATTTCAACTATTTCAGAGCGCTCGCGTGGCGTGTATTGTTCCATGGTAAAAATCTGCTTGGACTGACGCTTCAAACGCGGTATGTCATTAAGCGATCTGACATCTCTGTCAAAAGTTATGGCGTTGCCAGATGGGTCCGTCGAATATGGGCAACCCTGTATTCTTGCCTTTCTGCATGATAGCTGTGGTAGATAACATAATTTCCACGTTGTGCCTATCCCTATCTATCCCATGTTCCGAATAGCAGTGATGTCAGGTTTACAAAAAGTGAAACATTTAGTGATCAGTCATCTTGACTTTGTCTTTTATAAAGAAGCTGTATGTAAAGTACTCGACAACTAGGCACAGGGTGTCATAGCCGTTAAGAACATAGAATACAGAATAATTTTAACATTGTTTTGCCATTGGCTGAGGCAAGTTTAGTCGCCTCCAGGTTCGTCAGAAGGACCAAAAAAATTTCACGAATTAAAAACACATTAAATTTTCCCTGACTAGAATACAATATAATAACAATTGGTTTATTGGTGATCAATTAAATAATAATCTACTGCAACGCCAGAAACGATAAACTGCATAATAGCACATAAGCGGTTTGTTTAGATGGTGATGCGGCTGATTTATAGCTAACGGTAGGGATGGTAAATGAACGGATATCTTCGATTTAAAACCAATTGGGAATTTAACAACTTACTTCGGTTAACATCTTGGATGTTGATATATTTGGGTCTGGTTCTGGCCTAATTAGCCTAATTTAATTACGTTATTAGGCAATAACATCTACTTGGCCCAGACTCTCATCGGGATCATTGGCATGATTTAATTACAGGTACAGGTATCAGACGATGACATCAACTTGGTCCAAATCTTTTATGGATTTCAGGTTCTCATCGCGGTGCGGTTGGCCTGATTAAAGCTACCGGTATCAGGCAAATAATATCGACTTCTCATGATTTCTATCCCTTATGGATTTCCGGATTAGGCTATACAGTAGGATAACCCTTATGTATCTTAAATACCGCTGTGTGAAGAATCAGATGAATCTGCTGTGTAAACAGTCAGCCGAAGCCGCTGTATAAATAGCCAATTGAAGTCGCTGTGTAAAGAGTCAGATGTGAGCGACGTTAAACACGTCTAAACTATCGATCACTTGTGTGAAATATCGATCACCACTGTGCCAAATATATTGGGGATAACCCTTTCAAAAAGTCCACTCACACACAACAGTGAACTCCACCACCAATCCACCAGAGAATACGTATCAATGGCTTCACAGTATCAACTGAGGGAGGTACAAACTGCACTCTTTGATAACTTTGCATCCATCTTTGGTCACATTGATATGCATGTACGTTTGCTTGTGTGATCCTGTTGTTAATGAAGACAGCGCTAGTGGGCGCGTTGATTAGTCAGTGAGTGACATTGGCGGTGTGTGTTATGGTTGATTTGGTGGCTGAATAGGCGGAGGGGAGTGCTACTTGCTGGCTTGGTTGTTATTGCGTGTGTTAGATCATTTGTTATGCTGAACAATGCAGGGAATATGAAGTGGACGTGTGATCATCGTTGGCGAGGGGTATGGTGGAGCGAATGGTCATTAGCTTAGCTTGTCGTTACTGAAAACTAAGATGCGATAGTTCATATTCTTGCGGTTTTATGTACGGGTGATTTTGTTAGAATCGTCACGATACATAATTTTGTCTGTATTATGGCACTTTCTGAAACCATAACTTTTTTTGTAAATAAAAATATCGGTTCTGCTTGTGAACAACATTAATTTTTACCTTTACATTTTCTTCTGCTGAGGAAGTAATATCGGCCAAGTGGCTTCCGTCAGCATATTTGGATGCGTTTTGAAAAGCTTTGCATCACTCTTCTTAATATTTCAGGCTACAGACTTGACCTCCTTCAATTCATTCATTTTATTTAATCATCTTCCTTTAGTAATGCCAAGATCTGCGACTAATTTGCACAAAAAGTGAAAAAGGTGCCAGTGGACATGATTTGGTTCCATCCAGCTATTGTGCAAAAATGCAAGTAGTAGCCCAACTACATCTTGCAAAGTTTATACGAAATTTATATATTTATATATCGAAATTTGGGAAATTATATTTGTTTGCAACCAGTCTTTTTATTTGTACGTTGAATTTGGGTCGCTAAATAATGAATAATTATTAATACTTTTGTACATCTGCATATGTGCATCACATGTGTCCACCAGAGCAGGTGTATGAAGTAGAATACCTCTTATGCCATGCATGACACATCTTTGCTAGAGGCAAATATTCCAGGTTCTTTAATCTTTCACACATAAACAAATAATACGTAAAAGGTAACTTCATAACATATCACACATCCTTGTGGCTTGACACTTCTTCTTCTCCTTAGCTTTTATCTCCTCCCAATAGCTCCTTTGTTGGTCATTTCTTGGTTCCTCTCAACTTGAAGCTCTGTTTGCTCGTATATTTGTACATTCTTTGCCGTATTGTCCTTTTGTTTATTTACGTTTAGTTAGAAAAATGTATTTGTTTTCCCTACAATAGCATTGTACGTTGGTCATCCTGTATGCGCAATAGGGAGGTATATGCTCTTTCCCTTCCATGCCTCCTTTTTGCTGCTGAAGAAACAGCAAATATCTTTCTGCTGTAACTGAGTGCAGGTCCTTGTATATGGTGGTAATTGAATCAACTCTGGAATTGTTTTCATTCCGAGGGTTTTCTTCCGTTGTCTTTTTTTCTTTTTATTTTTTCGTTTGTTTTGAAATGCAGTCAACACAAATACACATAAAAGTATACAATGGCAGCAAAAGCAAAAACAAAGGAAGATAATAAAACGAAGGACACACAAAAAAGAGCATACAAAAAGGAATCGGGATTAATTTTTAATGAATTTCATTTGCTTGCAGCAAGTTGAATGATACCATAAAGTTGTCGCAACACAAAATTGATGGGACCATACAAAAGGGATAACCCAGCACACCAAGAAAAGGGGAAACATTTGATAGGATATAAAAAGGAATATGTATGATAAAGCAGGTCATCATATCATTATTTGTTTATATGCAACAGAAACTCAAAGGGGAGCTCATTTATACAGAGTTGAAAAGTCAATTGGGGGCATTGGCAGATGCTATAGTTTGCCTTTTCTAGACAGTTACGAGCGATGAGTCAAAGATTCTGCTTAATCTTCTTATATTACGCGGTAAAATGAGTTGTTTATATACGCAATTTGCCGTTTAATTATTTGGTTTTCTTATTTGTTGCTGGGTTATACGGCATCGTTCTTTGATTGCTTCACTCATTTCGTTTCGTTCGTTCTACCTTTATAGCCAAATCGTTGTCCTGTCGGTATTATGAAGTACTGCAATAAACAAGGATAAAATATGATAAAGTTAAATTTAATATAACCAAAGACATACACTTCGTTTTGCTTATAGTAAATGCAATGGCAAATAAACTAAGTATGACGGTCATACAACAATTTTATGGGTCTTAAGGAGGAAACTACATTGTAGTATAAACCAACGGCGGAATGATCGCCGTCTTTTGCTTACTTCAGAAGTTTGCATTGAGTTGTGAGGCTCCAGTAAACAAAAACTGAATCGGTGAACTTTGACGATACTTGTGAATAGACGAGTAACCTGAGATTTCTGAAACAACGAAGTGTTTGAATAAAAATCCACACTATCAAGACCAAGCAATCAAAAATAAAATCACTCTGGACACTTATGCACAAGGGCCTAAGCAGGCGGTGTTTGATATTTTTCTACTTTATTTCTTCTCTTTTCAGCAAAAATTTTTCTAAAGTTGGAAGCAAAAATTTTTCAAAAAAAAGCAAAGCTTTCAATGTAGTTACTGGAATAAAAACTTATACACTTTATTTGGGATAACAATCACTGCCTAACCATCACTACACGGGGGGTTAAAAATAATCTTATCTGGTAAAGCGAATGATTAGAGGACTTAGGGTCGAAAAGACCTTAACCTATTCTCAAACTTTAAATACGTAAGAACCTAACCTTTCTTGGTATGAATGTTTTGGTTGCGATATAAAGTCCCCAGTGGGCTACTTTTGGTAAGCAGAACTGGCTTTGCGGGGTAATTTTACGGTGCAATCAATTTGGTTCTGTTTCTGACAATCAAAATCACTACTGTTTTAGACAACCACATCAAAATTTCATTGGTATCCAAATTACAATTGTATATCGATATTTGTTATGTATAATTATAATGTATACTAAATTTGAAACAAAATTGCTTACAGCTTGAATTGTACAGGGTGGCTCAGAAATTGTGCTACAATAAACAACTCAAATTGCATTTTTAGTTAATAAATTTCATTTATTTTTATTGTTATATAGCAAATTCAATTTAATTTTATATAAGTAATTGGTTTTGAACATATGACACCGCAGAAAATTCTTCATTGCGATCTGAAGGGTTGAAGTCGGGATTGCCTCAATTATTGTTTTAGTGAACTGCTTCAAATCAGTCAAATTCCTTGGTTTCACTTTTTACGCCTCTTGCTTGACATTTCTCCACAAAATGGAGTCTGGTGCAGTTAGATCAGTTGTCAGTGAATAGTGGAGCTTCTGGATATTAATTTTGTTTGGGAATTTTCGTTGAGGCTCCGCCATAACCGGTCTGGCTACGTGTGCAGTTGCTTCATCTTGCTGGGAGCGAATGCAGTTGAAACGGATACGCCTACGGCCCAGTTCTGGGTAAAAAAAAAACTCCTTCAACATTTTTGAATAACGGTCCCGATTGGTCTCCGTTTTGTGTTTGAAGTACGATTCGTGAGTTACCCTGTAGTTTCGTTTCAGATGTATGAAACATTTCCTATCCTCAAAATCAACAGTATACACGATTTTGGTCTTGTTTTCGATTATCAAATCAAATCAAAATTTCATTAAATTTTGGTTATATTATATTTAAAATTTGATTCGATTATAGGTAGCGTTTTGATACGGAAATTGAGTCATACATTTGATACAAAACTGAAAAAGAAATTCATTAAGTTTCCAATAGATGGCGCATTGTGTAAGCTCAATCAGCTAAGCGGCATTAAAAAGATATGATTTTGTTTGAATCCAAACCCAACACTAATTTTATATTCCTTCCTGTATTATGAGTATTTTCTTCTCTTGTATTGACTGATCACTCAAACAGTTTTCTATCATTAAGTTTCGTTAATACACGGAGGCTTCTCGATCTTTACTTCTAACGTCCCCAAATCTCAGCCACATAAGTAATCCCCAATTATTGTGTAGAGAAACAGAATCATTGGAAAAGCTAAAATACACTGTCAGTTTACCCGAATATCATCTGTAATTTATTATTGTGGCCCTGAAGGTGAAATATATTTGCAGACCAATAAAATCACGAATTTAATACTTACTTACTTTGGCGTTCTTATTTCTATAAAACCTCTTGAGCAAATATTTGTCGATGTTACTCGAGCATACGTAAAAAATTACACAGATAATTTTGTGAGTGCTTGACTCGGTATTGTTTGACTCAGCGTCAAAAACCCGACATCAGCAGAGAGTTAATAAGCCATATCTTACAGTTCCTTTTTTTTTGCGACAAAGCGAAAATGCAAGCCTAGCGATTAAAAATTTTAATAGTGGTTATGGTCCGCATAGCCAATCATGAGCAATTTTGATTTCATTAACTCCGTCTTGATAATGTTGATGTCAAAGTAGCGTCATGTTCTGGAAAGTTAATTATTGAACATGATGACAGAATTATGGAAATCGTCAAGTTTGAGCACTGCTCCAATTGTCCAAGAGCTAAACATTGCATAAAAGACTATTTGGAACCACTTGAATAAGACTGGATACAAACCTGAGTCCGTTGTATGGGTGTCACACGAGTTAACGCAAAAAAAAACTCGTGGACGTTCCATCTACGAATTACTATTGAATCGCAACAAAATCGACCCATTTCTTTAGTGGACGGTAACTGGTGATGAAAAAGGGAGCACTTGCGACAATGTCAACTGAACACGGTTCTGTTTGAATAGCAATGAGCCGGTGGAAACGGTGGTGATGCCAAGATTGAAGGTCAGAATTGTTTTGCTAGGTGTTTGATGGAATTGGCAAGGCATCATCTATTGTGAGCTGCTACTCTGCGGCCAAATTCTAATTTCGGACTTTACTACCAATAATTGAGCCGTCAGTAAATAGCGATTCTATTGATAAGTTGTAGCCAATATCAGATGAACTGAATTCCATCAGGACAATGCCTGGCCATATACATTGATAGCGAAAACCAGAGCTACCGGTAGATTGGTTGGGAGATTCTTATGCATCCACCTTATAGTCTGATACTGGCTTCAAGTGATTACTTTACCTTTTTTCTATGGCGAATGAACTTGAAGTGAAGCTTGTGAAAATCGATCGTTCCAGTTGTTTGTCAATAGATTCGAGTATTTCTATGTGTGAGGCATTATGAAATCACTTGCAAAATGCCAATAAGTTATCGAGCAAAACGATGCACATTTAGTCCAAATCTTGTCATTCTAACTATGCCAAATAAAACCTTGAAAGTCATGTAAAAATAATGGATTTATTTTTATTGCAAAATTGTATGAACTATTTCGAAACTTTTTCGGAGTTTCAACTTTCAATTTAAGCAGCAACTACAATGTTTAACTGAGTGCGAAAATTTCTGATCTTCGACTCAGGAAAATGGGTATTGATGAAATTTTAGACTTTGGCAATTTGGCTTTATGTTTTTTTTTCCTGCTAGAAAACGAAATATATGCCAGTTTCCGTTCTGATTTAGAATAAGAATGAAAATAAGCTACATATAACTATAATACAATTTTAAATACTCGAATCAAGATATTTGTTTAGTTATGTTTTGATAGAGAAATTGAACTAATGTGAATTTCTGGGCACATTTTAGGTACGAAATGAATTCGATAAATGGATCAAAAAGTTATTTTGATATGGAATCAAAATTAAACTTCTTATGAATCATAAAATCAAAAATTAAACGAAACGAATCTTTTTAAAGGTCTCTGATTTCTATCATAATAGAGAAATATTTAAATGGTTTTTAGATTTATAAACTTTCATGTTTTCCTTATAATACTAACTTCTTCAATGTTTGAAAAATATCATTCCTCAAAGTTTTTACAATAATTTTGACTTTATCTTTCTTCTGTATCAGGAACACAAATGTGAGCTACACAAATGCTTTCTGGGCATAAGAATCTCTCCTTCTTTGCAATAACATTGGGTTTTTACACCAAATCTCCACAATTCAGAAAACATGCAATTTAGAAAACTTTGCAGCAGCGCAAAACTAATGAAATTTTCAGTCATAAACATAACCACCTAGTGAGTTGCTAAGCCCATATTTAAATAACACTAAAATTCGAAGTTGATTATATTTACTAAAATAATGGTCCCTTCTTATCTCCTCCTCTTCCACAGCTCAAATTGCAAAACCCTGTACATTCACTTTTGCTTTCCTTTCAACTTTTATCAAAGTAAAGATAATAACATGGCATTTCCTTATATCAACAAAAACGAAATTAACTCCAGAGATATCAAAGAACGAAAAACAGAAGGATGTGAAAGGGGAAGAGTAGAGGCGTAAAGCTTTATTATGTAGATGATATTAATTACATAATAACAATAACAACATTTACACTCATAATTTATTCTCGACTCTATGAATCCTAACACATCAACGCACCGACTTACTTACACTTTCATGAAAACACTGAAAAAACAACCCAGCTGTCGTCAGGTTAAGCCATTCCAAAATTTTAGTTAGGAAACTGCCAAGACATCTTCAGGCCACTACAACTGCCAGCCACCACGACTATCATTATGCCACCCATCTACAGCATTAACATTTTAAGTAGGTAAGGGGAGGGGAGGCATATAATTAAATACATCAACAGCAACAGCAACAATAACAATGACAGAAGCAATAACAAAGGCGCAACAACATAACTGCAATAAGGACATTAAGAATGGCAACATTCAACACTTTTGAAACCATCAACATCAACACTCGACACCCGACATTATTTTATTTCCTCAGTCTCTGGATCTCTGCCTCTGTATTTTTATCTGAGATGTTGGTGCTTTGTATTGCACTTGCATTTTAGTTGCAGCCGTTAACGTTCTAAGCACAATGGGGGAATTTGTTTGATAAGTACAAATTCGATTTTACAAAGCATAGTAACGAGAAATCCATTGTTTTTGTTAAGTATTGAAGGCTTTATTAAGTATAGTTAGAAGTTAACGATTTGGGTCAAATATAAACGGTTTTGTTCGATAATTTGAAGGCATTTCCATTATGTGTCTCTTATAGAAATCCTCATTCTCATTAGTAAAAAGCTTGGACTTTCGATCTTTTCTTGAGAGGAATATTTCATAAGTAAAATAATGAATTATTCGCCATGGTTAGGAGAAGTTGATAAACACTTGGTGCTAGGTCCGGACTATAATGTGAGTGCCCAAGAACCTCTCACCCGAGCTTCCGAAGCTTCTGAAAAGTTACTATCAATATGAGTGTCTTTTCGTTATACTGATTTCCTCTTATGTTGGTCTAAGCTGGAGATTTATTCCTTCCACCGTTCCAAGTGTTGACAGTGCAAGTCTGATTTAAGAGTTTGGTTGTAAAAGATACGGCTGCCAATCCCACAGAAGCAGAAACTTTTTGACCATCTATCCTGTTTTGGCCACCGTTTTCACCGATGTTTATTCTTTTTTTAACTGCATCCGTTGGTGTTCAAATAGTTCAGCTCTTGAGCAGTTGAAACAGTCCTTACATGATGATTGCTCTTGATAAAGTCTATTATTCTATCGACATTTTCGACAATTGGCCGTCTAGTGCGTGGTGTAATTTTGATGTAAAAATTATCGGAACGAAACTGACGAAACTTAATTTACACATGATTAGTAATTACAGTATCAAGACAATAAACTCTATTCACATTTTTGTTTTTGCCTTTATCGAAGAGAAACTGTAAAGTATAGCGTGTTGTGACTATAAAGGGTGTCCCAACAAGAACGCAAGATTTAAATGACTGATGCAGCAATCGAATTATTTCTCTGGCTGTATGACATGTGGCGCCGTCTTGTTGAAACCAAATGCCCTCCACATTCATTTCTTCAATTCTAGGCACGAAAAACTGGTTATCATTTCACAATACCGAACACCATTGACTGTTTGCGCTTGACATGCCTCATTTTCATAAAAGAAAAGATCCAATGATTCCTCCAGCCCAAAATCCACACCACACAGTGACACGTTGGGGATGTATTTGCTTCTCGTGAATCACTCGAGGATTTTCCTTACCCCAAATGCGACAATTCTGCCTATTGACGAAGCCATCAGGATGGAAATGGGCCTCGTCACTGAAGATGATTTTATCGGCAAAATCAGCATTTTCATGTTGTCTCTCCAATATTCAATCAACGAACTACCTTCGCTGTCTATGGTCAGCTGGCTTCAGTTCCTGTGCCAGTGTGTCTTTCCTAATTGTCCTCAAGCCTCGCCTATTGCTTGTGTTGTTTGTTTCCTAATTATGTTCAAGGCTCGCAAATTGTTGTGTTGTGTGTTCCCTGCTTGTGTTCTAGGACGCGTATCACCTCTGAGGTGATATCCGTCTGCGTATTTTAACGAAGACGCGAACTTGTGCACTGTGCGGCACTTATGGGGGCTTTGTTTACCTGAAAGAAATGTGTAAAATGCAATTGCTAGAGTTTAAACATGTCAGATTTGGTCTGAAGATTTAATTTGGAACTTAGGTTCCGTGAGAGAGATTGGAGGTTTTGTGGAAGAACCTAGGTTCTTAGCGGGATGTGTATACTTACGACAGGGTTTCGGAGGAGAGGAAAAGTTAATGGTTAACTTACATTATTTCTGGTTTTATTCGCATGTTTAGAGGGGCCAGCGAAGTGGTCCGGTTGGCGGCTGGCGAAAAAAGGAGGTAAGTACCTCGCTAATTTCAACCAGGAGACCACCGTGCCTTGCTTTACATAAGCAAATAAATAGTTAATTTTTACAACTTAAAATATTTACAAATTGTTCGACACAAGCAATTCAATGTAATTCAACTTAATTTAGTGTAATTTGATGTAATGCAATTTTAATTCGGAACAATACAATTTAATTAAATGCAATGCAGTTCATTTCAATTCATTATTTATAATTCATAATTTACTTTACTTTATAAAATTCAGTTAATTTTCCAAAAATTCAGTTCATGGGAAGGAATTCAATTAAACAAAAGGAATTCATTCGACTCCAGAATAACTATCTGGGCATCTGAGCATTTTATTTCTTTTGCACACCACTTGGTGTATCACATTTATTTCTTTCAAATTTTAACCTAAGCTGCATGCCATGTGAGACCGAAAGCACTTCTTGCTGATCAAGCGGAAGCTCAACCAGCAATTACTTAATGCTGCTGTGCTGTGCATTCACAGTTCAACCACCCAGACTTGCTTTGCAAAAAAAAAAAAAAAAACAAAAAAGAAATCTAAGTGAATTAAAAAGTAAAGTCATAATTCCACATTAATCAGCATAAAAACAACTGGAACAATAACCAGCTCTTGTTAAACTTATTGTCAATTGCGAATGAAGCTAATCACAAAACTGTCTGAGTAGTATTTTGAGTATGATGTCTTATCTTTCCAACGCCATCTGGTGTAAACAAATCTCACTTATAGAATATAAGATACAAACCACTAAAGCCATCTGTCGGAAATTTTTTTTTTTTTTGTTTTTTTTCTGGATTTATTAAAATCTGTCCTTGGACATTCATTAATATTCACATTGGCCTACATACTACTTATATACTAAAATTTTATTTTTTATTCGGGAACACTTCCTTGAGTGTCCCTACTGCTTTATTCGTCCTGAGTACCCAGGTCCTGTGTGGTTCTCCTCCTTAGTCTGGTAAATAATGGTGTTTCGTTCATCAGATTGGACGCCAGCTGATTCGGATGTTGTTGAATACGATTAATGTATCTAGCGGAGTATTTTTGGACTTCTTTCTTAATGAAGGGTGTTTTCAATTCTCTATGCAACTGTTTGTTTGAGAAGTATCTGGGTGCACCAGTAATTTTTCGCAGTACTTTGGATTGAAAGCGTTGTAATATTTCAAGGTTGGAGTTTGCTGCAGTCCCCCATAACTGGATTCCATATGTCCATACGGGCTTTAAGACGCATTTATAGATTTTTAATTTGTTGTCTAGGGATAATTTGGATTTGCCATTCAAAAGCCAATTTAAGGATCTTAGTTTGAGCCCCAAGGCCAGTCTTTTTGTAAATATATGCTTTCTCCAAGTTAGTGTTCTGTCCAAATAAATGCCTAGATACTTTGCATCATTTGCTTGAGGTATTTCAACATTATTAATAGACACGGGAGGGCAACATCCTCTCCGAAGTGTAAACGTTACCTGAACCGATTTCGTTTCGTTTGCCTTTATTCTCCATTTCCGCAGCCATTTTGTTATGGTATCGAGATGATTTTGCAATTTTCTAGATGCTTGATCCGGGTTGACATCAGTGGCAAGAACAGCTGTATCGTCTGCAAACGTGCCGATAAGAGTCCCTTCTTCTGTGGGTAGGTCCGAAGTGAAAATCAGATATAAGGTAGGACCAATAATGCTGCCCTGAGGTACTCCCGCATGCGATTTAAGCATGTCCGACATGTCTTCGCCGTGCTTAACAAAAAGTTCGTTCAGATAGATAAGATTTCAGAAAAATGAAGAAATTCGTGGGTAACATTTTTCTCAATTTGAATAATAAACCTTCGTGCCATACCCTATCAAAGGCTTGTGAAATGTCCAGAAATGCCACATTGCAATACTTTTTCGTGTCGAAAGATTTATTTATCAGTTCAACTAATCTATGAACCTGTTCAATCGTCCCATGTCCCTGTCTAAAACCAAATTGGTGATCAGATATTAGTTTTTTTGACTCTATTATGGGGTTTAATCTTCGGAGAAATAAAATTTCGAGTATAGGTAGGAGACTTATGGGCCTGTAAGAAGAGGTTTCTTCAGGTGGTTTTCCAGGTTTTCGTATCATTTTCACCTGAGATATTTTCCATTGTGGCGGAATGTACAACTTTAAAATGATTGCATTGTATATTCTTGTTAGAAGCTGTAAGCCTTCCTGAGGCAATTCTTTTAAGACTTTAGCAGTGATCAAGTCGTATCCCGGAGCTTTTCGGTCTTTTAAATTAGCAATTATATTTTTAACTTCGCAGGTGGTAATTTGTGTAATAGGCAAGTCCATCTGGTAATCTTCATTTAGAAAGTTGTGCAGCTCATTTAAAAAAGTGTCATTACCATGTTGTTCATTAGGTACGAACACTTTCTCCAGATGTTTTGCGAAAGTTTCAGCTTTTTCAGAATCACTTTTAGCCCATGTATTCTGTATGGTTTGAATAGGGGGATCGTGTTTTATGGACTTGTTCGTACGCTTTATTACTTTGTATAGAGAGTAGTCGGTAGCTGCAGTTGCATCTAAATTTTCCAGATCTCCATCAGTTTTTCTACTATCCTCTACACTTAAGATCTCTTTGAGTTCTTTTGTTAACTTATTTAGAACCGCTTTATCGGGCGGATATCTAGTTCTCTGCCACTTTTTTCTTGCCTTTCTCTTTTCAGCCACTTTTTCTCTTATACTCAATGGAACTTTGTTCCGTTCGGGTATATTTTTTTTTATTCAAAGGGGTAGAATTCCAAGCTGCTTGTTGGATAATATTATTAAACTGCTCAACTCCATTTATTATATCGTTATCTGAGTTTAAAGCAATATGTATATTTACATTAGCTTTTACCAAATGTCGAAAGAGATTCCAGTCAGTTCGTATATTATGGAGTACACAACTTCTTGATGCAGGCAAAATTTTTCTGCCCAGAGTTACCTTTACTGGGGTGTGGTCAGACCACAAGTCATAAATGGATTCACATTGCACTGTCTCTTTCTTAATACCTCTTGTCACACAAAAATCTAGTAAATCGGGGATTTTGCTGCAGTCTGTTGGCCAATAAGTCGGTTGTGCACTTGATACCATGTATAGGTTCATTGATTCAGCTGCATATTGAAGTTGACGACCTTTTGTTGTTGTTAGCCTAGAGCCCCAGATGGTGTTTTTGGCATTGTAGTCGCCACCTGCGACAAAGGTATTACCAAGTGTTTTGAAGAACTCCTTGTACATTTTACAACTTATTTTGTGTTTGGGGGGACTATATATTGCGGAGATACTTATTGGGCCGGACCAATCTTCAACCACTATTGTTGTGGCTTGTATTTCTGCCCTTGCATATGGGATTGACAAATGATGTTTTATGTTGTTTCTTATAAGTATTCCAGAGCCTCCGTGTGCTGTACCATCTGGATGTATTGTGTGATAGAATTTATAGTTCGGTATAGAAAAATAATCCTTACGGGTAAAATGAGTTTCAGAGACAAGCAGAATGTCGATATTATGCATATCTACAAGTGTTTTGACTTCCAGGTTGTGTTTAGATAACCCGTTTGCATTCCACAAGACTATTATCAATCGATCGAATTTATGGCATTTTAGACATTAGAGTTACCAACATTGTGGTCATTGCAGTCATTTGCTGCATCATCTGCTTCATTACCGCCATCATTTCGCGGAATTCATCAGTGAGTGTAGTGATCAATTTGCTCTCTGTTGGATTTGTATCAGCTTCTCTTATATTATGTCTTGGATTGTTTCCGTTTCTAGCGGTTTCTGCATATGTGAATCCATGGCGCCTTTCGGCGGCCTTGCCTTGCAGAGGTGCCGGGTAATTTGCACCTAAGGCGGGAAAAGTGCCTAGCACGGGGGTGCCAGGTTGCTTTTCAGCAATAAGAGGGGCTGACTCTACGGGACCTGACGAGGGGTGTTTGTCAGGCTGCTTGCCAGCTTTACGAGGGCCTGGTAAAACGGGGAAATAACCAGGAGGTTGCCTAAAGGTAACATTTTTATCAGAAACAACGCGAGATGTTGTTTTCTGCTGGGCAGAATTATCGGCTCTTTTGGCCGAAGGGGTTTTATTGGGGTTAATGGTCTTTTGATAGACCTGGCAACCTTTATAGTTTGCGGGGTGATTTCCCTCACACAAAACACATTTTACATCTGCAGTTGGAGCTTTTCGAGAACAATTTATTGATAGATGCTCTCCTGCGCATTTAATGCACTTAGGTTTTCTATGACACCCAGCCTTCGTATGTCCGTAGTGTTGACAATTAGAACATTGTACGATTTCCCTCGTTGGTCGGGGGGGTTCAAAAGACACGATCGTGTTAAGCAATCTTTTAATTTGATATACATCCTTATTGTTTTCATGGGGCTCTAATTCAATCCTAAACAATGACAAGGGAAGTTGGGTATACCTGCTTTTTATATTATGGACATATTTGACGTTGTGTACTAAATTTTTAAGAGCATCAACAATATCCTCCGCATCCGTCGAATAATGGAGATTTCTTAACACTACTTTAAAATTTCTTTCTTCTTTCAGTTTATAAGTGTAGAATTCTGTTTTTTTATTTTCCAAAACTTTCACAATTTTCGAAAAGAATTCCGGGGTTTTAGGTAGTATTTTCACTTTATTGTGGTTTAGTACCTTAAGAACGTATCCTTCATTTACCTTTTCGTTGAGTTCTTTAATTAGTGGTTGGATTTTGACTACACCATCAACAAAAATTGGAGGAGGTTTGTGAACGACTTCCTTTTGTTTAAGCTGTTCATCGGCTTCAAGCCCAGAAAATCGATTTTGATTTTTTGGTCGATCACCCAACCAGTACTCATCCAAAGTAGCCTGTTTCCGATTTTTCGGGGATGAGTTTGGACTGCGAGGCCTTTTTGATGGAACTTCGGTCCAGGAGTTTCCTGTCTCCTCGGATACAATGGGTCCGTTATGAGAAATTACAATCTCATAACGATTTCTAGCATTTCCTGGAGTAAGGGAATTTACATTTGGACTATTAAGTCCTGGTACTGGTGTCATTATAGTTTTAGTAGGTTTTGGAATTGTTAACGATTTTGGCGTGTTAACTGAGAGTTCCCCAACTGGGGGAGTAGACACGGTAACCCTGTCCATTTATAAATACGCCTAAAGGTATGCTAAACCCTGCGTGTGGTTGAACTATATTCGTACTATTTTTTGTACCAATCACACAATTCAGCTAAACAGCTGTTGACGTGATTCGCAAAAACAAAAACACAAGCACGTACTGCGGGTGCCCGCAAGGCAATTTTGTTTAAATACTCTCACCTGGGTAAATATGAATATAACTTCAGCTTTGTATTAATTTTGGGGGATTTATAAAAATAGCTAGTACTACTAGCACGCACTGAGACGGGTATAAACCTTAAAAACTTTTTATTCTCACTGAGCCAACAATCTTGCACTTGTTGTTAAACAGTGATGCTGAAAAATTAATGAAAATTAATGAATTTCTTTTTACTATACCTGATATTGTCGGGTAACAAGCCAAAATCCGACGTTGGCTTAAAAAATTATCATCTCATTCATATCTATTACCCAGGGCAACATCAGCTACGAATATGCATGACTAAAATACACTACAGTACAACAACCGAAAAGTTGTTATACTCTTATCACTAATACTTTATCATTTCTATGTTCGTAATATATTCGAGCTGACAGATTTTGCAATCTGAAGGCTGTAGTTGAAACTTAAGTTCCCTAACAAATTGGAGAACTCATGTTCTTTGCGGGATTGAATTACTTACGGCGGATTTAGTGTGTGAGGAGATGAGAAATAAGAGGTTGGCTAACTTACATGAAAGATTTTTAATTTACGTCTGGGGCGGCTGACGAAGTGGTTCATTTGGCGGTTAGCGGAAAAAAGCCAGCTTATCGCTGGTTTCAGCCATGGGACCACTGTGTCCCACTGGCTCACCGCCTCGGTGTAAAAATTGACCTATTCTCTGACAGTCAAGCTGTCATTAAATCCCTAGATTCTGTTTTCCTGAACTCAACATCAGCCCTGAAATGCAGCAAATTTCGTAACAAGATGGCACAGCATTTCAACAATCACCGTATGTGGGTGCCGGACCAGAAACTGCGGAGTAGACGAGCTGGCAAGACTAGGAACAACCTTACAGACCCCAGCCGAGTTGGATATTGTGGGCATGCCTCTAGCCACTTGTGAGCTCCTACTGCGAGATGGAACGTACTTAGCAGTAAATAGCAGGTATGCGTCTGTCCGAGGCTGTAATGAATCTAGACAGATATGGCCTCACCTAGACCTGAACCATTCACAAACGCTGCTGTCGCTATTAAGACCTGACGTCTCATTGCTTGTATCGGTCATGATGGGACACTGTCTGATTGAAAGACATACAGTAAGATAAGGTTGCGACTAGTGACTTCTGCAGGATCTGTATGATCTGTAATTTTTGCAGGATGTGGGATGAAGAGGAGAAGGAGGCCATAAAATACCTTCCCTGCAATTGCAACAACCTGGTGAGCAAGTGGGGATCAATACTGAACTGTTATTTCTTTAGGGACCTAGAAGATCTAGACGATATAAATATTGTTCGACTTAAGAGCTCCTTGAAGTGCTCAGGATAGTTCGATGGGGGAAATTAGGCACATCCACATCTCTAGTTTGCATGGTATCACAATCGATAATGCAGCCCAAGTGAGTCTATCTATTCAGGCGGCCACACTGACTTAACCTAACCTATAATTACATGGTTGGTTAAAGTAACCGTTGCATTAACAAATAAATAGATAATTTTTCAATTTACACCAAATATTTTCAAATTGTTTGATACAATGCAGTTCAATGTAATTCAACATAATTCAGTGTAATTCAATATAGTTCAATATAATTCAATGTTATTCAACACAATTTAATTTCATTTAATGCAATTCAATTTTATTCAATGTAATTCCTCATAATATCCTAGAAAATTCTTTGTAATTCATCTAATTCACAGAAGGGGGTTGCCTGTGTTCAACAATGTCCTTTGGTTTCTTTGCTACTTTCTGCCACTGTGTTGCCATTATAAGTCTCCGGTAAATATGCAAAAGATGTTTAACATAAACATGCAAATATACAAATACAGACCGACGATGCACAGAAAGCCACTCTCACACATTTGCTGCCTGCCATAAAGATGTGTAACAGTCGCTGCATATGACTTTCGCAAACACACATATTTATATAGTCACGCTCTCTTCCCCACATTTGCTGTCATCACTTCGTCATTCTCCTGTGCAGCTTGGAGTCGTTTTCTTAGTTAAAAGTAATAATAAAATCCATTTACTGCACTTGTCTTGCGTGTTTTTTCCGCTTCCCCTTTCCATTTGTATGCAAAGTGCATGAGGACTTCAATGTCTGAAGCGAAAAGATAATGCGGGGGCAGTATGAAAAGTTAAAAGGTAATTTAGTTGCGGTTAAGAGATCATTTAATTAAGAATGCAAGTGAAGAAATATGTGAGTTAAATTAGGAAAATGCGTATTAGGCACAATATGCAGACAGAAATTAAATTAACACCAAATCAAAAACGTTACAATTATTAAAATGGCTTCTCATCAGGGATGATCAATCAATCTAGTAACTTTGTAATAGGGACAGTATACAAACTGGGTGCCACATTAGCAAAATGAGGAAGTGGAAATTACTTCTACTGAGAAGCGAGCCAAAAGCTCATCTCTTCAGGGGCATCTAGTCCTGCACATAACCGACACTGCATAAGTAAATTCATGGTAATCTAAATCTTAGATTTCGTTAACTCTGTACATAGATGTTCAAAATACAGACCTGCATATACATAAGATTACGCCGGAATAAAACCTTACGGTTCAAATTTGAGTTTTTCCCCAACTGATTGCCTGCTACTTCTTAATGCTTACTGTAAAAATTTTCCTTGGTAATCAGTGACTTTCCTCACTTCCTCCTCCTCCTACTTCTTAATGCTTACTGTAAAAATTTTCCTTGGTAATCAGTGACTTTCCTCACTCATTGTATTCTTACTACTTACACTGCTAAGACACAAATTTCCTTTGCGACATTTAAAATTTATAATTCTTCTTAAATTTACTCTATCTAATCAGGCTTTTACCAAGTTCATATTGTGAAAGCTTTGCACTTGGATTGAAAACCTTTTAGAATGATCAACATGACGACACTGATGATAATGACGCTCTGATACAGTGATAAGCAAAATCAAAGGAAAGACAACAAGCAAATATAGAAACAGCAGCAACAGCAACAGAACAAGCATTTTGTCATATTTAATATCATAAATCAACAAAGGCTACCCCAGCACAAGGATAAGGCAACAGAAATGCCAGTCAGAAGGATTCTTACAGTATCCAGCCAGCAACCAGTGACATCATCACTCTTGATGTAGGCGACGACTACGTCAATTTTGCCATCATCACTCACCGCTCGTGTTGGTGGTGTAAAGAGCAAGGACAAAGATGATAAAGTGCAAAACAACGGAAAGAAAGAAAGAAAGATGACAGCAACTGCAGTGTCACTTTTGTTCAATAGCTATGGAAGGATGTAAGGATGTTGCTAGGGTATACTCACTTTTAAGCGGCTACAGATTGCAGATAATTTTAAAGCATACAAAGGGTGAGACATAAAAGCAGAAGCGCAGTCAAATTTATAGACGAGAATATGATTAAGATTGAAAGTTATGCCTGGCACATTGAATAACTATACATTTAAACACTTGAAGTAGAATAGTTTTCCAGGAGACGAAAATTAAATTAATTGTGTTATCCTAGAAATATTGCACCAGTTGCCATAATAAGTTTAATTTTCATACAATATTCAGGTGTAAATATTCAATACATTTCGAATGTATTTTTACCTTCTAATGGCATCATTTTTGTTCAATCAATTTGAATAAATTTTCTGCGTCTGTTAAGACATGACAGAATCAAAATCATTTTATGTCATGGAGCACAGGAATTCAGCTGTCAATTTCCAAAATAAACAAAGTAAACAATATTTCTGCATGGCAATATTTCTGCAATTACTGATTATTCTGGTCGGCTTGGAGACAAAAAAAAAAAAAAGAATATGCTGATATCGAATTATGGGCCGGTATGTTCTTATGTTTCAGATCAAGAAACATCTAAACCAAATATAAATATTTCTTTACACCGGATTTTGTTATTATACGATGTTAGAATATCAAAATTTGAATTAAAAATTTTTGACTGAGAACAAGAATTCGTCGAAATTTAAGACAAATCCTTCAAAACCGAAAAGGAAAACTAGTAAAAATAGTAAACAGTTATTTAAGGAAAACTGACGATTGCCCTGAACCCTGAATTTCTGTATATACATACTGGTCGACTTGGAGACAAAAAGAAAACGCTGATATCGAATTATGAGCCGATATGTTCTTATGCTTCAGATCAAGAAATACATATCTAAATGAAAAATAAATGTTTCTGTACACCGGATTTGGTTATTATATGATGTTAGAAAGCTAAGAATTGCCCTGAACCTGGCCAGTATTCCTAGGAAGAGTAATATCGTATTTTGTGCACTATAGGAAATATTTGATAATATGTTAAACTCATCATTCTGTATAAAAGAAATTATCTATTCTGTTCCAAAGAAATCATTATTTGTAATGCGTCACATTTAAAAAAGCGCGTCAATTCTTCACTTTAAGCTTTGACCAGATTTCTAAGTAAGCAAATTAAAAAACAAAAACATTTTTAATGTCTTGACTTATATGTAATTTTTTTGGTTGTGATTCGTTTCTGAGCTGTATAATTAAACGTTTCATATTTTGATTGTTAAAATAACGAACTTCTTGACAATATCAGAAGTGGAATAACAGTCCCAATCCATTGTATAATATAAAGAAAACGATGGACCATTTAACAGTTTCTCAATTAAAATATAAATTACGTGAACACAGTTTAAAGCGAACTGGCAACAAGTCACAGATATTAGCCAGATTGTACGCTGCATTTCCTGAGCTGGCTGCCGCGAAAACTACTATCTCACCGCTGGTAGAAGTAAGTTCGGATTCATCAGTAGATCGGCTTTGAAACCTATGAGCAGTGAATCTGGGGAATCTAAAGGCGCAAAGACTGCGGCTACAAATATTTTTAATGTGCAAACGCCGACTATAGTAACCACTACAAATGCATTGTGTATGTCCATATGTAGTGCTACTACGCCGGCTAATACAGGTAGGCAGAATATTGTTTTGCCGTTCAACGCTAGTATACCGGGCAATTCGCTACATTCACCAAATACGCCCGTGTATTCGCCCACATCTTGCATGCAGAATATATGTTTACAGTCTGCCATGCCTCAGACGGTATATTTTACGTCTTCATCAACACAACCAATGACAAATCTACAGAATATGATGTACGTGCAAAGAGCTGAGACAATTCATGACAGCGCTTCTTCAATACCACATATAACTATGCCTAGGATATCCCAAGGAGTTTTGATGGGCTTTACCATATTTTTTCCAGCACCCAGCTCATTCCGCTCACGTTTCACGATGCATGTACTCAACACTAACAATGATGAGTTCATAAATTTTGCTGCCTATTCATCTCTCCATGACTCATAGAACAGATTTCTCCTATTTTGTCAAAACCTGTTTGTACTGTAGGGTAATACTAAGCCTTTTACGGTTGATTTTTTCACGTGATAGATCCACTAGAAGTCGTTATTCTTCTTTTTAATTCGAAGCTGACAGTGGATAGTAGATAAAATTATCCATCATTCCAAAATAACAGTGGTCATAGTTTGTACAAAGTCATTTAGCGTCGAAAAAACAATCTTAGCTGTGACACCACCTTACGGAATGGATAAAAGCTAATTTGGGCTCTCCGACTGTTATTCACCCAAGAGTAACCTGAGTTCTTTGCAGAATTTCTCAAACAACTCACAACTTCCAACCTTCGACTTAGTGTTCTCTGTGAGATGTTACTACAGTCTTCTCCAGAGTTGAGAATGATTTAGAAAAAATCGGTCTGGCGATAAACGAGAACAAAACAAAGTTATTGGTTTCAGTGGTGATAGAGAAAAATACTCTGGAAAGTACATGGCTCTATCATCGTTAAAAGAGAGTATCGACATTAATAGCAGTTACTTTTCCAGTTAAGTGTGTAGTCAGCTAAGTAAATGTGTAGTCACCTTTGAGTTCTTAAGACGATTAAGCGATGTCCGTTTCTCTGGCAGGCTGGGTGGTTGACAGGACAATTAACGTATATCTCTATGAAATGTGTTAAATCTTGGTTCAACCTATTATTTTTGCAGATGGTGGCCTTGGGTTGTGTAGAGTTATCCACTTAGTGATCAAAACTGCCTGTCAGACAACACTGTCAGCAGTTAAATACCTGTCATCTGAAGTGTTATTTATTTAGTGAAATGTTTGTCATTTACGAATATGGATGGTTTAACAACCGAAGAATGCGTGAAAATAGTCAAAACTTACTACAAAAGTGGTAATTCAAATGAAGGTTTCCATCGGACAAAGTTTTCTTCAGAGATTGAGCTCATTTCTTTCACGGTGGTTACGTCAACAAGCAAAATTGTCCCATATGGAGCTCAGAGAACCCAGAAACGATGGTGAAGCAACTGCACCCGAAAAAAATCCTGTTTGGTGCCCATTATGGTCTAAAGGAGTCATTGAGCCGTATTTGTTCAAAAACTACCTCAAAAGGATCCATTGCTGCAACCAATACATGAGGGTCATTTAAATGATATTTTATTTATTTTTTCTGTAATGAAATTCCATTTGCAATATAAAATTTGAAAGATTGTGGAAATCATTAAACACACATGAGTTTAACTGACAAAATCGAGCACTGTAAATAAACAAAACGACAAATCGTGTTCAAGTTCCGTCTAAATAATAGGGAACAGCTGGGTAAACTTAGCGATAAAAATAACTTTGATGATACATTTAAAGATCATTTTAAACCTCTCTTTGGCAGATTGTAGTCAGAATTTTCAGATTCCCAAGCAACTCACAACTTCCGATCTTCTGGTAAGTATTCACTGTGAGATGTTACTACAGTCTTCTCCAGCATTGAGAAGGACTCAGCTTTATAGATAAACTAAACGACACATCGTGTTCAAGTTCCATCTTAATAATATGGAACAGCAGGGTAAACTTAGCGATAAAACAAATTTTGATGATACATTTAAAGGACGTTTTAGACTTCTTTTTGGCAGATAGTAGTCAGAAATGTCAGTTTGTCAAGAAATTTGAAGAACAAAAAAAGCGAAAATATTGGTCGTGAGCGCCTTTTCCAGCCAACAACATTAAAAATTGAATAGCAGCTGAGTTGCAAATCAAAAACAAATAAAACCTTTAGCCTCTGTTTACCTACTATTTTCAATTTATTTTACTCCGAAATGGAGGTTTCTTGAAAATCTCGCTGGCAGCAGTCGTAGCAAAATAAATTTCTTGAGCTTTAGTTCGTTTTCAACGCAAAGGCGTTTCAATTTCAGATATATTGCAATTGCTTTTTGAATTTTGTGGCTCCAAGAAAAAAAAGAAAAAAACAGAAAAGCGAGTCACGTTAAAAATATTTTCAATGTAAATGTTTAATCATTTCGTTCCCTGAGAATTACATTGCTAATCTACATTCGATTAGTCAATTCATGAATAAATTTTGTTTGCAATTCAAATCGGTAAAAAGAAAACTTTCAGCTCCCTGCGTAAGCGTGAAAATCCCCTTAAATAGTCGCCTAAATCCCGTCTCTGTAAGCTTATGCGAAAAATCTACTCCATTATATTACGATTTGTATTTGTATGTGTAAGATTTTCGGTGTGCGATGAAATTGTGTTTCCGCAGCTATTTGTGTGTGCATGTGTGTGTGTGTGTGAGCGCGTACTATTTGCGAGTGTTGCATGCTTCAAGTTAAGTCATAATAATTATTAATTGTGCATAAGTTGGCAAATAATGATGATGAAGTGAAAGGATATTGTTGGCATTTTTCTGTTGTTCCGCTGATACTGCATCATCTTGTGCATCCTGTGCTGCTGTTGCCTGCAGCATAATTTTAAGAACACTGTTATTCGCTCGTAATAAGGATATGAGTGTCTGTGTGCGTGCATGTGCCGGTTTGTGGATCTTTGTGTGTTCATTTAAGTGTATAAGTGGTATTCAGTGATTTATTATTGTTACATTTAAGATTATAATCATCAAGTACTCATTCATTTTGTTCATTCACTATCCTGTTGTTTTTTCTTTGGCTGTGTGTGTGCGCTTGCTTTTGTTGTCATTGTTCCTTTTCCTTCCTCATCACCTTTTTTGTCTTCTGTTTGTCTTACAGATTAGATGGATACGTTTATGATTATCGAAGTTATTTTTGGGTTTTTTTTTTTTGGGGGGGGGAGGGAGAAGACCCAGCGAGGTATGAAAAGCGCATTGAAGTTGATTAATAAACTTTTAAAAGTGCATTGAGCAAATTTTTATCAAAACGGTAGAGCATGACTGGGAACTATTGTGTGTTGTTTTTCAAATATTGCAAAGGAAGTGGCGTATTGAGAAAATTGAGATTTAAGAGAACATAATAAATGACAAATTGATAGCATATTGAAGGGTGACAATTTATGGTTGTGGTTTTGAGGATTTGTTGCTATGAAGATATCATTATTTGAAGCTTAGATTAATATATGAAAATAAGAGAGAAATGAAGGAATTAAACTAGTGAAGAAATTGAAACTAAGACTAATCTGCAGCTGCGAAAGAGCACATCAAATCCTCGGTTTCTCATGTACTGATGACTTTATAATACTTCTTTTAGTTCTATATTATAAAGTGTTTAAAAAGGAGCAGTGTCCTTTTCTCAGTTAATTGATATGTTTTTAATGAGATTTTAATGAGATAACATGTTTTTTGGAAATAAGCAAAAAATAATTATTTAATGCCGCAATAATTTGGCTGATCAATTTTGCTGCACTAAGAAATATTTCAATTCATATAAATTATTATTTCTTTAGCTTTTGGAAACTAACAAATTTTTTAAGTTATTTTTTTAACGTTATTAAACACAATCGAGTTTAAATGACGCCCATGGTCGTTGACGAATGCGCGATATCGTATTTCCTTACTGCCTGTAGGGTTGTGCCTTAATTATTGTACGAATGCATTGCTTTAAATCAGCCAAAATTTTTGCTTTTGTTTTGTACATTTCGCGTTTGCAATAACAAAACTCGCAAAATCAAGTCAAGAACCCTTAGGGGCCAATGAAATGCGAAGCTTCCTGAAATCAGCTTATTATTCCCTAGAGGCCAATGAAATTGGAAGCTTCTAGAAATCAGCTTACTAAATACTTTTTGCCGCAATTCTGTCGTAATAGGCCTGGTTATGTAACAAGTTGTTCCATGTTGTTGAAACTGCGTGGAACTGAAAGAGATTCTCTTTCGGCATTATACTGGAAAGAAATGTTCTTTGAGCTTTTTAAGCAACATGTTGGTAGTAACATTTCTCGGTTACCCTGTATAAAGAATAAAATATCATTCAGATCATCGTAATATTCTCAATTTTGCCCGTTAGTATAGAGTGATTCATTTTATACTTGAACCGAAATTGAAACATAAATTGATGCTGTCTTTCTACCGAAACATAATGAAACAAATACGAGAAGATGTCAATGACGTTGCTCGTCCTGGTCGCCCGAGCGCGTGAGAAACCGATGAAAATATTGAAGCAGTGAAGAAAATGATATTGAATAATCATCAAATCACTATTAGAGAGGTTGCTGATGATGTTGGCTTATTGTTCGGTTCATGCCAAGCAATTTTTACTGATGTTTTAGGCACGAAACGCGCGGCAGCGAAGATTGTTCCAAAATTGCTACATTTTGAGCAAAAACAACGTCATATGGACATCGCTCAGAAGCTGTTGAAAGTCGTCAACGACGATCCAGATTTCCTCAAAAAGATCATAACTGGTGATGAATCATGAGTGGATGGCTATGACATTGAAACCAAAACCTAATCATCCCAATGGAAGCGTCTAGAAGAGCCAAGACCGAAAAAAACACGTCAAGTTCCGTCAAATGTGAAAGTTTTGCTCACTGTTTTCTTCGATTGCAATGGCGTGGTGCATCATGGATTCTTGCCATAAGGTCATACGATTAATAAGGAATACTACCTTGAAGTTATGCGCCGTTTGCGTGAGGCAATTCGTCAGAAACGCACAGAATTGTGGAAAAACCTATCATGGATTTTGCACCACAATAACGCACCAGATCACACATCGATGCTTGTTCGTGAGTTTTTGGCCAAAAACAAAACCGCAATCATGCCTCAATCACCGTATTCACCGGACTTGGCCCCCGTTGACTTTTTACTCTTCCCAAAACTGAAGACACCGTTGAAAGGAAAGCGTTTTGCTACGATTGAGGAAATAAAAGAAAAATCGAGACAGGAGCTGTTGGCGATACCAAAAAGCGCGTTTCTGAGGTGTTTCGAGGATTGGGAAAAACGCTTGTATTATATCTGAGAGGGATTACTTTGAAGGGGACAAGATGGTTATTGGTGAATAAATAAATACTTTTTGAAAAAATTGAAAATAACGGATATTTTTGATCACACCTTTTATTTTGAGTCGAAAAACTGAAACCAAAATACAGTTTATTTTTTGCAATTTCGATACTTTATCTGAACTAGAGTTGAAACCCAAAAGTGTTTTCTTTCACTGTGGAAAGAAAATACCTGACGTTAAACTGCTACAGGCAGATAAAACTGATTCCAATAATTCATTTTCTGAATTCATACTATTAAGCGCTCAGAAATTTTCACAGCTATTCAAAAATTTTGTCCGTTTTTAATGGAATAATTTCCAGCTGAATACATACAAAACGTATGTATGAACAGAAACCAGCATTTTTTGTAATTTCGTGGATCGGCAGTGTATCCAAAACGGTCACTTGAAAAGCGCCCTCCGAAACATTTAACAATTGTGGCTACTATTTAAAGTACACTTCACATAACGATTCAATTTTTTACTTACATATTTATTTCTCCTACTTCCACTCATCACCTACAAAAAATGTTAAGCCATGGAAATGTCCTGTTACTTTAAATCGCTCTTTTATTTTAAATGAGTGAAAAATGTGTTCTTCTTTTTTGGTCCCTTTGAATAGCACCACTCATGTGGTAATCAGTTTAAATGCGAAAGTCTTTTGCAGATCATCATAAATCTGATCGGATTACAGTAATTGTCGATTTCAAGTAAAATGGGTCGAGCTAAACCTTTGAGTGTCGAGGAAAGATCCGAAATTAACACATACAAGGAGTGTCGACTTTCTATTCATCAAATAGCCAGAAAATCTAATAGAAGTTGCAAAGTTATATCGACATATTTACGTGGCACCGAAGGCTATGGAAGTAGTATGAAAGGTCGAATAGCAAGTGCTTTTACAGCCGCTGACTAGAGGGCTATTCTGAGATATGCTTCAAATTCACATGACTCTGCTGCCAAGATAAAAAAAAGCTGGCGTAAGTGCAAGTGTATCAACGGTAAAAAAGAGTTATTTCCAAAGCAGCACACTTGCAACGCTTGAGACTTAAAAAAAACCACTGGTAAACAGCCTTCGTAAGGAACGTCGCCTTAATTTTTGTCGTACGACTCTGAGGTGTAGTAGAGAGTGGAATAGAATTATATTTTCCGCGAAAAAAAATTAATTTAGAGGTTCCTGATGAATATAATTACCACTTCCACGATCTTTGAAAAGAGGAATACCAGCTCAATCGATTACACAGCCGGGAAAGTGGAGTTATGGTACGGGGTGCAGTCTCTTATTATGGCATAATAGAGCTCCAGTTTCTCTCTGCAAAAATGAATGCGACTTCATACAAACTTGGAATGGAAATTCCAGCATCACAATGCGCCAAACCACACAGCAAGAGTAGTCAAACTATGGATAGAAAGCCAAAATATTGGGGTTATGAACTGGCCGTCTTATTCTTCAGACTTAAGCATTATATAAAACGTCTGGGGATGCCTAGTACGCAAGGTGTACGAATCAGACTATCAATATTCAAGCAAAAGTGAACTCATTAAAGGAATTAAACAGGCCAGATCGTGTATTTCACTGGACTTAATCAAGAAACTGTGTGATTCTTTACCGAACAGAATATATGAATGTATTCTCAACCAGGGCGAAAGTAACCACCACGAAATTTAACTTAAAATACTTATTATTAAATTAGATGTAAGCATACAATAATACCTATATATAATACTTTAGAATTAATGTTTTCGTGTATAATCTAATTTTTGTAAGGGGGGTATTCAAACGAACCAAAAACTGAAATTGAATTCTTGAATGAATGAATTGAATTAATTTTTTGTGTTTAATATTCTAATATTTAATTCATTAAAATAAAAGAAATCTTATATTATAGGATTACAGCAAACACGTGAAATATGATTTATAAACGCACAACGAGTTCGTTATGATAATTTTTTTTTTTTTTTTTGGAAAAAATCGGGCTTAGAAAAATATTTAATGGGGATGCTATTCAAGTGAGCGGCACTGTATATGAAGCAGAATTGTTCCGTGTGGTTAAAACCCTTATATTTAATTGGAAATTTAATTGAAACTTGGACTGTTCACATAACCAGTATAGTTACAAAAAATCGCCATTTATTATATTAATATTTATTTAATGACATCCATCCGCATAATAGACGTTGTGATTAACATAATTTCTTGGTGAAATCTATCCGATTTCTCACAGTCCACCTGAAATGAATACGGAAAACTTAGAATAATCTGAGTAATTTTGATACATTATTGTAAACAAGATATTTGATATCATAAGGCTGCTGTCTGTACATGGCCATGATTCGACTTCTTTTTAACTAGCGTTTTGTACAAATGTTCCAAAAATCTTTACAAACTTACAAATTAACATACCAAATGTACTCAGTATAAGAAATATAAATGAATCTATAAAATCATCACCAAATGTACTACAGTAAGTTTAAAAAAACAAAACTGAGGATAGTAATAAACTAACTTAAAACTATTTTATTATATATTGTTAAGTTATTGTGTTATTATATTACTAGCGGACCCGGCGAACTTCGACTCGCCACAATTTAACGCCTTCATACAAACTCTCGAGTAATAATAAAACACAGATAGTTCAAATTTCAATGCGATTTATTTGAGTGGAATCGAAATCAGTAGAGAGCGATATGGTGAACAATGTTTTATGTGTTTTATGATTTGTTTTCCGGCGCAAAAACAAACAACGAAGACGGTTTCCCAACACGCGAACAGGCAACGTACAGCTGACCGTGCGAAAGACAGGAAAATTCGAAATTAATCCCCCAGACTTCCAACGACTGGCCTTGCTATTTATTTATTGTCTTCGTAAAAGCCAATCGAATGGGGAACTGAATCCGCTTAAATTGAAATGGAAGATCAGTTGAAATTCTCGGAATTCGTGAAATAAGGACTTCTTCTTTTTTGAATTTGCCCTCAATAATCGCCGCTTGAATCACATTGTTCATCAGATTCTTGATGGGCAACCGCGTACCGTTGCACAATTTCGGATGATTCAGATTCCGCAACATGATTATGATCGATCCTACCTTCAGCTGTAAATTATGCCGCGGTGTTCCTGGCACATCAAGCGAGTTCAAAAATTCCATCGGATAGTTTGTCGCTTCATCCTCTTCGGTCACGCTGTCAACGGATTTGTACGAATGCAGTTCCCCAGCGATTTGACTTTGAATAATCAAATTCCAGTTATCGACGTCCTTATTCTTCGCTGCTAGTATTGCCCTTTCACTAATCCAATTGAGATTTTTGTAATTTTGTGCATGCCGGAGAACACTTTGGTGATGAGTTCCTCCTTCGACGATGTGAGGTGGTGATTGTGCAGCGCGAACTTGTGCAATATGGGCACGTCTCCATCCATTATGTTCTGCGCGTTCTTCTTGCATTTGATTATCACGGACTTTCTGACTAATTATTGCACTACGTGTACGAAGTCCACGATTTGATCGTCTAATAGGTGGCATTAGTCAAATAACTCTTCCTGAAATGGAATAAAGTCCTTTTTGACTAATGCTATTAAAATTACAATTTTTTTTCAAAAAAAAAAAAAAAAAAAAAAAAAACTTACGAAATGAATGTATCGCAATAAATGCCCGCAATCCAATAAGGTAACCTCATTTTTTACACGCAAACTTATTTTCTGAAAACGTGATCGAATTGATAAACATTGCACTAAATTTCAATTGATCGTACTGCTCGTACCGCTAATGGATGTGATACGCGATATATGAAAATCCGAATTCAGTGTAATAATACGCAGAACTCGAATCAATTGCAGCAAGAAAAATAGCACATTTGTTTAATAGAAAATCACAATGCGAAAAGTGCAGCTGTCAAATTGCGCTCAGTTTCAGCATTGAACTCAGCACAGCGTCATCTGTTATTTGTCTCGTTAACTTCTCCACCCAAAATTCACGCAAAACATATTTTATCGCAATAAATTTCGTAATTTTCCGAAATTTTCCGAGCTTCACAACGAATTTTCCACTTTTATATCGCTCAAAATCATCAAATTATGTGATAAAATGCAAAATTTCGTTGAAAAAAATTGAAATTTTTCACGCTTTTCCGGAATTTTTCGTGTTTTCCAGTTTTCTATTTTGCCATTCGATAAGACATTCCGGAACAATTGCGCACAAAATTGCATACAAAAAATCAATTTTCGATTTTTTTCAATTTTCCGACTTTTTCTGAGGGTTTTCCCAAAATTTTCTTTCGTAAAAACCTTCTCCAGGCAATTACGAACAATTGAAAAAAAATTTGAGCCAAATTGGTCCAGGCGTTCTTGAGTTATGCGCTTACCAACACATTTAGCGATTCATTTTTATATTATAGATTATATTATTGTACATATAATATACTAATATGTAATTGTGATACTGTATTATTGTGTTATTGTATTATTTTATTATTGCATTGTCGTATTATTTTAATATTTTATTATTGTGTTATTAAATTTTCCTCCATCAGATCTATTTAACGCTGGCGCTAATAGCCTGAAAAATGGAAATGAATTAGATCTCATAGACATATTTTTGCCAACAGAAAGTACATCTAATGATTACAATTTAAGCGCATTTTACCTTTTTTAAAAGCACGTACAATTATTACTTATATGCACCTACAATACCTAAATTATATTTAATACCAAAAAATAAGTTATATTTAATTGAAAATTATAACAAATTTATTTTCCGTTCTTGATCCTTCTTCAAGAATTTTTAATTTATAATTAAATTGATCAAATACATTTTTAGGAATTTTAATAATTCCTACAATATATTGATTATTACCATCACATTATCTTATTTTTTGAAGCAATATTTTATTAACTCTTCATAAATAATAAGGACCAATAAGTTCTAATGGTTCTACATTTATTTTTAGCTCATTGTTTACATTAATTTTATTTAATAATTTTATAGGATTATTTCCATATATGTTTACTAGAACAAGTCATCTAACTCTAACCCTTACAATAGCATTACCTTTATGATTATCGTTTATACTCTTTGGTTGAATTAATAACACCCAACATATATTTACTCACTCTATCTGATATGATTATGACTCGAAATATGGTTTTAGATCCTACAAATCGATATGGCCGTGAAAAGTATGGAAAAAAATTCTTGAAATTTGAACGTTATTGAAAATCGGAGACTCTCAGACATAACGCATTTAGTTCAAAAGTCAAGCTTTTTGGAACCCTGGGGGTTTCTTTACAAATATATACAAAACCAGTACGGATTTTTTACAGAAATTTAAGACAACATTGCTAATTGGATAATTCAATAAATTCAATGGTACCAAATCGGCAGTTTAACAAACAACTAACGCCACTGCCTGGAGTCATACACTGTTCACACTTATAGGGTGGCGCATAAGTAACATTAACAGCGACTATATTGAATGCGTTCTTGTGCATCATTTGGTTTTAACTCGTGAACCAATTGCATCTTCTATGGGAGAAGATGTAACATATAGAAAATTTTTGCAAAGACCGCCAAAGACATCTCTAATTGCTGAGAACGTCGCCTGGTGGAAGTTTCGGAGTTCTCCTCAATTTGCAATGGTCACTTCATTTCGAACTGCACGAGGTCTTGCAGCACGCGGAAGATCACAGACAGCCCTTTGTTGCCCAAAACGCTAAACCAATCGGTAAATTGTTGGAGCGCTAGGAGCATATCGAACATAAAAGAAATTTCGATATGATCTGAATAATCGAACGTTGACTTTCAAAGTAAAGTTGAAAAACTTTGGTTCTTTGTGCTGTGCTTTCCATCATAAATTTCCCAAATATTATTTAGTTAATTCTGCAGAGAGACGAAAAAAAAGACTTGAACAAAGAGTGTATTCACTGATTACATCTTACTGTTACTTCTGCGCCACCCTATATAAATAATTTGTGATACTTTGTCCTCGAACAGAAAAAGCAAAGGTTTGTTCGTAAATGCTTCTACTCGCAATTAGCAACACTATTCAAATGTTAACAAAAGATAGGAAAATGGTAATGGCGTTAAATATAGCAATTGTGTACAAAATTTTGATTAATGTTTATTGCTTAGGCGACTTGATTTAAACCATAAACTTATTCAAATTACGCAGAAAAGATTGTGTGTCATAAAACATGTGAACAATGAAATATATAGTTTTTTTTTAAATAAGTCATACGTTAACACCATGAGATTAATTTAATTTGGTAATTAACAGTGAAATTCTAAAATGTCTAAACTTTTGTTTCGATATAAAAACCAGCATGTGAGTACAAAGCTAATTAATATTACTCATATGTCACCATTATGTTTTACACTACGTATGAGTAATAATTATACAGCTGATTTTGCGCATACACATACGTATTTGGAACTAAAGCTTCTGGAATAAGTTTAACGTCACGCCAAAAGTTTTTGCCATAAATGAATTTAAAATAACTTAAATATTTTTTGCATATAAGCAACATAATTGGAAATATGTAATTTTTATCCAAAAATGGTTACTTTTGCAAAAGGTAGTTTTCAATTTGCTATTTTATTCAAAAATATCTATTATTGTCATACGTACGAGTTATGGCATTATGTTTAAGCCTGCAATGCCAACAAGATTTGGAAGCAAAAGCTGCAAAGTAAAATAATGGTTGACATATTTCAAGCATAATTTTCCTGATAATTTGTGGGCTATACATATACCTATACAGCCGAAAATAAATCAGATGACATTTTATACGCCAAATAAAATTTACTGCGATAGTTTGGATTTGTTCAGAAATTCTTATTAATAAGACTATTTAACATCTATTCATACTGAGAGTTGTTCTGTTGTTAACTATTATTTCCCGCTCAAATTTTAGCAAGTTTAGCAAATTTTATCTTATATCCGTGTATTCCAAGTGTAAAGTAGTGTAAAATTATTTCATCACATTCGAGTCCGCAATTCTGAATTGTTCTACCACGGTGGGTACCGAGAAAAATGCATTATTGGAGATGTTTCAGCGATTCCCAATGTAATATGTCTATTTCTTAATTTGTGCTACAAGTGTGGTAATACTAAACAAAAATTCCAAAGCCAGATAAAAGCTCCTTAAATCCGACAGCAGGTCTTAAACATTACTCATTACTCTAAAAACATAATCCGTATAAGCTCTTTGACCATGAATGAAATCTCTCATGTAACTATCATGTGAAACACATGGAATTTTTATTCATTACCGCCGTTTCTGTATTATTGTATAGGTGGAGGAGAAAGGGGTCTTCAAAAGTTACAGCAACTTTTCAAACTCTTGAGCTGTGTAATAAATTCTTCTCAATTTCACCAAATAAATATTAATCATACGGCAAGTAAGCTCTGTTTTCAGAAATATTATGCAAAGGTCGCTCAGCATAAAAAAAAATTGCCGCCAGGTAGATGCTTTCCATTTAACATACATGGACAAATTCAAAAGCGCAAAAGTTCGGCAAAACTAATTTCATTATTTTAAAAACTGTAGCTAAGACAAGTAGTCAAACGAATTTTTTAAATGTCGTTCAGGTTCCCAGATACCAAGAGTTCTGTTCCCCCGTGTAATCAATATATTTATTCTCACTTCAAACGCAGTAACGACAAACTCGATTATTAAGAAGGGATAGAATGTTTGTTTTTTAAAAATTCCAATATGAATTCACGAAACAAAATCAATCATGTAAATATTATTTGCAGTTGAGTAAAACCCAACCATCGATGGAAAATATGCTGCTGAAATGTCTAGCGTAGTGTCTGAAAAATTTTGGCGAGTATCTTGTTAACCACAGATAGACTGCAATTTATTGAAAATTATCGAGTTGTACCATGCTCAAGGCAAGATAACTTCATATTATTAGCGGGGTTGCTAATTACTATTCAACAACCGCTATCACGCTACTTTAATTAGATACAGTGTACATTTCAATACCTATCAACATTACGATTTCAATGATGTCATATTTTCTCTCCTTATATAAGAACTTTAACAGGTGACGTATGATGAACAAGTTCCCAATTGGCCATTACAATTAATCATACGCTTTATGGCCCTAAATTATTAGCAATTATACGCCTCACTGACTTCATAGGACAATTGTGAAATTATATTCAGTTTTATCTGCCATTTTCCATCTCTGCCGATTTGATGGCGCAAAGCTTGTCCGGGAAGCTTTTGCTGCAGCTCCTTGTGCTCCAACTTTTAATAGGTTGAAATGATATAGTCAAGAGAGCTTTTGCAGAGCATTAAGAAGCTATCAAACTAACATTGCGATGCTAAAATAATGGAGAGGCAAACACACAAATTAGTTTGACAGTTTATACCTTTGCAATTGGCTTTATATTTTTAGCTCTTTGCTTGTTTTATTATAAATAAATAATAAAAAAAAGACCAAACACAATAAATTCCCTAATAACAATCCTGGCAGTGAAGTGAATTTTTGGAGACAAGAAGCCTTTTACCTAAAAATCTAATATATGCATTTCGTTTGATGGCAACAATAAATTTAACCATTTTGGCGAAAATTAACAAGTGTTCTGTGAAAAAAAAAACTCATAGGAAAAGTGAAGAAGGTCGTTGCTATTATTTTGCCTTTAACAGCAGATAACTTTGTGTTCAAGTGTTTATGGTTCAGCAGATTGTGGAGTGTGTCCTTTGTTTTGCTTCAAATCATATGTTTGGGCTGCAATAACTCTTTCTCAGTTTGTGGCGGTGCGGAAATGTCAAGTGCGTCAGTCTCCCTTTCTCTCACAATGTGTAGAGTCTGAAGTAGCGTATAACAACAGAAAGCTCCCACAACCAAAGTTTTCAACGAAAAGCTTCTCGCATTGAAACCTTAAGGCTCTCTCTCTCTCTGTCTCTCTGGCTCTCTTTTACTTGTAAAAAGCTAACGTTTACACTAGTTTGTTTATTTTGCTATGGCATGGCTTAAATTAAAAGTGAAAGTATAGTTTATATATATGTATATATAAATATGATTTATAAAACCAACTGAACCAACAAATGCAAACTGTATACGTAACAAATTTTCGGGAAATTTTTTTTGTGCTATAATAAGAAAAATACCAACAGCAACAACTTGAAAAACAAGTGCAATCAATATCCAATTAAAAACTTATTAAAGAGTCTTTAGCAAACATATATATATACATGAAAACCTTCACCTCCTTCTGCTCCTTCACACAAACACACAGTCACATAGAACTCTAAGGATATAAATACAACTCAAAAACCTAATCCGTCTTATATATAACAATAATTTACCAAATTAATGTACATAAACAATAACGGAAGGAAAAGCAAAACGACAGCATCAAATGAACTTTATTGCAACAATCAACAATAAACAACTACCACGACTACAACAGCAAATGGTTAAAATTTATAATATTTGTTGTTTTTCACTATAACTTTAGAGCAGTTATATATTGTGCCTGCAGAAGTAAAGCTTTATCTGCTTGCACACGTTGTTAGTGTTGATGCCTTATGTGGCGAAGGATGCAAAAGACATGCAATTAGCAGCACCATCCAAAAGTTAGCAACAGGTAAGCGAAATGGCAGTTATTCTATAATACGAAATTAAGGTTGAAATGTAAAAATTTCAATTGATTAACCTACATGATGTAAATATTGAATGTTATTAGAATTACTCATAAGATGTGTCAACGTTACATGACATATCTAACACATAATTACGGAAATGTCACTTATATAAATACGGCAATATAGCAATCAAATGAGACATACGTAAATGTCCGAAATATATCAGAATTTTTCTCTACAGTTATAAATTAAATATTATATAGCAAAGCCAAAATTTTGTTAATATTACTCATACGTCATGTTTGGGTGTCACAAAGCGTATGTAATTTTGAATAAATTCAAGAGGAACATATAGAATTAATATTTGCAGATATAATTTGGCAAAGCGTAGGTTCCATGTAAAATGAGAGTGTAATAAAATTTAAACTGACTCCGCTACTAAAACTGAAAGCCAAGTTAGGATCAAATCCGGTTTGGTCGGAGAATTTTAATAACTTTTAGGCCTACTTTCATTAATATTAGGCCATTATTATGTTACATTGCTATGTCGCCATATTAACAATATCGTAGTCAGGAATTCATTACGGCGGGTCATCCATTCTTCAAAGGTAAAACGAAATAAAACTGGCATAAAGCTATAGTTTTGATGAAACTTTAATTTCATTAAAATGCTTAGAGCATGCCGTTATATACGAAATACAGTTGTTGAGGAGGCAAAAAGGCCGTACAAGCGATTTCCGGGGGATTTTGAATGAGCACACCTTGTTTATAAAATTATTGAATTTATTTCACCAAGTAATGCCTGCATTAAAATTCCTAAATAACAACAAATTAATTAGAAATTACCAAAAATATTATCAGAGGTATCAGATACACACTTTTTGGTATGAAAACCACTAGAATCTTAGTTCTTAAAATTATTTCAGTAAATGACTTCTGGGCACAGCGTTTAAGCCAACTTGTAAGTAGAAAATTTAAATTAAAATGGCGAAGGCTCAGGGACGCTACTTGAAATTAATTAAGTTTCGTTAAATTTAACAATTCACAATTAGAAACAATGTATTTCAGCTTAACTACTAAAGGGTTTTCAAATTGTTCTGAAATCAGGGGGATTTTGGGAGTGGCGCTAACACAGTATCATTTAAATAACCGTCTCCGTATTGATTGCAGCAGTAGATCTTTTTGATGTAGTTTCCGACCACTTTTTCGCACATTTCGGGCGGTATCTTTGCGATAATAACCTGACGAGTGTTGGTTTTCAAATCCTCCAACGTTTGGGGATTAACGGCGTAAACACAGTCTTTGACGTAACCCCACAAAAAAAGTCGAATGACGTAAAATTGCATAATCTTGGTGACCAATTGATGTTGACGAAACCTGAAGTTACGTTTTTTAAAAACTTCTCGTGCAATAATGGCAAAATCGTTCGTGTTATTTTGGCTCATATCAACGCATTGTTGAAACCATATATCATCTAATTCATAATTTCCAATTTCAGGCCAAAAATGGTCAGTTATCATACGGTCATATCACTCTGAACTGTGTGTAACGGTTTCTCCATCGTAATCTTCGAAAAAATGCCGCCCAATGACACCTCCAGGCCATAATGCTCACCAAATAGTCACTTTTTTCGGATGCAATGGCTTTTCCATAATCACTGCTGGGTTCTCCGTGTCCCATATCCAACAATTTTGCTTATTGACGTAACCACAGAGTGCAAAATGAGCTTCATCGCTGAAAAAATTGTTGTTCAAAAGATCAGCACTGAAATCCTGTTGCTCTAACAGCCAACCAGCATACCTACGCATTCCGTTGTGAATGTCAGCCGGTTTTAATTGTTGCGTGAGTTGGACTCTATATGGATGGAGGAGCAAATTCAAATGCTAAATACGCCATAATGGCCCGTAAGATAGGCCCAATTGCTGAGAATTAAGGACACTAACAGAAGCGGCAGTTCGTACATTGCAATAGTGCGCAGGCCTGACCACATCTGTTGTGCTTCCAGTCTCTTCAAATTTCTTTATAATCTTGCCAATTCATTACACAGTAGGTCGATTATGACGACCATAAGCAAAAGTACCCACATTAGAATCATTTTTGTAATAAGTTGTAACTCGTTTTATTGTTGGTGATCTCTATTCGTAAATGGCAAACTTTCCACTAGATAAATAGCAATTAACATGACAGGCATTTAACAGTTGGCAGCTTTGGCAGACCGGCGGATTTGAAACCATTAAATGTATAACCCTTTGTCTTTTTAGCCACATGTGTTGCCAAAAAACTATGCATCTAAATGAGCCAAATAAATGAATTACCGTTCCTCTGCTTCTCTCTATTCAGTTTTTGTAGTGTACCAACTTATTTGTAGTTCAATTCTTTTCAATGTAAATTAATGTAATTGTACAACAGTCGTACAATTTGTACAGCAAATATTCAAGCTCTGATGAAATCGGATTCTTTTCGAATCTAGCTTGCCCCAAATAACAACCGTCAATCTCTCCACTTTTCTGGCATTGTGAACTCTTTTCTCTTTTTTAATATGCCATTCCACATTGCATAGGCTCTTCATGAGTATTGAAAAAAAAAAAAAATAATTGAAATATAACTCCACAACTATTGTATTATTTCCTAAACTCAAGGGATTGTTCCATGGATACCATTTTGAATCCATTGAATAGATTCAAGGAGAATCACAGAGCCTTTTGATGGCTTTGCCGGGCCAAGGATCGCTTAACGTGTAGGCTTATGCGCATTTTGTCTCTGTGGATTACTTTGAAATCAATTGAATAGACTTAGACGAATAAAACAGAATTTAAAAGAAAATAAAAATAGAAACTGGTCTTGCTTTTTGGACACAGTAGTGCCACTTAAATGCCACAAATTTTTCAAGTCCTTACGGTGCAACTTCAGTTTGAAACTTATACGGCGGCCATAAATTAATGTCGTCAGAAATTTTTGAGTTGTCGGAGCGGAAGAATAACATAGTCAGTGGGTAACTAAATACAGTGGAGATTTCTACATAACTTTTAGTAAACTCAGAATAATAAAACATTCATCCAATCTTGGGGATGTTACGTGAATAAAAATGCTTAAAAATGTCCTAAAATATTCCGCAGGAAAAGCTATAATTTATAGCACCATGTAAAGTGCTAGGCAGAGATCAGATGGCTTCAAATAGTCAAAGGATTGAACTTATTGTAATAGCAATATCCTTATAAAGAATATGAAAGTGTGTCTAGCGGGATCGAACTGGACATTTATTCAGCAATAATCCATACATTTGGCTAGAAATTGTGAAATTACATGACTTATAAATAAAATTGCGGCTGCAATAAACACGGCCGGGGCAAATATTTTTGCTTCAATATAGTCTACTGATATTTGACTTCAATTCAATTCTTTTCTTATAAATTTCTTTTATCATGAACTTAATAATATGCTTACTTTGTGTAAATTCTCATGTTAATCCTTCTTCGGTATATGATAAGTTTACCTACACTGATTTGAACGCAAATGTAAATTCGGAGGTGCCGGTGTGATATCTAAACATCTGAGTTATTTTTCTATACCTACTGCACTCACTTTGTTATTCTGTTTTGAGTATAATTACTCACTTATTCATATCAAACCTTATAAAATATTGCGCACATAGTACATTCTTGATCGGCGTAAAAATCTATGAGGATATAAGCATGCACGAAAGTCCGTCCACATGTTGCATCGCTTAAGCTAGGATGCTGAAATTGGATACAAATATATCTCATATTTATAAACTGGTTAAGTTCCAAAGTGGCAAAGAACGGCTTAGTCGAAAAAATTTGTCCATACAACTGACTGAATTCAATTCTAGAAAGATTAGAGTTTTTCAGAATTTCTTCGACAATTTTATCATGTATTCATTAATTAGCAACAATACGATCGATATTTTGCAAACGTAATGAAAATAACCGCCCCAGTTCATATAATTTTTTATATAAATTTGGAAATATATAAAAAATGTCCATTTCTGCCGGTGTAGCATGGGATAAGTTGCTATATGTATAATGTATGCTTCTGAAACGACCAGCTTTCTGGCGCTGGATCATATATAATACCCTGCTACAGGTGACACGACTGAGAAAAATCAGGAACATTTTTTTAATGGCAATAAATAAGTAATGGAAAGGACTTTGTTAACCTATAAACTTCTTGGAAACCCGCCCTAACAGTGGGTATTGCGGTGGAAAAAAATATTTGAAAAATTTAACCTTTCGCTAGCAACATAGGCATAATCGATACGGAACGATCTTGTTCCTATAAGAACCATATCCAACTTTCGAAAGATGATATCTTCATAAAGCTCTTATAATTTGTTTATCATCTACTCATTATTTAAAAGCAATATATTTTTGTTATTACATGGCTTCGGAGAAAAGCCATCACAATTTATAAGAATATGTAAGCTACGTAATCGGCACGGAACGATCTTTTTCATATAAGAACCATATCCAACTTTCGAAAGATGATATCTTTTAAAGCTCTTATAATTTGTTTATCATCTACTCATTATTTAAAAGCAATATATTTTTGTTATTTCATGGCTTCGGAGAAAAGTCATTTCAGTTTATATGAATATGTAACATATCCGTCGGTAAATTGTCTCTGAAACTGTGAGCCACAATCCATGACTTCGTGGTCGAATTTAGAACATATGTTCAATTTTGCATGTATAGAGTCGTTATAAACTAAGTTTTATATTTATTTTAGAAGTTAATTGTTTTGTTAATCCGCTTATGACATATCGCAATTTGAAGTCAATCTACATACGTGTAGACCCAGAAAAGCCGGTGTAAATCTGAATGAAACAGTTTTCTTATAGCTGGGTCGGGCAACCTAAGAAATACTTTTACACTGATGAAAGCCTGGAAGATATTTATAAAAAAAAAACTTATTTTGATTGCAAATGACATTTTTTAAGTACTTGTAGCGTAAATCTAAATATTTTAAAAACATTTTTTTATAGCTGGGCGAACAACGTAAGGAATACTTTTACATTAATGAAAACCTAGAAGATATTCATAAAACAGAACTTATTTTTATTACAAATGATCCTTTTTATGTACTTGCATGAGAACAAACTTAATTACAAGTAGTTAAAAAGCTACAAGTTGGAATTAGTCGGATATTGATAATATCTGGTTCAATCAATCAATACCCTTAGATTGGAGATTGATGTTATTTCCTCTAATAAAGGCTCTATGTGTCCACAGATTTTTGTCCTGAAGAAATAAATCTAAATTTATTCTAATTATTTGTAACATAATAGCATTAAAATTTGTTTCCAAATGGAATAGTTGACGTATTAGTAATATTAATATATTGCTGTTTGTAAGGCGTATGAAAGGCGTATAAGGTAATTGATATTAATCATATGTTAGTTTTTATGATATCTTGTAAATTGTGGATGAATTTTAAGAGGAATGGTGCAACCATTATATGTTACACCATCCATTTATTTAAATCACTTTTAATAAATCTTTATTTGATTACAAAGTTCCCTTTTTAACTTTTTAATCAAGCTATTGAGACCAAACTTAATTAAAAAAAGTAAAAAAACTAGAAGTTGGAATTAGTCGGGTATTGATATATCAACCAGATATTATCATTGAATTGCTGGAGATTGGAGATTGCTGTTATTTTCTCTAATTAAGGCGTTATGTGTCACACAAATTTTTGTTCTGAAGGAATAAATCTAAATTTATTCTGATTATTTGTAACATAATAGCATTAAAATTTGATTCCTTATGGAATAGTTAACGTATTAGTAATATTAATATAGTGCTGTTTGTAAGACGTATTGAAGGCGTATGAGTAACAAGGTAATTGATATTAATCATACCTTAGTTTTTATGATATCTTGTAAATTTGAGATAAATTTTAAAAGGAATTGTGCAACCGTTATACGATATATCTATCTATCACTATCCATTTATTTGAATCACTTGTAATAAATATTTCTTTGATTACAAACGTCCTTTTTTAACTACTATTAATTAAACTATTGAGACCAAACTTAATTACAAGTAGTTAAAAAGCTACAAATTGGATTTAGCCGGCTATTGATAACATCTGGTTGATGTATCAATATCCTTAGACTGAAGACTGCTCTTATTTTCTCTAATTAAGGCGTTATGTGTCACACAAATTTTTGTTCTAAAGGAATAAATCTAAATTTATTCTGATTATTTGTAACATAATAGCATTAAAATTTGATTCCTAATGGAATAGTTGACGTATTAATAATATTAATATAGTTCTGTTTGTAAGACGTATTGAAGGCGTATGAGTAACAAGGTAATTGATATTAATCATACCTTAGTTTTTATGATATCTTGTAAATTTTAGATAAATTTTAAAAGGAATGGTACAACCATTATACGATATATTACACCATCCTTAAAAAGGTGCAAATATATTGGATATCGTTTCGAATTTCGAAAGACATTAATATAGCCTACCTGCAGATCAGCGATACAAAGTAGTCAATAAATGACTGATTTTGGATATCTGAAATTCAATAATATAGGTGGACTACAAAAATTTGCAACTGGAAAAAATACGTGTAGGAAGATCGTTCAGAAAATAAATTTATATTCCTCCGCAAGCGAAATTTTTGCAGGATTTCAGGCAAGAAAGTATTGAAAATCGGGAAACAGAGGGTGAATTTAATATCTTTTTTTCTCAAATTTGAAGCCAAAGTTTATGTACTTAATTAATATAATGTTTGATTAACTGGCTTCAAGGGTACGCGTACCTTGTTAATGCCAGTTATAGTCTCACAGACGTCTTGGACAGAACTTGCAAAAATTTTACTAAACTCAAAATACTTATGAAAGTCAAATATTCTTGTTTTTAAGAGCCCACAATATAAAGCTTTGTTTCGAAGCTAAAGTGAATACAAACAATCTATGATGCTTTATAAATTTTATTTGTTGACACTCCAAAGGAACTAATGGCACAACAATCGGTAAAATGGCAGCTTTTTCTACCATTGAGGGAATGATTTTTAATTTAAAGATCGTCATTACACATAGGGATAAATCTGGCCCCAGACTGCTACAATTTTTATTTAAATTGTATTCAATGTTAATGGAATTATACCTTCAATTCATCAGAAAATCTGCTAAATATATTTCCACAATCCAGCAAATATTGATTATACCGATTCAATATATTATTCCAGCTTCTTTGCGTTCGCAAACAATGATTTGCCATTTCCAATTATTTTCAATTTTGTCATAGGTTTTGTTTCTTTTTTGTTTGCTTTCCACTCTTGTGATTTGATATTTTTTCCTCACTCTCATCATTGTTGCAATTGCCATGACCGTTGTTTTCCTGTCATTCATTTCCAAATAACTTCTAAACAATCAATATTTAGTTTTCTACACTGCCATTTTATTTCTATATTTATCCTGCTGCCGTCGATAGTCTCATCCCTGTCCCACCTCTACGAAATTTGTCCACGAAATTACGAGTATTCGTTGAGCATTACGGCGGACACATAGAGTTCGTATCCGCTTTACACCGTGCAAAGCTCATAAGTCAAATACTTTACACACCAGCTAAATAGCTGTGAAATCAAGAGCACTTTTTGTCACAAACACCATTTGGAATAACCCGGCAAGGATCTCTGCTGCATAACCCATTCTCTTTGAGTCTCAATATAAAAATTATTGTTATTTGATAACAGCGCTGCGGAGAGGTAAAAGTCACACCGGGGGCGAGGAGAGGCGTGGTATGCAATTGAATAAAAACATTGTTCGAAATCAGTCAATTTGCCATATGAGCACGTACCAAACATTGCAGCGCTTCGTTATGTGTCTGCCACTGTAATAATGCTAAAAAAGAAACAACAACAACAATAACGTGAACGGGAACATATTCAACATTAGCTTTGTGCCAAACCATAGCTGAGTTGCCACCAACAGTAGCAGCGGCAGTGGCAACATCAGCAACGTTGCACGCTGCAGCATCAACAATAAAGTGTCAGTATAAATAAACAATATTCGAGTGCCAATGAAAACAGTTTTTTTTCTTCTTCTATGAATTTCATACGATTTTGTGTCAATATTGCATTTGAGTTCACTGTTTTCCTTTTTCCTTTCTACGATGCCATTTTTGCTGATTTCTGATTTTAACCAAACAGACTGGATATAACGTGAGGATACTACGCAGTGAGAGTATGATTGGCTGAAATAATAGAAAACGGATGCCACCGAATCATGAGAAAGGGATATTAAATAGTTAAGAGGTTGACTGCACAACATGAAAATAATGATATTATAAATATAATGGAATATGGAGGGAAAGCCAACTTCAGACAATTTCTATGGTTTTTACCTCAAGTCAAATTACAAAGATCGTGATCTATGCATGTTTAATTTAAAAGTAAATATATGGTGGAGCATCGTGTGGCATATATAAGGTATTCCAACAGGAACGCACGATTTAAATTTCAAATAAAACACAGATATTTAAAAAAAATCGTGAAACTTTATTATATCGTAAAGTAGGCAGAATAAGGTTATGTATGGAACAACACATCAGGCAGATGACCGCCGCGGCTTTGCTGACACACACGCGCTCTTTTAATAAAATTTCCAATGACCGTTTTGCATAAATGCTGCAGTATTTCATTAATGCAGTGTCCTATTTCATCTCTTCAAACTTAAGTCGTCGTCGGCTTATTTGCGTAAGCCATCGACTTCAAAATACCCCAAAGAAAAATATCTAATGGTATTAAAACGCACGATCTAGGCGGCCAATTCTGGTCTCCAAAACGCAAAATAGCACGACCGGGAAATGACTGTTGCAGCAATTGAATTGTTTCTTTGGCTGTATGACATGTGGCGCCGTCTTGTTGAAACCACATGTCCTCCACATTCATTTCTTCAATTCTAGGCACGAAATAAATGGTTATCATTTCACGATACCGAATACCATTGACTGTTTGCAAGTGACATGCCTCATTTTCATTAAAAAAGGTCTAATGATTCCCAAAATCCACACCACACAGTGACACGTTGAGGATGCATTTGCTTCTCGTGAATCACTCGAGGATTTTCCTCAACCCAAATACGACAATTCTGCCTATTGACGAAGCCATTACTGAAGATGATTTTATCAGCAAAATCAGCATTTTCATGTTGTCTCTCCAATACCCAATTAACGAACTCCCTTCGCTGTCCATGGGTTCAGTTCCTAAGTCAATTGAAATTTGTATGCATGAAGATGCAAATCTTTCGTCAAAATTCGCAGCATAGTAGATTTGAAGACACCAATTTGCTGAGCTCGAAGTCGAATTGAGGTGGATGGAGTTTGAGCACCATCATCACGTTAGCTGCAACATTTTCGGTCGAAGACGCGTAAGAAGCTGCTTATTACGAGTGGAATGTTAAAAATTAAACGAATTAAAAAGAACTTGAGGACGCTCGAAAAAATTTATAAAATAACTACAAAGACTTCAAATCGATATAATTTTTTAAACTGCAGGCTAAGAAATGCTTAACATACGGTGTTATATGAACACGACTCCTCAGTGAATACGAATATCTCATAGCTATATTAAACGCCAGCTGAATTTTCCTCATATTGCGTTTATTAGTGCCACTATATAGCTCTAAACAATATAGAATACTAGGCATGATATAAGCAAGAACCAATTTCTCCTTAATTGATCTGGGCAACACTGAATGAGTTTTATACACACTTCGTAGTGAATAACTCAAATGCCGGACTACATTATCCACGTGATAGTTAAAGCTTAGTTTATTATCTAAAACTACTCCTAAACAATGTACACTGTGATCCATTTTAATACGTGAGCCACTATAAGATGGACTCAGGTTTAAATCACGATTAGAAAAAAGCATAGCTTTTTCTTTTAGAATGTTGATTGAGAGCTTATTTTTCGGCACCCATGAGCAGATCAAATTTAACGTATAATTAATATTATTTTGCAAGGCATTAGCAAACTGATAATCTCCCTTAAAGAGCAATTGTACATCATCTGCAAATGAATGGAGAATGCATGTATCATCAAGGATATTAAACAGATCATTCAAGTACAAAATAAAAAGCATAAGACCAAGTACCGAGCCTTGAGGAACACCGAATCATTGACAACAACATATTGACTCCTACCATGTGGGTATGGTGAAATCAATCGACAGGTATTAACGTCGAAATTAAAATGGTGTATAAATTGTCCAACAGTACGCCATGGCGTCTTCTGCAGCTAGACTGAATTCGAATTAAAAGTGTTTTGAAGTGTGGACATGTATTATATGAGCCAACTGGGTAAACAAAATAGTGCAACAAACAAACGCGTACTCTAATCCTTTCTTTTCTTTGCGGTGTTATGATCGGATAGGCAGATAAATCTTCACTTTAACTCATCTAGTCTGGAAAGTGACTATCAAAATCTCAGAGGAAGCCGGAGCTTTTTTCGTAACCATAGCTGTTCTCAATTCCTCTTTGAAATTCGTAACTTATAACGTTGTAAAGAGCTCTAATATTTTCTTGCCCAGTTTGACTCATGTGTGGTTTAGTTGGCCATTGCAGAGCAGGGAGTACCTTTGAAACAGTGAAAAAAATCATATTGTTCCTTGATCCTTGGTCCCAGTGTGTGCCATAATCAACACGATCTAATGCCTTTTCTAAATCCAAGGAAAATAACACACAAACCTTTTGATCATATACTTCTTTCCTTGTGATATTTTTAAGACCAATAAGTGGTACTCCTATAATTTCGAATTCCACATTGACAGTCATTCAGCAACGACTCGCTTTCAATGAAACGCAATAACTGATACTTTAAAATGTGCTCCAAAATCTTTGACAATATGGGAACTAATGAAATTGGTATAAAATTTTCGAAATCACTGGAGTCATTTTTCTTTTTAATTGGGATTACCTTAACCAACTTCCACTGAACTGGAAAAGAAGATGTCATTATGGTCGTCTTGAATAAGTGCAAAGTATGGCTGAAATTAATAGAAAAATTGTTTTTAAAATTTTCAATGACAGACGATCTGCCCCTGGAGCATTAGAGCTTTAATAGAAGAATAAGCAGACTACAATCCATTGGAGGTAACACACTGAAAATGGAATCCATTATTCACCGATTGCGGTATGGGATATGTAATTACGTTCAATTGGTTGGCAGCAAAAAAATTATTTATTGTCAAAATTATTTTATCAAATTTATTATTATTTTTTTTTTTGTTTTTCAAACTTCACTTTTAGATTTACTTATTTTTTTTTCTTTTTATTCACTTTCTTTTTTTATTATTTGATTTTAGCTTAGTTTTAAGGGTATTTATGAGAATATCTTTGCTCAGGAGCATGGTCGATTATTCTATTAATTTAATTACTTTTATTTTTATCAATTTTATTTTATTAATTTAAGTTAAAATATATTGTTATAAAACTTCTAGATAAAACATGAAGCTGTAAATATTTTTATCATTAATTAAGATAATACGCTATATTCTTAAGATTTTCTAATTTTGTTAATTTGTCTATCTGACTCCCGAATTGTTGAGAAAAAAGTCTCAATAAAACAATAACAAATACTACTCGAAGAAAATAAGTTGTAAGTTCATCTCATTTCAACCATTTCATTTCATTTCATGGTTAGATAGAGTGATTTTTTAAGATTTAAGTTTTTCAAGTTGGCAGCACTGGTTAGTAATGGCGTCTAAACGTCATCTGTCAAAGTGAAAAGTGTACAGAATACTCTGCCATTTCATCATGAAAAGATGAAACAAACGAACAACTACTGCAAATCGTTGAAATTTATTATCAAATTTCGTGCTCTGTGATAAATGTGCATCGTCTAATACGACCATATTATGGTCATCATAATCGACGTGCCGAATCAACAATTCGCGCTCTTATCTCCAAATTTCGCACCAAATAAACTTTTCTGGACATAAAACCCACGATTCGCATGCGTAGAGTACGTACCAAAGAAAATATTGCAGCTGTAGCGACCGGTGTTAATGATGATCGTGAAATGTCAATTCGTTGCCATTCTCAGCGATTGGGCATGTGTTACTAAACCACAAGGAATTTTATTTTGCCCCAATTGGCTGAGTTGAACTTGGTTGACATGTGGTTTCATCAGGAGGGTGCAACATGAGGAATTTCGGGATGAATTTGGTGAGCGGTTTATCTCTCGATTTAGACCTGTGAGTTGACCCCCAAGATCTTGCGATTTAACGCCTCTTAATTATTTCTTGGGGGGTTATGTCAGGTTGTTAGTCTATGTGGGAAAACCGAACACTATTGAAGTCTTACAGGATAACATAACATTCGTTGTTCGTGAAATACTGACCGAAATGCTCGACAAAGTGAGCAGGAATTGGACCTTCCGAATGGACAGTTTGAGACGGAGCCGCGAACAACATTTACGTGAAATTATCTTTAAAAATTAAATGGCAAAGACCAATTTATCGATTCCAACAAAAAATGTTAATATATGGTGCAAATTTGAATGTTTTATTAACTACGATTAAAAAATCACCCTTTAGTTTTCTCAACCTTTAGTTCCGCTTTTTATATTTCCCTGAAAACAAAAGATTTCACATTTCATCCTTGACCTGCACCAAAAGATCACTCTCAGCTCTTGTTTCACCACCGTTACCACAAAAGTGAAATTTATTTGATATCAACAATTAACACAAATTACGACCACAGCTAAAGGATAAAGCACGCATTGCGAAATTGACCGCAAATTGCAACCGGGAGGAAAAACGCAAACAGTTGCGCCAAAAAATATTAACCACAAAATTATCAACAAAAATGACCAGTAAGGACAAAGCGTAGCAAGACTACAGAATCAGAAACTTAATGCACCACAGCAGGGCCAACCACCCGCAATGGTCGTTTGTTTAAGGAGTATTATAATCTAAGGTTATAACAGCATATTAATACTAACTATAGAATATGGAATTAAATGTTTGGCTGTCCACATACACATTCGTGGCGGTCGTATTTTAGTTGAGTGTTAGTTTCGCCTGAAAAAGGATTTTCACAGTTCAACCAGTAGACGAACGGTCAACTGACAGCTTATTTGCATATTTTCCAATTTCGTTGGCAGCCGCCCACTCCGCTGCGACAAGAAGTCATGCACAGACAGTACATGTCCGTTGGATGTCCTGTGGAATCTCTAGCGCTCTTTATGCTACACTTGGCACAAGTCCTTTGTATCAGCATCAGCATCATCATTATCCTCACCAGCGTTGTACATGATTTGACAACCTCAACTACAACCAAAACTACACCAACCGAAGAGAGCCACTGAGAGAGGAAGAGTGTTGGAAAACAAAAAGTGTCCGTGCTACAGAAGTTTCCTGGCCACATAAACAAAAAAACGAACAAAAATTGGAAAAAATTATACCAAAGGGTATTGTGAGATGTTTGCAAAAGGTTATTTCCATTCATGTTATGTTTTGCGAGTTGTTTTTTTCTCTCGTAGTAGTTTGGATTGTGTTTTGGTGCTGGCCAGAAGTCGTGGTTGTTTTATATAATTTACACATAAACCCAACTAACTTTTTGGTGTGAGGGAAGGCACACGAGTCAAAGAAACTCCATTTAATATGAAGTTGATTCTAGTACTGGAAGCATTTCTCTACACTTTTCTATAAACTGTTGGTAGGAGAAGGATCTCAAAGCATGAAAAATATATTATTTTTCGCAGGAACTGTTAGGATTTCAAATTTTTTGGAATTTAAATTTAAAAACAAAAAAAAAATTAAATTAAAATTGTGAAATTTCCTTAAAGCATGTATTGTCAAATTCATTTTGGAAATATATACATTATTAAATGGTAATAAGGTTGGCCCGATGCATAATAGGCCTGGGCAAAGAAAACTGATTCATTGATTACTGATTATTCAACTCAGTCTTCTGTTAGCTCGACTAGATCAGCGATACTCCAATACCCTAACAATTTTTGTAGATTTGGAGGCCTAAGCTTTCATGGCTGGTGTAGCAATAACATCCTCATTCCATCAAAATTGTTTCCCAACGCGCCATTTATTTAGGATCGTATATAAATAATGGTCATCCGGATTAAATCGAGGGAAGGAATAAATCTAGAGGCCACTTTGCTTTTTCTGTAACCTTGTCATGTCAAACGTGCTCTCGTTCTTCATGGTAGAAGAAAAAAATGCATTCTCTTAATTGTCTCATTCTCAGAGTAGCAGATATAGATTATAAGTATTCCAGCAATGACTATTCTAGCCGATTTCACCATAATGAAAGCCTCACAAAAACGGTGGTCATTGGCTTGACTTTTTTAAATTGTTCCTAGAAATCCAAAGTTTTGACATCAGTATTTTGCATTATGATTTAAAACAGACAAACGCTGCTCCAAAATTGCAGCAACCGTTTTTCAGTCTTCCTATTAATCCAAGTTTTCGTCAACAAATATATTCAGCTCATTCAAAATATGCGCTCACACCTCCAGCATTATCTAGCAGCTGTAATATCCGATTGTTCACTATTAAATCATGATCTCAGATTGTATCGGAAACGCTTGTACGGCCTAGCTCATACTCAGCCATCAAATATTTTTGTTGTCGACAATGTAGAGGCAGGACCTCCATAAAATATTTTTTTTATTTTTCCATAAAATACTTTCAAAAGTTGACCATTTTCGGGAAACAACAACTTTGAACCGTATTTGACGAAAATATTATTACAAACTATCAACATGCTTGCCCACATTCTTTGCTAGTTTTTCACGGTGATCTTATACTTTTGCCTTGTCCTTTGTCGAGCCAAGTTAATAATGACATATCTTTATGTGACCTCTGTTTTCCCACGTATTGCCGTAATGGTACTGTAATAATTGTCAATGTCATTACGGGCGTCATCATCGGCATCATCGTGAAAGAACATAATTTGTGTCGCCATAGTCATCGTTGTCTCATAATAATGACTAACATCGTCGTACATAATAATGAATACTTTAGACAAAACTACAAAATGTTTTAGCCTAAAAATATGCATAGAATTGTTATCAAGTATTTAGTTGCCTATTTTAAGCTGCTTTATGTTCATTTAAAAGCTGAGAATGAAAACAAATGTCTTGTATTGGCGGTTAGAGAAAATTAGATGACTTTTGGAGGAGTACAAAAATATGTTAGTTTGAAATGACACATTTTATAAATAAATATGATGAGCTAATGTGCAAGAGTGATATACAATTAAAAGCCTACAATGTGGTGTGTGGGGAATAAGTAATTTCTTTAATCGTCAACGTAAGCTCGGTTGCCTAAAAAATTCTCGAGAGGATGAACGATGCGGTGTAGGCAGAAGGGGAGCTGTTATTGTAGAGATCATAGGCAAATCAAATGGCTTGGTCGTCTCTACTATCGACAATCAATGAAGCATGCATAATTTGTGTCGAAAATGGGTGCCGTGTGTGCTTACAACTGACAGCAAACTCATATATGCAACAATACCATGAGAGTATTTGTTACAGCTCAATATCAAACCGCATAAGTTAATGTGCCACTTTCCGACAGTAGGTCAAACGAGTCCACAAAATACCAGAGAATATTTATTCTACTGTCAGTTAAGCATTAGTTCTAGTCATACAATCGTGCTTAACTGACAGTGGAATAGAAATTTCATTAGGTCACTTAAAGTCTCTCAATCACAGATAACGACACATTTTAAAAGAAATTCTGAAAACAATTCCATAATTCCTAAATAGAAACCAAATATCCCCCAATATATTGTAGATAACTGGCTTTTGTAGTTTGCAAACAGGTCTAAAACTTATGGAGTTATTATAAATATTGGTTTTCATAATTTTAGGGCATAATTCAGATGAGTTTGCAGATAATAAACTTTAAAATCCAAAATTTTTTTAAAAATTTGTTTTAAATAAGCTATGCTCGCCGCTGTAGCTCTCTTTTATTTTTCAGAATGAGATTAAGATTTCATGTAGGCTCCTGAAAAACTTATAACGCTACAGCTAAAAAAAAAGTGATGATACTTTTGGCATGTCTTCCAGATTCAATCGTCCTTTAGTTTGAATTTTATTATCAAACTTCAGCTAGATGAACTGGTATGCAGGGCATGTTTTTCAGGTCCAGTCGTCCTTTAGCTTGAATTTTATTATCAAACTTCAGCTAGATGAACTGGCATACAGGGCATGTCCTCCAGATCCAGTCGTTCTTTAGTTTAAATTTTGTTATCAAAATTTCAGTTAGATGAACTGGCTTACATAGCATGTCTTCCAGATCCAGTCGTCCTTTAGTTTAAATTTTATTATCAAAATTTCAGTTAGATGAACTGGCTTACATGGCATGTCTTCTACATTCAATTGTCCTTTATTTTGAATTTTATTATCAAACTTCAGTTAGATAAACTGGCTTATATATATAACCCAATACCCCTTTGGATCGGTGCAAAATCAGGCGGATTACCAGAAGGGGAGTAGTAAATTTTTGCCAGACGCTATTAACCAATACAATGCTCAAAAGTTCCAACAGTCTATGAGGCAGGAGTCACAAGGAAAAAACACTGAGAATCGGTCAAATTGAATGGGAGACAACAGGAGGGGCATAACAATGCCTTAGCAAGTCTTTAACTTGTACAAAATTTGATTAAATTTAGTGCGACATGAACCTAAGAATACATGGGCTAAATCGATCATTCATATGGAAAGGGTTATATGTAAACTGTCGATTTCGAGTCGAGTTTTTATATTTTACCTAGAATTGTAGATCAAAATAATGAACAAAAAATCAGGGCGCCAGAGTATTTACGAACTAAGAGATACAGGAGGAAAAATTTAATTTCGGAGAAGCGCTCAGTTTGTATGGGAGGCACAAGAATAGGCAGACCGATATAGCTCCTTCCGAGAGTTTTTAATGACCTTAAAAATTCATGAGACACATTTCACTTCAGGCGCTTCCTTCCGGAAGTTACATTTTTGTGCATCACATGATGTATACCTTCATTCCCCCGGATGATGGTATGAAAAACTGCAAAAGTTATGGAAGCAGTAAGAAAAGATATCTATAATATTATTATATTATTATAATATTATATTATTATAATGTAAGGACGTGCTTTGTCGAACGACCAGTCAATGCAAAATTTCCTGAACCAATTTCTTGCCCACTATGCAATCCATATTGTATAGGGTGATTTTTGAATCGTAGTTTTTTAAAAATAGAATATATTCAAATTTTTTATTGGAATCGATAAATTGGTCTTTGCCAGTTAATTTTTAAGGATGATTTCATGCAAATGTTGTCCGCGGCTCCGTCTCAAAATGTCCATTCGGAAGGTGCAATTTTTCGTCACTTTTTCGAGCATTTCGGCCTGTATTCCACGAATGACGCGTGTCATGTTATCCTGTAAGGCTTCAATAGTGTTCGGCTTGCCCACGTAGACTACCGACTTGACATAACCCCACAAGAAATAATCAAGAGGCGATAAGTCGCAAAATCTTGAGAGCTAGGACCAAATCGAGCTGCTCACCAAATTCATCCCTCAACATATCCATTATTTCTCGAGCATTGTGGCATATTACACCGTCCTGATAAAATCACATGTCAACCAAGTTCAACTCAGCCAATTGAGGCAAAAAAAAAAAAATCGCGTATCATGACTCGATATCGTTCTCCGTTGACGGTAACGTTCCTTCCACGGTCGTCTTTGAAGAAAAATGGGTCGATGATGCCACCAGTCCATAAACCACACCAGAATGTCGTTTTTTCGGAATGCATCGGTAATTCATGTATGCCATGTGGCTGTTCATCACTCCAGATGCGACAATTTTGCTCGTTTACGTATCCGTTCACCAAGAAATGAGCCCCACCGCTGAATACAATTTTTCGATAAAATAGCGGATTTTCATTGAGTTTTTGTAAGGCGCATTCACCAAAAATTAGACGTTGTGGTAGGTCATTCGTCATTCCATGATGAAATGGCAGAGTATACTGTACACTTTTCACTTTGACAGATGACGTTTGGACGCCATTAACAACCAGTGCTGCCAACGTAAATCTTAGAAAATCACCCTATAGAGAGAGGTTAGTACTTCAGAACTTAACCTCGTAGTCTTCTGATATAAGGACGATCATGAAATTAGAGTAGCAACCAATCAATGAAATATTTATCGAACCACCTGTATTTAGGCGCCCACTATGCAGTCCTTATTACAGCTGGAGATTAGTACTTTAGTGCTTTAGCTTGTAGATATTTCTGTTATGTCTGAATGAAATATAATTGGAATTAGTCAAGTTTTCTGGAGGTCTAATATTGATTTGCCTTTTTTTCAAATCCCGCTTGAAAATGGCGTTGATGCCATTTTTATACCAATGGTTTCCAGTACGAATTTCTTAAAATATATCTTCAGCCATTTGTTCAAGGAAATAGCACTGTGTTCTTTGCTGTTTCACTCTTGAGGGAATAAATTTTGTAAAATTTAAAAGTGTGTACCATGACTGGTGTCCTTGGTCCAACCAGTTGAAACTTGGACTGCACAATGCATTCTTGACATCGTTACAGTCAACTACGAGTATAAGTCTGTATAGCTAATTATTTGAGTGTATGCAATGGACTATAAGAGGGTAGGGCTAGATATCTTCACCGAGAGTAGTATCCCTATACTCGTAGTAAAAGTTCATGAGCTTTTGTTGGAGGAGTTGTCATTGTCATCTCCAAAATAAAGTTTAGTATAAAGCCAAAGATTTGTGACCGATCCTGTCAATAGATTTATATTTGTACGATGACTTGGATCTTTATTTCAACCAATTAAAACTTGGTCATACAACGGATATTTTGGATCTGTAAAACGAGACATGTAAACCGTATCTAGGGACGTAGATTCCATACAGCAAACCATTTGGATCTATACAATAGCACAAGTCGTTTTGTTTAGGAGTATAGTGCGATCAACAGCACTGTTTTGTCTTAACGTATAGTATTGTCGTAACATATAGCCTACGGCATATCGATACAAATTACGCATTAAAAGAGAATACCTTTCTGGCTGCATATTTTTCCTTTTCCTCAGAACGCCTTCTACACCTTTGCCGAAAAGTGGAGGTGGAATATGTGTTGGATCTTTATAAATCTAAGCGAAATATGTGTTTTACAACGCCTTCTTGGGGCGAGCACAGCGGAAATTTTTCTGCATTCAAAATATGATCATTATTGTGTGTCATACAGTGAAAGCCTTGTATTTTGTGTCGTTTGATACAGTGTGAGCTACCATCTTGAAATTCAACACGTCAAAGCTTCTACTGTAGAATTACTATTTTCCCGAAGATAATATTTAAACACATCTATAATTCGAAATATATTCCCGCAGTGGACTCCCCAGGTTACATTAAGCCAGCTTAAGCTGCCAAATTCTTAGAAGATGTTAATTATCTGCAGGCATGGCTACATTTGCCACTAATCCAAACCATCTACCGCAAGACCAGGAAAAGAATTCTGGAAAATATTGTTTTCCGGCCGAAATATTGAATTATGCCGATAATCGCTAAGGAGACCAGAATCACTTTATTTGCCAAAGCCACAGATAAATTATTATTTTACTATATGAGTTTTGTGGATCCTCATCTCGACCAGAGGGGCGGCCGATACTTTCTTAGCGCAAAGTGAAAGCACTTTGCAATGCTCTTTTACAAGATATCTGAAGAGCAGGCGTAAACAAGGTTATCCATTTTACGGTTTCAAAAGTAAAGTGAAATAAAATACACCTAAAGCTATGATTTCAATGAAGTTCGTATTTAACTAAATTGCTTGGACCCTGTCATTATGAAAAACAATGTCATTTAAATGATCGCCTATGGATGAGTTGCAGTAGTGAATACTTTTAGGGTAGTTGTCGACCACTTTTTCCTATATTTTGGGCGGTACTTTTGGGAATTATCAATGTAGCCCCACAAAAAAGTCAAACGGCGTCAAATCGCATGATTTTGGTGGCCAATTGACGTCGCTAAAATGAGAAATTACGCTTTCAAAAAACTTCCCATGCAGTAAAGCTAAAATCGGCCGTGTTGAATCACGTTTGAATCACCACTTTCGTGGTAAATTTTAAATATTTTTACGCGTTCTTCGTTTGTTAACTGATCCATGTTCGTAAATAACAAACCTTTTACTAAATAAAAAACACTTTAGATGACAGGTATTTAATCCGTCAGCTGTCAGTCTTGCCAGACCGTCGGTTTTGAAACCAATAAATGAACAACCATGTATTATACCTGATTCTAATGTATTCGTAACATTGGCCATTTAATAAAACTTAACAGTTGTCTACGAGTGTCTGACACTATAATTATTTGTACATAGAATTCATGTAACTTCTTCTCATATCAAATGTATTAAAAAATATCCTTTTGCAAAATAACTGCAAAAAACAACTTCAACTCATGTTCTTCTTCCATATCCTCAGTACACCCGACTACATGACTAAATAAATCAGCCGCCAGTTCGGCCATTTCTTCTTCTATTACGTGTGAAAAAAAAGAAAATAAACGAATCCTTCAAAATACTCTTTGTATTCCCTAGCAAAATGAGAGGTTAAAAATTCATTAGTTATGCGGAATGCGTTTTCCATACGACGACGGCAAACATGACGACATTGATGTCTTTTGTGCAGCAGCAGCTGCAGTAACACCAAACACGACAACAATTCCACCATTCCCCAGCTCTGACCACCTAATCATTCCAAAGCCAGCTTGCCAGCCAAAGCCATCATGGCAAGCAAATCCATATTTGTGGTTCCTCTTCGCACTACGGCGGACAAACACACGCGCTCTGTCCCATCCGTTAGTTGTTGTTCTTGATTTCCAGCTGATGCAGCATCTGGCGCATTAGTTTTAGTTCCACTCCAAAGAGTTGGTGGCATGGAATTCTCTTTTCGCTTTGGTTTTCTTCATGAAATTCCTAGTCAATGTTGTCTTTGTGTTAGTTCTGTTGCGAGTTCCTCAGTTTTTTTTTTTCTATTATTATTTTGTTTCGTAGCGATCTACTTGCAGAGTATTGGCCCTTCCTTTGTGCAACACCCTCTAAGAGTTTTTTCATTCTCTCCGTCTTATATTTTCTAATGCATTTCATTTTTGTGGTATTAGTTTTCGTTTGTTTGTTTCTTGGTTGCTGTGCCGCGTTTACTGCTTTATATGCTCATCATTCCGCTTCCTTGGAAGCACAATTTTTTGCAAGACACAGTGGAAGAGAAGCTGTAATTTTTGTGAAATATTGTTGTAACTGGGGCTGGATACAGAAACTTCCAAACTCGGATTAGAATCAATTTATAAGAGAGATTAGACCTTATTTATAACCCTGTTTATAATTTAAAGATATTTCAGTTTGCAACCATTATTAGATCCAGTTTGTATCTGAAACTATATGTAGACTCAGTTTATGACTAAGAGAAGACTCTGTTTATAATTGGCAGTAGGCTTAGCTGTAATTACAAAAATTAGACTCAATTTATAAATGAATACATAGAAAACACTATTCAGTTTTATAGAGCTGACAGTGAAGGAACATAAAGGGTGTCCCAACAAGAACGCAAGATTGTTTGACATTTGAACAATTGTTATTGTTTGCTAGTAGAAGCTACGGGGTTAGTAAAAATGGAGCGCTACACGAATGAACAACGCATTCTCATTGTGAAATTGTTTTACCAAAATGGTAAAAGTTTTGCGGCTACAATTCGCAAATTGCGATCTATTTGGGGTCACAATAATGCTCCAAAACAGTCAACTGTAAAGAAATTAATGAATAAATTTGCCAAAACTGGGTCTGTTAGTGATGTAAAGACAACAACGCGCCTTCGACCAGGTCGATCGACCGAAAATGTCGCAGCTGTACTTGATGATGTCGCTCAAACTCCATCCACCTCAATTCGACACCGAACTCAGCAAATTCGTGTCTCCAAATCCACTATGCAGCGAATTTTGACGAAAGATTTGCATCTTCATGCATACAAAGTTCAATTGACTCAGGAACTGAAACCAGCTGACCATAGACAGCGAAGGGAGTTCGTTAATTGGGTATTGGAGAGACAACATGAAAATGCTGATTTTGCCGATAAAATCATCTTCAGGGACGAGGCCCATTTCCATCTTGATGGCTTCTTCAATAGGCAGAATTGTCGCATTTGGGGTGAGGAAAATCATCAAATGATTCACGGGAAGCAAATGCATCCTCAACGTGTCACTGTGTGATGTGGATTTTGGGCTGGAGGAATTATTGGACATTTTTTTTATGAAAATGAGGCATGTCAAGCGCAAACAGTCAATGGTGTTCGGTATCGTGAAATGATAACCAGTTTTCTTTTTGTGCCTAGAATCGAAGAAATGAATGTGGAGGGCATGTGGTTTCAACAAGACGGCGCCACATGTCATACAGCCAGAGAAACAATCCAATTGCTGCATCAGTAATTTTAATTTTGCGTTCTTGTTGGGACACTCTTTATTTCTTTAGCGTTTAAAGCAACCTCAAAATTGACCAATGAAACAGTATGTGAAACCAATTCTAGTGAACTTCTAGTGAACTTACACACATTATATTTTTGTATTCACCAAAAGTTTAAAGACCATTCCAAACGTCACAGTTTGGGAAGCACTTGCAGGTTTGCCGATTACTGAATTGTGTTCTAAGTGTTCAACAGACAAATCGAGGTGATATTCGCTCAAATAATGATAGGTGACTGTATGCGGGATTAAACCCACGATCATGTGAAAAATAGCGCTTGTACTAACCATCGCCCACGGTCGGTCATAACCGAACAATGACAACACTTTTACAAAAACTGATAAAGCTGGCACTTTGCCTAGTGTCGCCATTATATGGTAGTCTTTAGGCCAAGACCAGTTGTCTTTAGGCCAAGACTGCTACAATGCGATAATTGGCTCTCCCGCAGCTATACATCTTACACCTTTAAAGTAAATAGATCATGGGCACATAAATCGCTCCGTTTCTCATTCAGTGGGTTAAAAAATTATCAACTGAACTGACATCATCACTTTGGTAAACGGCGTTTGGGATTCGATAGACGTTCCACTTCTTTGTTTCAAAATTCTATTTTTATGTTGCGGATTTATTTAGAAACCATGCTCGAATCCGCATTCTTTTAGTAAGAACACTGACCTACACCATATACTCTGAGGAGACAGCAAGGTCCATTCTTTGACAAAAAAAAAATGCGATTCTGAGGTCTTGTGGTTTTAACCAAATTGCAGCTTTGAGTGCGATCCTGCGATTTTAACAACCTGATAAAAGTAAAAAATTAGAAAAGCTGAGAATAGTGCGACTTATTACCCAAATCGTCTCTAACGATTGTGTTTGAATTGTCATAAGTGAAATAACTGCTAAGTCGGAATAAATTGAAAATAATTTTTCTGAATAAAAAAGGACCTCTCTAACCCCTTTGATGCTGTCTTTTTAAACGTTGATAAGGAATTGAAGAGTTTAAGACTGGAATAAACGATATAGCAATTTTTATTTACTAAGTAAAAGGACTTTCCCGGCTCGAAATAATAAACGTGACGAAACGTAACGAAAGTTCACTTAGTAGACTGGAAAAAAGTAGCTGAGATTGTGTAAATGTCGTACATTTAATGTTCATATTTTTGTTTTTCAGTGTAATAGACATTTATTTCATGACACGTTTTAATCAGTGAAGCTAATTTGTGAACCTGTTTTCAAAATTGTTTTTCTGCACTTTTGAAATGTCATCATTAGACGTATTTGCGTCTTTTGAATTACCTTCCAGTCAATTCCTTCTTACTTTGTGAAACACTAAAAAGTAGTAAAGCATTAAACCACCTAGGTTTAACGGGCTTGCCACGTGAGGCCAGGTGTTGTCATTCTCAACAATCACTTTTTCGTGCCTCTCTGCGTATTGTGGGCGTTTTTTCGAGCAAAGCTCGACTCGATCGCATTAATTAAAGTCGATACCAATCCCCAGTAATGGTTTCGCTTGGCTTCAATAGCTCGTGATAAATGACACCAACCTGGTCCAACCAAATACATAGCATAACCTTCCCACTGGGAATATTCGGCCGAGGCGACGACGTAGAAGTATGACGGGGCAGCCCCCATGATTTTCTTTTGCTTTGGATTGCTGTAATGAATCCACTTTTCATCGCCCGTTACAACACGATGAACAAAACCCTTAACTTTTTGTCGCTGAAGCAGTTGTTTACAGGCGAAAAAACAACGCTCAACCTTCATTTGATTCAACTCATAATGACCCCAAGTTCTTTGCTTTTGAATTATTCCCAATCCATGCAATCGCTTGGAAATGGCTTATTGGGTAACTCCTAATATTGAAGCAAGCTCTGCCTGCGTTTGACACGAATCCCTATCAAGCAATGCCGTCAATTTACGGTATTTGAAGGTTTTTCATCTTCCTTCACGCGAACGGTCGTCAACATCAAAATCACCGTCTTTAAGGCGACGGAACCAATCTCGACACATTGTTTCGTTTAAAGCAGCATCACGTTTTGAAGTTCTCGTAAACGGTCAGCTGCCATTTTTTTCGATTGAAAATCGATACTTCCCGCATATGACGATTATTTGACACCAAATCATACATATTCACACAACCAAAACAATATGATGTCGAAAGAAAGTCACTGTTGTGCCGAGGCGGTATGTTTACCATACGCCTAAGCCAGGTTCATGCCGTTTAGGTTATGGCAAAATCGACTAGCACTTACAGCTGGCGCCATCTATTGGTAAAGAACGGGAATTTAAATGCTCACCTGATTGTTTACGTCTATCACATTTATAAACGGGGAAGGTTTGCGCATGCCTGGTTCCTTTATAAATAAGTTGAGGAATAAACTGGGTGTGGTGATTCTCACAACTTCTTTAGTATAGGTTATAACATGAGATGAACGCCATGGAAATTATCAAAAAATTTCAGTTTACTATAGAAAAACTAAATTATTTTGAAGCACTATCACTGTGACAGTAATCTCGGTTAAGTCATAAAATGGCTAACGCCGATATCCCACCAAGGCATATTCGTAAAATTTTGAAAAATTTTGTTGTACCAAATTTTGCCATTTTCCGCCACTGTTATCTTTTTGGTAGTTTTTGTTTTTCACTCTGTTTTTTTTTTTTTTTTTTGTTTTTTGCTTCATGTGATTATGTTTGCATTCAAGGTTTTGTTGGCGTGCGTGACCTGTCTACGAGAGCGCTTTGAATTATTAAGTGTGAAGTATTCGCCAGCAAAGCCGGAGTCAGTCACAAACAAAAAAAGCAGCTTGAAAGCGGTGTATCTTTACTGTAGCAAAAGTGTCAGTCCGTTTTTTTTTATGGAAGGCTTTGGTTCCCTGCCACTACTTCTGATTGCAACCAAAAATGTCGTTCAAAGATGTTATTAAAGGAAAAACGTAGAGGCATTTTAATAAGAGAAAATTTTATTTAAACGTAGGGAGATTTTAATGAATTTATTGATCAAAGTAATGCTGGTTCAAGATACTCTTAATGAGGTTTTAAAGGAATTTGTCATGTGATGCATTTATGTGTTAAGCCCTATTTATAGTAACCTTACGGTCCCAATGGAGACAAGAAAATATTAAAGCAGTGAAGATTTCTGCTCCGACAGTGGCAACAATTCTGTTTGTTATTCGTTATGGATATGAGATGAACCTCGAAAAGAATGACCAAATTTTCCGATAGACGACAGAAATGTGGCTCTGATGAAGCTAAAAATTGACAACGAAATAAAAGTAATGCAGTAAATGATGGCCGATGAATGGGACTTGAATGCCATGGCTTTGCCACGGATAGAAAGGAATGATCCTAAATACACCTTGATATCACCACGTGTGGTTCTTTCAATTGTAATCAAATCTCCTTGATAAATTGATTGTGGAAGTATTACTATGAAATCAAAAATCAATTCATAATTTTAAGTTCAACAGATGGAAATGCATCCGCCAAAGCAAAACAACAGAAGTCAGTAACTAAAGTATTGACACCAGTCTATTGCACAAGAGAGAAAATTGTAGGTGTCATAATTTTGGAGGGAAGCCTTTAATATCAATACGTAAGTTCTGGTCTGGTAGGGGCTGGATGACATCGCTCGTCTCATGCAAAGCCGTCACAGTCTAAAATTGGTGGTTTTGCTGAAAAGCTGTAAAAAAGTTGAAGACATATTATATAGGGTGTCCGTCGGAAAGGTATACTACTTTGTTTGTTTATAATTTTTGATTAAATGAAAGAGAATGGATCTTACGTTGATAAATATTTTATGTAATACCGGCAATTATGTATGGAATATAATATCAGAAAAATGTCCGCCTCTGTTAGCCTCACAAATGCGAGCTCTTTTCGGCACATTTTTCTTTTCATTCTCATACATTTCACGCGGTATTTCATTAATTTGTTCCTGTTGCTCCAGCGTTTCTGTTTGCATAAACCTTGCTTTTCAGATATCCCTACAAAAAGAAGTCCCGAGCAGTCAAATCATGCAACCATGGAGGCCAATCAACATCACCATTTCTTGAAATAACTTGTTGTGGAAAGAGATCTTGCAGTAATTCAATTGTAATCCTGGCTGTATGCGATGTGGCATCCTCTTGTTGATACCACATGTTAATCAAGCTCAAAGCATGCAGTTGTGGTGTTAAAAAGCTTTCAATCATATCACGATATCGCTCCCTATTCAGTTACCGTTACGCCAGTTTCAAAGACGTAAAATTTAATGATTCCTCCTGACCAAAATGCACACCAGACTGTCATTTTTAATGGATGCAAAGGTGGCTGATGAATAATTTGAGAGTTTAACATTACCCAGAACCGACTATTCTGTTTATTCACATACGAGTACCCATTCAAATGAAAATGTGCCTCGTCACTCATTATGATTTTTGCATTCAAATCGTGGTTGTCATGGGCGAGCTGTAACATACTATTGGCATATGTACGGCGGCGTAAATGGTCTTGTGGAAGAAGCTCTTGTGTCAACTGAATATTAAATGGAAACAAATGCAAATCCTTGTGCAAAATTGTGGCCAAAGTTGTTCTTTGAAGACCAAGCTCCTGAGCACGGCGTCGAATTGAAGTTGATGGATAGTTTTGAACACTTTCTTAAGCAGCAGTAATCATTTCAGCCGATCTTGCAGTACGTTGTGGTCTATGCTTGGCCCTATCAGCTACAGACCCTCTTTCTTCGAAATCATTCACCACACGACAAATAGTGCGTCTTGTTGGCACGTTGTTTCTCCCAAAAATTTCACGTAACTTTCTCATCGTCACAGTAATCGATAATTGATTTTGATAAAATGTTTTAACGGTTAAACCACGTTGGTTTATCGAATATTTTTCCATAATAAACTTGCCACGTCTCTATTTTACGACTGCCCAGTATGAACTGTCAAGACCAATATTTACCAAAATGGCGGCAAAACAAATTAGTATATCTTCCGAAAGGATACCCTGTATTATCTCGTGATAGTTTGGCTAAATATAAACATTTTAAAAGAATAACTAATTTTAGTTTTGTGTACTATAAAGTGGGGCACAAACAAATCAATTATTTTTTATGACTTTGAAAGCTGTGGCTATGCTAAGTCAGAACAATCCAATTTAGGTCAAATTTTCACTATTTTGTTCGACAACTTACTGCCATTTTTAGGCTAATTCTATTATGCCTCTCTCACAAAAGTTCTCGTCTTTATTGGCAAAAGAAAAACCCAGAACAATCGATTTTCACAAGCTTTGCAACATTCCCATCGACAAGAAAATACCGTAATCACTTGGTGTCTGATCCAGCCTATAAGGTGGATGCACAAGAACCTTCCAATTCTACCACGACCGCTTCCGCTTAACATTATCGTAAATAACACTTTTCATCACCAGTCATTATCTGCTTCAGAAAAGGTTCAGTTTTTTCCGATTCAGCACCCATTCGGTCATTGAGTTTTTTTTGCTTAACTTACGTGGCTCTCATGCATCGGACTTCTCCTTGTATTTCGCCCTTTTCAATTGGTTTCAACTAGTTTTTGTACAAAATTTAGCTCCAGGCCAATCAAAACCGTGCTTACACAATAGTCGAATTTGACAATTTCCATTATTTTGTTGATACTTTCGATAGTTGGTATTCCAGAGCGTGGTGCGTCTTTAATATCAAAATTACCGAAATGAAACCGACTAGAAAGATAACAGTACTAAGGCCGCACGGTGTTAGAACCGCAAACACTGCTCACATTTTCTGTCTAATTCCGAAATATCAGAATCTTAAGCTTCAGAATGGCACCTTCCAATTGCGCCGAAACCGAGAGAAACACATCAAAATCGACCAAAAGTCAAGATTATGGTGACTTGTTTTCTTTGATCATCGCGATGTTGTGCACAAGGAATTGTTGGCTAACGGTCAAATGGTAAATAAAGAATTTTATTTTGGCGTTGTGCAGCATTTGCGAGAGCAAACTCGGTGAAAAAAAATCCAGATTTGTAAGCAGAAATTTCATAGATTTTGTTTCACGATAATGCATCAGCATTGACGTAGCAATAAATTTTCTGTGGTGGGGGGCTAAATTCATTCATTCTGGAGGGTTAAATGTATCCAATGCAGCGAATTTGAAAATTCCTGGGGGTGAAAAAAAAGTTCTAGTGGGACTAAGTTCGCCCATGGTAAGTCTATGCGCATCATCTTTAAGACTAACATTATGGACGAGTTTTTGAACGAAAGCCCAACAAGTATCATCGATCAATCTCCATATTCACCATGCATGACTGCAGCTTTTTTCTCTTTCAAACACTCAAATTACCAATTCGATGCACCTGTTTTCAGTCAACAGAAGAAATAAAAGAGAACAGGAAGAAAATAGAAATCTTTCCCGAATGCTATTAATTATTGTTTTAATGCTTGGATATTTCTTTGGCATAGGTGTGTTTTGACGGAAGTGGCAAATTTTGTAGGCAATACAAGAGATTTGAATGAATAGCAAGTATTTAGTGTAGTGTTTTATTATCAAATTCACGATGTTTTTCATACAGAGTGTGTGACAATATAAGACTAAATTAAAGATGTGTCCTGAGCAGCCATAATGTTGATCCTGAAATTTAGATAGTGCATTTTCTCACAAAACAGAAATAAAGAAAAAATATTCGGTGTTTAAAGATATCTCCGGACCGATTGTTTCAATAGTAGATCTATAGATTTTTCTTAAAAAGTTAAAAATTTCTAAAAATATTCATTTTTTTTAATGGCAAATATTCTTTAAATGACAAATTTTGGAAACAAAAGATTTGTTTTGATAAGATATTTTTTAAGTTACAGTCAACATTATCCATATTAAAATCGCTCTTGGAACTCCTACTGGAGTCAATGCAATCTTCAACATTTTATCGGGAAATCATCCATATTTTCAACATTGCAATTTTATTCCCAAGAATGCAAAATTCAGTACTGCAACAATCTTGCACAATACAAAAATTTATGTAAATATGTGTAGAAATGTTATTTCTTATGTCTGGTTCTTACTATTGTGAAATATATATTTAAGAAAGTTTTTTCGAATCACGAATTTCCACATACTTTACAATAGTAGTCTAGTAAATGTCATTCACTAAATGTTATATGGGTAGAGAATTAAAGTATGAATCTCTTGATTTTGTTTTAAGAATTCAATACGACGGCGCTTCAAAAACTGCTCGACCTAAGAAAGAAAAACATAACATTCTTTTAAATCGACGCACTTATTCCAGCGATATTCAATAGCTTCTGTACCCTGTTTATAGTAAAAACTGCCAAACTCCTTAAAATAACCATCAACCGCAGACTTTACCCCTTCATTGTTAGCAAATATTTTACCACTGAACCATTTTTTCAAGTTTGGAAATAGAGAATAGACCGGAAAAGCTAAATCTGGCGAATTAGGTATTTTGCGTGATGAAGCAATTCAAACTTTAATTCATTAATTTGGCCATCGCTATAGTGGATATGTTAACTGGAGCATTTTCTTGATGAAACAATACTTTCTGTCAAATACGGCCGTTTTTCATAATTCCAATAACACTGCAATAAATTAGCTGTTGATGATTTTTCCTTTCCAACAATCATTAATAAAGATAATCCTACGCGCATACCAGAAAAACAGACGATATAACCTTTTCTGCGGAATGAACCGTCTTCGCCTTCTCTGAACGAAATTGTCCCATTCTAGTCCACTGCTTTGATTATTGTGTCAGTCTCAATTGGTCTCAGTTGTAAAATAGTGGATCCATGTCTCATCCGTTGTTATAAATCGACTTAAAAATACGGTTTTATTGCGGTATTGGCGATATTACGCCAAATTCTACAAACTCTACTGAAACATCTTTACGATCCTGTTTTTGCTGTACTGAAAGTAAGCGCGGCACCCACCTTGCGCATGGCTTTATCATCTTCAAATCTTTGGTCAGTATACCACGTATAACACTTTTTGATATGCCTGTCATTTCAGTTAGCTGACGTACCTTCAACTGACGATCATCCAATACGATTTTGTGGATTTTCTTAACCGTGTCTGGCGTGGACACCTCAATTGGTCGACCACTACGGCGTTCATCTTGGCAGCTCGTACGACCTCGTTTAAACTCTGCTATCCAATATTTTACAGTCGTAAACGAAGAAACAGACGCCTCCAGAGTTGAATCTTGCTCGGCTTTAATATTGGTTGGACAGAGACCTTTGAAATGGAAATATTAAATTACATAACAGTGACCAATTTGTTCCATGTCTACAAATTCATTGAGATCATTTCCTTTTGATGGCTCAAATAAAAGTAAATGAAATGAATTGACGATGATAAATGGATAAATAAGATAAATAGATCAAAAAAAAAAAAATAGTAAACAACATGACGCCTTGAAACTTAAGATATATGTTTATACATACATATAGGTATATATATGTTTATATATACTGGCACCATCTACCGGCTAATTTTGGTACCGCCCTTGTACCAGTCTCCTAAATACCGACTTTGCTTGTGCATCCTATTATAATGGATTAGGATTAAAAACTAAATCATTACATTGAATTCAAATATTGTTGTATCAAATAATGTTCGCCAAAACGCATCTGCTGATTTTCACATCTCACTTCGACACTCACGTGTTCCAGCGACGAACTCTCACTTTATAATGAGTGTCACTGCAAAATATTAATTTTAATATTTCACCATGTTTTTTCGCATTGTAAATTCCCATAAAAACATGTGTCAACACCAACGATTGAGCAAATGTCCTGCATGTGAGGAATGTGAGAATGGAAATGTGTATGTGTATGTGTGTGTGGGTGTGGCTTTGTGCATTAATAATCATGTCTCATTGACTCTGGATTCGTGCGATTGCGAGCGGGCATCTGTTGATGTGTGATTGCCACTGTGTGCTATGCACCAGTGTATGTGAGTGTTGCAAATGACGTTCATTGCAGCATTTATAGCATAATTAATTACAAATTATATACCATGCGTGATATGTGATTTGCATTTTAAACAAACATACCAAACATTTTACTCATAAGCTTGCTCACACGCACACATGCAATTATGTCGAGAGGCGGAGGGCGGAACGGAGAAAGAGAGGTGAACATCTGGACCACATAAAAACGGTGTAAGGACATGCACAAAACCAACGCCAGCGACATCAGGCATAGCAGCAGAAACATTACCACTGGGAGACCACCAAACATAATGTTGCCTGAATGTAAACAACAAAAGGGGATGGGGAAAGAACTCGGGTGAAACGGTGTGATAGGAGAAACTAAAGCGAGAAATTAAAACGGGGAACAGTAGGTAAAGAGGAAAATGTGCCAATATTTAATTAGTAAATTAAGTCTGAATTATGAAATTATTCAATGTTGCAATTGCTAATGTAAAAAAGGTTTCTGCTGGACTCTTAAAATCGTTAAGAAAGCCAGGATGTAATAAGTTTGCTACTTACACTAGAAACCATACGAATAACATACATTTTGTCACAAAAGTATCGGGAATTGGTCAATAAAATATAAAATACTAGCCGACCCGGCGAACGTTGCTTTGCCTTCAAATTGTATTTTTATTGAAAATGTTTTATGCCAATCGGTCCATTATAATAAGAAACGCCTATATTTGCAGAAGAACTTAAAATATGTTCACTCAACCGAAATACAAAATTCTGTTTAAATACCGTTAGCAGGAGCGGAAATAATTGCTTTTTAATTTGTGGTTTGTATAGGAGGTACCACTCCCCATTGTCCAATCCCGCCCATATTTGCAGCAGCACTTAAAATATGTACACCAAACCGATGTACCAAATTTTGTTCAAATACCGTCAACAGGAGCAGAAATATTGGATATTTAATTTATGGTTTGTATGGGAGGTACCACTCCCCATTGTCCAATCCCGCCCATATTTGCAGCAGCACTTAAGATATGTACACCAAACCGATGTACCAAATTTTGTTCAAATACCGTAAACAAGAGCAGAAATAATTGGTTTTTAATTATTTGTTTGTATGGGAGGTACCACGCCCCTTTGTCCAATTGGACCGAGTTGTAAATCTAAACCATCCCGGGCACCACCCAGACGTATACACAAAAAAGGTTGCAAAGCGGTCCAGCCGTTTAGGAGGAGTTCAGTGACAACGCCCGTACAGTAGAATTATATATAAAGATTTATTATTTATCTAAAATTATTGAGCAGACCCATTCCAAAATTGTGCACTTATTTAATTCGATATGCAATAATTACGAATAATCCACTCATAAGGTAATTTTCAAACGCATTTTCCAGAAAATACTTACGTCTCTACCGAGAATTTCGTTTTGAGTCTTCTGTCAATTGAAAACGGGTGACTGAGAGTGATAATTTGAATTTTGGAAACAGAGAAGGACTCTTCGGAGTCGTGCCACATGAGTACAGAGTGCCATTTATCGAGTTTTGACTACCAATTTGTTCACAATTAATAACTTTTTAAGATGGTTCGCTGTCGGGTTTTCAGTTATCAATTCCTCCATTTTACCGATATTAACTTTTGTAGAAGACACTGATGGCTGATTAAAGCGATCCAAATCTTACACCTAATTTCGACAGCACATGGTTTTGACAAGAATGATTCATTATTATTTTCTGAGTTTCAGCACACAAATTTCCAATTGCAAAAGAAAATTTGAGACAGATTTTATGTTCCTTATCTTTATCCATCGTAAAAGTCGCAAAACATATATATATGAGATCAGCTAACAAAATTTAGATCTGTAAGGAAACTAAATTATAAATAGCTCTCAAACTCCCTTTAAGTAGTCTTTTTAAATGTTCAATTTCCAATACGTTTCTAACCGATTGTGTGGGAATTTTTGATTATTAAATAAAAGATGAATTATTGAATAAAAAGATAATTTCAATTGAATTTTAGCTGTTGTTTCATGAGTTTTAAAAGCCCTTCGTCTTCGAGTCATAACAATTGATAATACTTACATACTCTCTCCCAATTTCTCAGGTTACCGAATCAATGGACGTGCTGTCCAGCTGTATCCGAAAATACTTAAAACACAAATGCTTTAACCCAACTTTCTCCAACTTCAATGCCTATCCTACATTCCACATCATGCTGTTACATACAACTCTTTAAATTTAACAACCTCAAATAATACAGCTTTATCTTAATACAATGTCCTTTAATATTATTCAACTCACGATTATCCGTAATGATCTAATGTTACCTGTTTATGGAGACCATTGCCCAAAACATGCCATGTCCTGTGATGGTCCCTCATTTATTGTTCATGGTCGAAATGTTGTCACGCAACGTTGAAAAGGTTATCGATATTGCACTGACATTGCAACAACTTTTGCAATATAGAAAATGCAACATTTAAGAATCCATCTCCCCTCTACCCCAAAAAAAGAACAAAAATCTCATAACAAACAAAGGATTTCATATTATACTCTACATTCCGACATTGTCATACGGCTAAGGTTATATGATGTGATACTAAGGACAAAGTGACGAAAACTGGCCAGACAAGTCAACCACGGACAAGAATGCCATCTGACAGCAATGTATAGATAGCAATCACTTGGATGCAAGTATAATATTAAAAGAACTTTAATGAAATTTTGTACAAAAACATAACAACCGATTGTTATTATTGAACCATCTTACGATGAAGAAAAACTCATTTGTTTAATATGGCATGTATTTTTGGATCACTGGCATGTGCAAAGATGTAATCATCGATCTGTTAATATGAATTATATAAGAACATTTAAACTTAAGAATGAAAGCATTTTAAATTCCTCTGCCAACGTAGCTACAGCCTCGGTTAGCCACTCTATTCGGAATTCAACAATAAACTCAAGCTTGAGGAAATATTCAGTGAATGACATACGGCGTATGAAGTATAAGTGCCATCTCACATTGGTATTTAAAAGGCTTCAGAACCCCAACTTTTCTGTGGAGGACGTCCAGTATCTTAAACTGATGATGCAAGTTAGGCGCTGCTTAAGCCCAATTTTAAATAAGACCTTACCGAGATAAGAACTGCTAATCACCTGCTATTGAAATTCGATTTTATAACGAATGTTAGAAATTGATGTTAAATATTATTGGTTGCTACAATATTATTAATATTATGGTTATTTTGCTAAAACTAGGAACTGATCAGGCCATAACCACCAGATGGTGCCACCAAAATGTTCGAAAGTTTGTTGGGAAAACTGCATTACTAATAGAACTGAGCACACATTTTCTACATAATACTAGATTAACAGTACCACTGAATCAAATACTGGCCTCGTTTATCAACTTAAAATAGTTTGTAAAAAAATGGACTCAGCGAGCATACTTCTCTGTAAAAAACCGGTCACAGTATATACCTGAGTCTCTTTTCCCATAGAAAAACGGACTTACTGCGTAAATGGGCCACCCCTCACCACAAAAATTTCCAAAAAACTAGACTTAGCATACAGTTTAGCCAACGTACTGCTTATAAACCAATTATATTAAAATAGGGCCTTTTCTTTCTATAGGGAGCTAGGTTGTACAATGCTGGGCTTCATTTATAACCGTGCCAACTTTTCTGTAGAAATCTGGTTGCCATTTAAAACAATGCCTTCTTTTCTATAGAAAATAGGACTTCGTTTACAACTCTGCCTACTTTTCTACGAAAAATATGCCTACTTTTCTATGGAAAACCTGCCTCCATTTACAACGGTGTCCATTTTTCTATAGAAAACTGGTCTCCGTTTATAACTGCGCCTACTTTTCGATAGAAAACAGGACTCCTTTTTTAACTGCTACTTTTCTTTAGAAAACTGGGCTCCGTTTAGAAACGTGCCTATTTTTCTATAGAAAACTAAGTTCCATTTAGAAACGTGCCTTTTTTTATAGAAAACCGAGCTCCGTTTAGAAACGTGCCTATTTTTCCATTGAAAACTAGGGCTTCGTTTACAACTCTGCCTACTTATCTACGAAAAATATGCCTACTTTTCTATGGAAAACCGGCCTCCATTTACAACGGTGTCCATTTTTCTATAGAAAACTGGGCTCCGTTTATAACTGTGCCTACTTTTCTATAGAAAACTGCGGTTCGTTTAGAACTGTGCCTACTTACATACAGAAAACTGGGCTGTGCCTACTTATCTATAGAAAACTGGGCTCCATTTTCAACTGCGCCTACATTTCTACAAAAAACTGGTCTCCGTTTAGAGTTGTGCCTATTTTTCTATACAAATCTCGGCTCTGTTTATGACTGTGCCTACTTTTCTTTAGAAAGCTGAGCTCATTTCATAACTGTGTCTATCTTTCAGCAGAAAATGGGGCTCCGTTTATAACTCTGCCTCTGTTTGTATAAAATACCGGACTCAGTTTATAACCGTTCACTCTGTACAGAAAACTGAGCTGAATATATTACAGAGCCTACTTTTCTATAAATAACTGAGCTCAACACATAGCTGAGCATTATTTTTAGGAAATAGGTTATAACTGATCCTACTTTTCTATATAAAACTGAGCTGAGTATATGTCTGAGACTACTTTTCTGTAGAAAACTGAACTCAGTCTACTTTTCAGAAAAAAGTTGGGCCCAGTACATATGTTAGCCCAATTTTCTATAGAAAACTAGAATCCGTATCTGAAAGGGTGCAAGTTTCTATAAGAAGCTGGGCTCAGTCGTGTACTAGAATTGGCATGTAACTGGGCTTATTTTGCTATAGAAAAATGGATTGAGTATTAAGCATAGTTTTGTTTATATTCTATATAAGCATACAGATAGATACTGAACCAAGATTTCTGTAGAAAAGTAGGCACATTAATAAACTGAGCCAAGTTTTTTTTATAGGAGATTAGACTCGCTTACTACAGTTTATAATAGTAAAGCTGGATTGGCTATAAACTGATCACACTTTTCTCTAGTGCTGAGGCAAATATTCCATAAATATACTCAGCTGTGTATTGAGGTCTGTTGTCTGTGCAAAACCAGATTCAATTATATACTGATCCAATGACGTCAATGCACTAGAGAATCGAAGAGATATAATTTGCTAATGACGCCTCAAAATCTCAGAGAAAATCATAACTTTCCAGTATTCTTCTTGTTCCAATTACATTATTAGTATTTATTCCTCCGCGCCGATAGATTCCTTCTACTGGATTTTTAATACAACAATACCGGTACTTACAATATTGGAATCGGTCCTGGGTTAGTCTCGCAATAATGTGAATATCAGATGTAGTATTTTAAGGTTTCATTGTGAACCACAGAGTCCCCACCATACATAGCATTTCCATTTCGCACTACAGTTAGGTTTTCGCAAAAATGTGCCTTTAAAACTGATATCGGCCAAATATCAAATGCTAAATTTGATGATTTAATTTAATTCAATAACTCAAATATACAATGTTCGAAATAAAGCTTTTCAGTTTGCAGCCTTTTCATTCAAACAACAAGAAAATGTCGGCAAGCACCAAAAAAAAAAAAAAAAAAAAAAAACACCAAATTGCTTTGAATCTGTATTAAGAGCATTTACCAAAAGTATGGGCAACCGACGTTAAACATTGCTGGCCAACAGCCGTTTGAATGAAAACCAAAGTGAGAAAAAAAGAACACTGCAAATCAGGCTGAAAAGCAAGCAAAATACGGAGTGACCGGCAGCAACGACCATTCTGTCATATCCAAACTGAGTCTGTGTCAGTATTGAAAGGATCAAACAAAAAATCTAAATAAAAAACTACAAAAAGAAGAATCAGCGTCCATCGAGAAACTTTTCCTGCCACTGAAAATGTCAACAATTGCGAACTTTGTTAAGCTTAGAAAAAGCCCTCACAATTTTTGGGCACTAAAACAAGGTCTATGCAAGTGTGTGCCAGTGTGAATGGGTGTTAAATAATGTCATTCTGTGCATGTGTGTGAGTGAAAATGAGCTGGCCAAGCTACACCAATAAAACACAACAAATCCACTTAACTGGTTAAGGCCAAAATTCACAACAGATATTCGCAAAAAACTGACGGAAACAACTATAAACATTTTGATAACTTTCGAGTGGAAAAGAAAATATGCAAAAGGAATATGAGCGATTGCATATATTTTGGAAAAATAAAGGTTTTAGAAGTTTATATGTAAACACCATAGCAAATTGGGATCGGTTTCTAACCAAAATTGAGTTTTGAGCTGTTCTATGTACAAACGATTTTAAAATGAGCCTTATTTTCCAATAATAATTAGGATTGAAACAGTCGAAGGCCGAAAATAGATGATGCAGTAGAGCTCACTCGAATATTCCATGAAAATTGTTCTATAGAAATGGCTCAAGGCTCAACTAAGCTTATTTTTATAAAAGACAATTGGATTCAATTCACACCTGCGATTACTGAATTCCGTGTTATATTATAAAAATTAAATAAAAATTTAATATAATTGTCAAAAACTGAACTCGTGGCATTTCCGTTTAATATTATATAAAAATATGTACACAGTTCACAACTAAACATCCATTTATGCAGAACACTAAAATACGTTAATAATGAAGCTTAACTTTCTATAGAAAAATGTACCCAATTGAAAGCTGATAATGCTGAAAAATCCTGGTCCATTTCTTTCATGGTCTCATTTCTTACCTTAGTCCACTATTGTGCAGAAGGCTTGTCCCAGATAGCTCCATTTAGAAATGCGCCTACTTTTTTATAGAAAACTGGGCTCCGTTTAGAAATGTGCCTACTTTTTCTATAGGAAACGGTGCCGAATTTATAACTTCTCTATAGAAAACTGGGCCTTGTTTGTAACGGTGCCTACTTTTCTATAGAAAACTGGAAACCGTTTACAACGGTGCCCACTTTTTTATAGAAAACTGGAAACCGTTTACAAGGTTGCCCACTTTTCTATAGAAAACTAGAAACCGTATACAGCGGTGTCCACTTTTCTATAGAAAACTGGAAACCGTTTACAGCGGTGCCCACTTTTCTATAGAAAACTGGAAACCATTTACAAGGGCGCTCACTTTTCTACAGAAAACTAGAAGCCGTTTAGAGCGGTGCCCCATTTTCTATAGAAAACTGCAAACCGTTTACAACGGTGCCCATTTTTCTATAAAAAAAACTGGGCTCCGTTTAGAACTGTGCCTACTTTTCTATGGAAAACTGGGCTCCGTTTATAAGTGTGACTATTTTTCCATAAAAATTAGGCTCCGTTCAGAACTGTGCCTACTTTTCTATAGAAAATTGAGCTCCGTTTAGAACTGTGCCTACTTTTCTATAGAAGATTGAGCTCCGTTTAGAACTGTGCTTAATTTTCGATATAAAACTGGGCTCAGTTTTTAACGGCGCCTAATTTTCTGTTGGAAACTGGTCTCTGTTTATAACTGTGTCCACTTTTCGGTTACGGAAAACCGGGCTCCGTTTTTAACTGTGACTACTTTTGTATAGAAAATTGGTGTCCGTTTATGAAAATTGAGCTCCGTTTAGAACTGTGTTTACTTTTCTAAAGAAAATTGGGCTCTGTTAGGAACTGTGCCCACTTTTCGATAGAAAATTGGGCTTCTACTTTTCTAGAGAAAATTGAACCTTGCCTTTCTGCCTTACCTTCGTAAATAAAAATTGGCTCAGTATATTGCGAAGCCTTTTTACTTTCAAAAATTGGTGTGGTTTATATTTTATTATTATAAATGTATATGGTTCCTTTACAGATAATTGGACTAAATGTCTAATTGAGCTTTCATTTCTAGAAAATAGTTAGCTTAGTTTCGAGGTAGGATTACTGAGTTTATTCTGAGGCTATTTTACATTTTTATTACTGAACCTAAATTGTTGCATAGGATCTGGCTGTGGTTGTAACTGAGCCTACTTTTCTATAAAATATTCGATTGGATTTGTGAGTGAGCCTAATTTTTCTACAGAAACCTGCCATAAGTTTGCAGCTGAACTATGTGGAACTTGGTTTGGCTTGAGTTTCTAGGAAAATTTTGCTAAAACAACGAATTTCTCGAATTACATTCATATTGTTTTGTGTTTACTGGCTAACATGACACAAACTCTAATATAAAAATCAAAATAAAAATGAACCAGCGCCAAGAAAATTCGAGCAAAATCCAGCAGTTTGCTTTCGTACAAATTTAAAGAGGAGAGAAAGAAAAAGCTAAAAAAAATGGCAAAATAACCACATAAAAAATTCGAAACTCATAAATTGGCTTTATCCACTTAACTGTTAACGGGTTTCAGGGCATTTAAAATGTATACCAATACTTGTTATTCTTACACACACACACACACACACAAATGTGCCAAAAGTTTTTGCACTAATGCCACGATGGCCACTGCCGCTGCTATGGCTGCCACCAGTGGCAGTTGCAGTGATGGCTCCCAAAGAAAACTACAATGGCAACATTTACGCGTCCAAGTAAGGCTAATAATGGCGACGTTTGGACATTCAAAAAGTTGTCGCTCTCTCCTTTTTTTGTATGTGTTTCTGTTGCCATCGCCTTCCTTTTCTCGGCGGGCCCGCTGTCAAACCCTCATTTTAATGCCTTTAGCTGGTGGCGGTAACAACTAAACCATTTGCTTTTGACATTTTCCCTACCATGAACGAAGAATCGCTTAGTATCCGTACAACCGATGGATGCCATCTTCAAGCCTCATGCAAGCATAGCCGAGCACACAACACGGTGCAAAGTTTTTCATTTCAGCTGCCAAAGGAAATGCACTTTAAGGATTGATCACCTCCAAAGTTGTTTCATTTGCCAAGTTTGTGTTCGAGGTTTCTTCGTTCCTTTTTTTTTTCTCGGTAATTCCAGTCGTTACAATTTTCCCTTCGCTGCGGGTTTTTCGCTTATGGTTGGTACTTTTTTAATATCACTTTGGAATAGAAGCATTTTGTTGAACAAGTTTGCACATTATGCCTCAATCAGTGCTAAACGGTTGGCTAAAATGTGGTTTAGGGATTGATTTTTTAAGAGATTTACGCAAGACCGGTAGACATTTATATGTCCCGAAGACTCGATTTTGGAAATATTTGAATTACGAGTAGATAGAAAAATTTCTGATCGCAGGTTTTTCACATCTATGGTTAAGTTTAGCCATGCCCATGAGGATATGAACCCTTCAAATATCCGTAAGTCTGCAACGTATGAAAATTAGCACACGCATTACAGGAAAGAAGGAGTTGTTGTTTGCTGGAACTTTAAGGCAAAATTTACAATTATTAGAAGAGTTTTTAAATGTGAGATAATGCGAAGTAAAGGGTGTCCCAACAAAAACGCAAGATTTAAATAACTGATGTAGCAATTGAATTGTTCGTCTGGCTGTATGACATGTGGCGCAGTTTTGTTGAAGCCAGATGCCCTCCACATTCATTTCTTCAATTCTAGGTACGAAAAAACTGGCTATCATTTCACGATACCGAACACCATTGACTGTTTGCGCTTGACATGCCTCATTTTCATAAAAAAAAGGTCCAATGATTCCTCCAGCCCAAAATCCACACCACACAGTGACACGTTGAGGATGCATTTGCTTCTCGTGAATCACTCGAGGATTTTCTTCACCTCAAATGCAACAATTCTGGCTATTGACGAAGCAATCAGTATGGAAATGGGCGTCGTCACAGAAGATGATTTTATCGGCAAAATCAGCATTTTCATGTTGTCTCTCCAATACCCAATTAATGAACTCCCTGTCCGTGTCACTGTCCATGGTCAGCTGGCTTCAGTTTCTGAGTCAATTGAACTTTGTATGCATGAAGATGCATATCTTTCGTCAAAATTAGCTGCATAGTGGATTTGGAGACACCAATTTGCTGAGCTCGGTGTCGAATTGAGGTGGATGGAGTTTGAGCGACATCATCACGTACAGATGGGACCTTTTCGGTCGATCGACCTGGTCGAAGGCGCGTTGTTGTCTTTACATCACTAACAGACCCAGTTTTGGCAAATTTATCAATTATTCTCTTTACAGTTGACTCTTTTGGAGCATTATTGTGATCCCAAATTGATCGCCATTTGCGAACTGTAGCCGCAAAACTTTGACCATTTTGGTAAAACAATTTCACAATGAGAATGCGTTGTTCATTCGTGTAGCGCTCCATTTTTACTAACCTCGTAACTTCTAGTAGCAAACAATAACAATTGTTCAAATGACAAACAATGACACTTCGAATGGCGCCAAATATAAATCTTGCGTTCTTGTTGGGACACCCTTTATATGAGCAGAAAATGGTACGCGGGCAGCTGTAAACCCGTACTATTAAACCTCAAGGCAAAAGTAGGTGCCGCTCTAAATGGAGCTCAGTAAGGAAGCTGAATTATATTCATGTAGAATAAATCTTTTATTGTTAAGATGCGTTCATATTTCGTTAGAAAAATAGGTCTTACAGCTGATTAAACAAGTTAACCTTTTCACCAAAGAAGTCAATTACTAACTGTCACGGAAAACTGACTTCAGTTTTTATAGATAAAAAAGCAGTTATAATTTACAATTCATTTTCTATATAAGAAATCCTGATTATGAACCAAATTAAATTTTAATGGAAGATTGTCAGAAACGAACAGACCTTAGTTTTTTACAGTGGTGATCGGCAATAAATGATCCCAGTCTTAGCGGAAGATTCTCAGAAACAAACAGTCCTTAGTTTGTTACAGCAGAGTAGGATCAGCTACAATTAATCGCAGTTTTCTCCAAAAAACTAGGCTCAATTATAATTGAGCTCTGCCATCAATAGAAAAGTAAACTTAGTTATAACATGAGCTCAGTTTTCTGTAGAAAAGTAGGCTCATTTATAACCAAAGTCCACTTTTCTGTAGAAAAGTATACTAAGTTCTGATTCACGATGAGCCGCAGTTGTGCTTGTAGTTCGGATATACAGAGTGTCCGTCAGGAAGGTATACTACTTTGTTTTGCCGCCATTTTAGTAAACATTGGTCTTGACAGTTCTTATTTGGCAATCGTGAAGTAGAGACGTGCAAATTTATTATGAAAAAATAACAGATAAACCAACATGTTTTGATCGTTGAAACATTTTATCAAAATCAATCATCGATTACTGTGACGATGAGAAAGTTACGTGAAATTTTTGGGGCAAACAACGTGCCAGCAAGACGCATTCTGTAGCTGATAGGGCCAAGCATGGACCACAATGTACTGCAAGATCGACCGAAAGCATTACTGCTGCTTAAGAAAGTGTTCAAAACAATCCATCAACCTCAATTCGACGCCATGCTCAGAAGCTTGGTCTTCAAAGAACAACTTTGGCCACAATTTTCCACAAGGATTTGCATTTGTCTCTATTTAAGATTCAGTTGACACAAGAGCTCCTTCCACAAGACCAATTACGCAGAATTTTGGGATACTATAGCTTCTCCTATTTTGGGATACTACAGCTTCTAGTTCTGCCCCTAATTCCTTAATTCTATCCTCGTCTCCTGGTCTCCTCGTTTATTTCTATGAGCCTGCAAAGTTCTTCAAATACTAGGTCAGCATCTTCGAATTTAGTGAGTGTTGGTGTTCCCTCTACATTTGCCTTTGATAAAAAATAAGCCTCGTTTTCAAGACTTCTACACAGAACAGCCCACCTGGATGTTTCAGCAACGGACTATTTGCTTTATGTGCTCTAACTCTGCGGTAAGAGCTTCCATGCCAAAGGAGAAAAAAAAACTGCACTTCCTATTACTATCTATCTATCTCTAATAGTTTTTATGATTATTATGATATTAAATGTTGTGACTTCTCAAAATCTAACAATCTTCTCCTAAAACCTATGACGCTTGTTGATCCCTAGAACCCTCACTCTAAACACGATTATCGGTCCGAAGACCGGCTCTACCTGAGCCACCAAGCCGTTTTTTAAGCCTGGAAATAGAAAATAGTCCTATAGTCTAAATCTGGCGAATAAGGTACGTGATGAAGCAATTCGAACCTTAATTAATTAATTTTGGCCGTCGTAATAGTGGATATATGAACTGGAGTATTGTCTTGATGAAACAACACTTTCTTTTTCGCCTAATGTGGCCTTTTTCCCCTAATTTAATCACATAAACACTGCAATAAATTAACATAATATTCGCCGTTGAGGGGGTTCCTTTCTAAAGATAATCAACAAAAATTGTCCTATGCGCATCGCAAGAAACAGACGCCATGACCAGAAATGGAACCGTCTTCGCCTTCCTTGGACATGATTCTCACATTCCAGTTCACAGCTTTGTCTGTTGCTTTGTCTCAGGTTTGAAGTTGTGGACCCATGTCTTATCCATGGTTATAAATCGACGCAAAAATTTCGGCTGCATTGCAGTAAAACATTGCCAAACACTCTGAAAGTGCCCTTAAATATCTTTACGACTCTGTTTTTGCTGTATTGAAAGCAAGTGCGGCACCCGTCTTGCGCACAGCTTTTTCATTTTCAAATCTTCGATCAACATACGATGCGTAGCACTTTTTGAAATTCCCCTAATTTCAGCTAGCTCACGCACCTTCAGCCGACGATCATCCAATACCATTTTGTGGGGTTTCGTAACCATGTCTAGCGCGGACACCTCAATTGGTCGACAACTATGGTGTTAGTCTTAGCAGCTCGTACGGCCTCGTTTAAACTCTGTTACTCAATATTTTACAGTCGTAAATGAAGGAACAGACTCCCCCAAAGTAGAATCTAGCTCCGCTTTAATATTAGTTTGACTGAGACCTTTCAAAATGGAAATATAGAATTACATTACGTTAACCAATTTTTCCATGTTTTTGAATGGGTCGACCACTACAGTGTTCGTTTTGGCAGCTTGTACAACCCCGTTTATACTCTGCTACCTAGTATTTTACAGTCTTAAAGTAGAACATAGCTCGGCTTTAATGCTGGTATTGGGACTGAGATCTTTCAAATGAAAATATTGAATTACATAACGTTGACCAATTTTTTCCATGTTTATAAATTCAACGAGATCGTCTACTTTTGATGGCGCCAATAAAAATACTTGTTTATGGTGTGTTAAAACTTAGAACATATGTTTTACAAGATTGTCACTTTTCACCAAAATATTTTTTTTTTTGAAACTACTGGCACCATCTGTACGTCATGTCGGCTAGTTTTGGGATTTATATGTGATTATATGATTTGGAATATGCTCTTTTAAGACATATGGCGTGTAAAACGCACAGGAAAATGCCTTTTACTTAGAACTTTTTTTCTGGAATTATTTTCATGTGTCTTGGAACATAGTGAATTATACTTCCCATTGATTAGCAAATTAGTCTTTCACAATACTGGGGTCTGTTACTTTGTTAAGTTATTGTTTTGTCCGCAAACAAAGGTTAATAATTACTTGCAATAGCATGCAAAGGGTCATACAAGCAAAGAATTTTTCCTTGATACACTGGCTCATAAATATATGTGAATTAAGGATAAGCAAGAGTTAATGTTAATGCCCTTGACTATGAGGTGCATGTGTACGAGTATGTCACTCAACCATCTCATTATGACAATCTTTAGATTTCCTAATCCCTTCGATTTTATGCTTCAATTGAGTTATACTGTAATGAGAAGATATTGAAATAAAAAAAAAACACTTCTAGAAAGTTGCAAAAACGACAAATGAGGCATTTAAGCATTAAATATTGAATATTTCTATGAATATTGTCTGATATTGCCTTTTGTTGCTCTGCAAATCTCAACAGATTTCATTTATAATAGCGTTCCGAGTCTTTCTTAGTTTCATTACGTGGTATAGGGAGGAAAGAAAGAAAACTTTCTCCATTTCTGCTCAGGCAAGGTATAACCTTGCTGGGAGAACTATTGTACTTTAGAAACATTGAAACATTTTTCTAAATACACTAAAGCAAAGTCGATCTGTATACTTTTTACTGGTTGTGTTGTTAACATACATTTTTATGTACAATTGTTGCGGATCAGAACATAAAATAGCAGCAATTTCTTTTAATTTTTAACATTTTAATCTCCAGATACCATAAGAATTTAAATAACAATAAAAAAGAGCACACATAGAAATGTATGTATGTTATTTCACAAAGGTAACGGAAGGAAAAGGAAAAGGAAACATAGATGCTAAAATAAAAAGGCATTTCACAATACATTTCAAAGGCAGTTTGGATTTTTGCATAAACTATTTTAAAACCCATTGGTGAATGTAGGTCCAAAAGCATTTACTGGCATGAGTGGGGCTTTTTGTTTTAGCAAATCCATTGTAAGAAATATATTTGTATATAATTTTGAAAGGCACAAAAGCCAAAGCGATATATGATGATTTTTCTGCTTTCTTGTATTTAGTTTATACACAATTTCGTCTATTTTTTATAGTTCAGAAATTTTGTAATGTCTGTGTTAAAACAATTTTACTGAAATCAAAATAAGAGCAACATAATTTCATAGAACATTTACACATTTACAGGGCCCGGTGGAAAAGGAGATTTAGTCCACTGTTTTGAAAGAACCATCGTTTAAGGCTATATTCAACCAAACCAGATATGTGGTTCCGAGGCTAAAGTGTTTTTCCTAATATTTAACTCTGGAAAGACAATTTTGGTAAGGTAATATTTTTGCCATCAGCTGTTGACAAACTAAAGAAATTTTAAAAGTTTGCAAACATTTCAACTTCAATTATTGACCAAATTCAATATCAATATTTTAATAGTTTCATGGGTTCCGTCCTAATAATGAATAAACACATATTTATAATCAAAATTTCTTTTATTGTTTTTCAGAATAAGTTTTCAGTTCCTAATCCGGTTCAAGACGGGGTTTCTATTAGTAATTATTTGTTATTGCTAATAGAAATATAATTCAAAAACTTGCGAATTTTATTACACTGGTCTACAAATTTGAAAAAAAATATCACTGCAGAAACAAAGCACTCTTTTAACTGATCTGGGTGCGCTGAATTCGAATCTGGCATAAAAATTGGGTTATCAAGTTTTCCTTTTTTATCGCATGCTGGCAATACTGTAAAACAGTCAATATCGACACTACAATTTCACAATTATTAATATGACAGAAGCCCACACTCATTCTAAATCTTCATAATGGCAGCTTTTAACTACTAACTACTACTGATTCCAGCTATTTTTGCTTTATGCGTGGTGAATATTTGGTTGGAAAGATAGAATATGCAATATCAGAATCATTAAAATACGCATATTTACATTATTTTGATTTTGCTGTCAGAAGCTTGAACAAACCGTGGACACCGACAATGTTTTGCAATAATTGCAGAACTATTTTATACTTTTATGCCTCCGTCATACAAACTTTCGGCCCTTTAAAAAAAAAATACGAAAATCGATTCTGACAAGTTGACTTAAGGCGACTGGAGCGGGCTGTAATCGCTTGGTGCCAGAGCAGGGCTATGATGTTGATGCATAAATACCTCACAATTAAGCTTCCAATGCTTCCGACACGTCACTACCGCTGTTTTTGGCCTAGTCCCGATGTAGCACAGTTTCTCTCCTCTTGGCCAAAGCTAACCACTTTTGAGCGATAGCTTCCATCAGACGGTGCAACAGTACAGTACAGTATATATCTTAGGTCGGAAATTAAGGTTTGGCCATACTCGAAGTAGACGATTCCTTGCTAACCATACGAAAAGCACAATAGAACTTTCCTGAACGTCACTCCTGGGTAGGCCACTAACATTTTCGCTTGAAATTTTCCTAAATGACCCACTTTTTATCAACAGTTACTATCCTCTTTAGAAATCTGATCTGATGGTAATTAATTTATAATGTTTTGTGTGTTAACTTGTATTTCATTCACACATCGAACTTCATTTTGTGTCGAGGCTTGTTTAATTGGTTCCAAATGTTTTTTGTTTTGTTCAATAATTAGCTACTGAACAATCGAAACAGTGCTTACATCACGATGGGATATTACAATTTCCATTATTGTATCGCCATTTTCGAAAATTGTGCATTTCCATATCAAAATTACCGAAATGTGGTCATTGAAAGCAAAATTTGCATGATTGTTCGTTACAGTATTAGAACTATAAAAATTATATACGTTTTCATCATTATCAAAAAAAAATATTTTATTGTATTTTCTCATTGCTGGTAGCGATCTTTTACACGGTCTTAAACACAACTGAGCCAAGCATTCACAAAACTGTCTGAGTTGTTCTTTGATTACGAAATCGAATTGTTCTAACTTCACATAGCGTCCAGTCGCTCTTATAAAACGCGAGGTATATTAAGTGCCGTTGTTTTCCAATAGATGGCGCCAGCAGTAACTGCTAGTCAATTTTGCCATAACCTAAACATCGTAAGCCAAGCTCAGGCACATGGTAAATGTACCGCCTTAACACAATAGTGATTTTATTCTGACGCCAAATTCTTTTGGTTGTGTGAATATGTGTGATTTTGTGGCAAATAAATCATATACGGAAAGTATTGGTTTTCTTCATTCAAAGAAAACGACAACTGAGGCTCATCGAGAGTTTCAAAACGTTTACGGAGATGCGGGCTTTAGTGAAACAACGTGTCAAGATTGGTTTCGTCGTTTTAAAAACGGTAAGTTTGATGTTGACGACCGTTCGCTTGAAGGAAGACGAAAAACCTTCGAAGACACTGAATTGACAGCAATTACTTGACGGGGATCTGTGTTAAACGCAGGTGAAGTTTGCTTCAGTATTAGGAGCTACCCGCCAAGCCATTTCCAAGAAATTGCATGCATTAGAAATGATTAAAAAGCAAGGAGCTTGGGCTCTTTATGAGTTGAAGCCAAAGAGCGTTGAGTGTCGTTTTTTCGCCAATAAACAACTACTTCAGCGGCAAAAAAGAAGAGTTTTCTTCATCGTATTGTAACGGGTGATGACAATCATTGCAGCATTTTAAAGAAAAGAAATTCGTGCGGACTGCCTGATCATGCTTTTACGTCGTCGCCTCGGCCGGATATTCACGCTGCGAAGGTTATGCTCTGTATTTGGTGGGACCAGGTCGGTGTTATTTATTACGAGCTGTTGAAACCAAGCGAATCCGTCACTGGGGATCGGTATTGACCTCAATTAATGCGATTGAGTCGAGCTCTGCATGAGAAACTCCCACAAAATGTGATTTTTCAGCATGACAATGCTCAGCCTCGCGTGTCCAAGCCTGTTAAAACACACCTGTAAACGCTGAAACGGGAGTCTTGCCTCATTTGCAATATTCTTCAGACATCGCGCCGTCCGATTATCACTTGTTCCGACATCAAAGAATGGCTATATTCGCGGATAATCTTAAAAGATGAACAGTTTTATCGTGACTGAGTTCGAGCTTTGCCAGAAAGATGGGAAAAAGTAGTAGCTGGCGATGGGCAATACCTACAATGAATCATTTAAACATGTTTTCGTAATAAAGTTGCATATTTATAAAAAAAAAAACAGCGAGAACTTAGTTGCGCACCTAAAAGATTAAAATACATAAAAAGCTTACAAATAACTTGTTGAGAGGAATGGAATCGTTTGAACCAATAAAACGTAGGTGTTTTGATAAATGTTTTAGGACTGCCTCACCCCTTAAGTGAGTTTCCGGCATAACCCAAGTGGTTAGAAAAGACTGACTGGTTAATTAATTAAACAATAACTTATTTAATTCAATGCTGGCAATCTTTTAAAGTTAACATTTAAAGTCCAACACTGCTGCTTTAGATACAAGCAAATGGTCTCAGTTAATACTGAACGCAAAAGTGCTTCCTATTCTTAACTTCGGTTCTAATACACAGTAAGAAAGACATCTTCAATATACCGACATCTAAAAGCAGCTTGTGGCCTCATTAGAATTCTGTAGATGAACCATGGAGGTGTATGCTGCAAGACAGCAAGGAAAAAATAAACGCTTGCATGCCAGTACATAAAAGCGCTACTCATACAAGGATATATACGCATAAACTCGCATACCTACACACATTCCTCCGTCTCATACCTTTGTAGTGCCTGTATGTGAGTGTAAAGCGTGGGGTAGTTTTTCAAGATGTTGTTCGATGAATAATTCTTTATTTCCGCTGCTCTTAAGTGTGGGTGAGTGTGTAGTTGTCTGTGTGTTGGCGTGTGCGTGCGGTGTTGTTGCTGAGGTAAGTATGTGGTAGTATTGCTAATGTTGTCTGCTGGTCTCATTGTCTGTCTCTGTGTCAGTGTGTATGGGAATTATGTTTTTGGTATTGTTCGGCACATGAAAGTCAAACCAGCCATGTAACCAACAGGAAAAGATGATTAATTCAAAGTTATTAGAAACATGACTAAAATTTATATCAGCACCAACTTCAGGAGTAGCATAAGAATATGAAAAAGAAACTCTCTTGAATCACAGGACAAAGCAAATAAAAATGGTTTGAATTTTCTTTTGCGTTTTAGGTGAGTTTTGTTCTTACTTGGACGGCAGGAAGTTTTTTTTTTCTTTGGTGTTCCAAAGTCCTCCTGAACCAGCTTTCGAAATAGTAATTTTGCAGGCATCCATTTTAATTTTAATTTTAAATTAATTTTAATTGCTAATTTAAATGGAGAATATATATCTCTTTGTTGATTTTGGTGAAAATAGTATGTTTTGAAGCTTTTTCGATATGTTATAGAATTAATTGTACTTACATAAATTGACATTATTGAAACTATTCGAGATTTTGTTTGAAAAATAGTGCAAAAAGAGAAAAACTTTTCGAATTCATTGCTTAATTTCACTTTATAGTCAAATAGACTAAGGTAAATTTCTGAAACATTGGATGGATTAAGGTACAATTAGTGTATACCCAAAAATTTAAAAAAAATTATCTGTCACGCCTATCTGCTGATTTACAACAAAATGTATATCAAAAATTTCTTGCTGACTTGACCAATTTAAATACTATTTGGCAGAGACATAGCTAAATACCAACGAGATTTTGGCTTAATTTTCTAATTCATTAATTTTGTAATATTTTAAATGTGTTTTTCGAAAAGGTTGGTTTCGCATTTTGTGCTTAAACATTGAATTACATTTTATAATAGTAAAGTGAATATTGAATAAAACCAATATTTTCATAGTCAGGTATTTGAATTAATAAAAAAAGGACTTACCCTAATGCACAGTAGACAATCTTTAGTACGCGCTGCAAAATATGTGGAAAAGGACAAAATTAAGAGAGAGTATGAACAACTTATACCACAGGGGCAATTCAATAATAAAATAGAACATTGAACTTCAGAGTTAGGAAACAGGAAAAAATCACATGTAATTTTTACATATTTTGAAACTGTTTTTAGGAGAAATAATGCTCCAAAAATTTTACAAATCTGTTTTTACATAAAAGCAAAATATGATTGAATAATTCAAGCCTGTTGAACTATAGAACGAAATAAAAAAGTGCGAGGTACCACAGAAATCCGCATAGACCAATATTGGTACAGACAGACATATAAGTTGTACTAATCAATTTACAATATTAATGAATCCTCGGAACAACTAAGTAAAAATCAGAAAACATAAAAATCGTACGAATTTGCCAACATTTGTGAAATGAAAATAAATTTGAGGAAAAGTCAGATATAAAAATGACAATTCATTCTTACGATGACCAGCTTTTAGTCTTGTGGTGATACCGAATTATTTACTTTAATTTTGATTACTAGAAAATTACAAGTAACGCATGATAGGGGGCGGTAGCTATTTCTTAATCTTACGTATGAGTAACATGCAACTTTCTTTATAAAGTATGTATTAATATGTCCGGGAACAATATGAATACGTCCAGTAGGGTGGTAATTAACTGTATGGAATAACGTTGTGCACATTTTAAAGTCTCCAGGGCCTAATCTCCTACTAGTTCTGAAACTAAAAAAAAAATCTGACAACTCAGAGATATGGCACATTCAGGCCAGAGGTCACCTTGTAGTGATACCGAATTATATACTTTAATTTTGATTTATAGAAAAGTAAGTACATCTAACGTATGATAGGTGGCGGTAGCTATTTCTCAACTTTACGTATGAGTTACATGAATTTTTATTAAGTATATGTTAATATGTCCGGTAACAATATGAATAGTACGTCAAGTAGGTTGGTAATTATTTGTATAGAAAAAATTGTGCACATTTGAAAGTCCTCAGGGTGTAGTCTCCTAACCGACCTAAAACTAAAAAACGTCTGGATACTCTCAGTTATGTCACATTTAGGCCACAGTCACGTTTTCGGAATCCAAGGCATTACTATAAAAGAATTTCAAATTCTTTTTTTTTTTTTGTTAGCTTTTAGATTAATTACACTACTAAATGAGGAAAATTCAGGAAATATGTTAAGGTCCCAATTCAGGAGTTGCAACAAATAACAACTACACCCCGGTCGGGCTATTAAAGGCTTCTGAGTGAAATATGTGGAAAAATTTTCCCAGTTTCAAAGATTACCTGCCTGCGTATAGAATTTCATACCTCTGGCTTTAGCGGTTTGGCCACAACGGACATCAAAACTGGAATCGGCTAATAAATTTCAGGACCGGGAAGAGAAAAACATTCATTTTCGTAATTTTCCTTCAATCAATACCAAACATCTCAATTATTATGTATTGAATCAGACTTTTCCGAGCAATCAATAATTTTCTTCCAGATGAGAATTTATTTTAGACATGTAATTGTCATTGGTGAGCGGGTCTCGGAAACTGCTTCGAATATTTGGAAAAAGTCAGAGCACCTACAAACAACGTTCAAAGTGTAAACAAAATTCATAAAACGCAGCCAATATTATGATGTTGTATAGTAGGGAGGACAGAACGAGTCAAACATATCAGTCCGTAGAGCAGCTTGGATGATAAGGATGATCCTTCTTAAAATCTGAACCTTTTGTCCCAGACGGGTTGTCTGGTTCTTGTCTCATGCCATAGGAAGTATAATTGAAAAAGTTTAGACTCACCGACTTTTCTTTCTAAAAGTGGTTTGGATGATCCCAAAACCGAGCTGAAGGAATAAATTACTGAAAAAATTTTACATTGAATAATTTTAGTTGTTGTAAATTTTATAAATCATATTTTTCAGCGTATTGACGCTTTTTAAGAGCTTTTTCGGCAGAAAATCAAATTTTTTTTTTTTTTAATAAGCTTATTATAAGATCTACATCTTGGTCTTAAATATTAAGTTCAATATTTTTTCGAATTAAATTTTGTCGTTTGAAATTATCGTTGTGGGAATTTTGATTGATCTATATTTTTCTTCCTGGATAGCAAGATTTCTGCTCACAGTGATTAGTAGTGTAATCAATTGTTTAACTTTCATTAAACTCTTTCTAGTGCCTCCAGCCTTCTTCTTACAACTCATTCTTAGTTTGTGAAGTACAAGTTTTCATCCTTCGGTCCTTGTTCAATCTGACGATCTATGGCTTGGTGACAAACGGCTAGAATTGGGCACATTCAAATACTGTTATTGGCCACAGGAGACAGTCTAGGGATCAAACCTGTTGGTTTCGTTCTACCAATCTTTATCAGTGCCACTTAATATACAACATTCCAATTAAAGTCTTCCAGTTACTAAAGGAAGCATATCATAACCCCCCAAATGGGAGGTGTAGTTCATATTCTCCAATGCAGTAAAATGTCAGTTCATCCGACTAATTTGTTTATATTTCTTATGTCAGATTCTCTGTTCAGCTACTCAAACTTTCTAATACAAATTAAGCTACGAAATGAAATTGTGTGATGTAAATGTTAGAATTTGCTAAACCAAACGAACCATAACTACCCCTTCACACCCAAAAACCAAATGAAACAAATGTTTAGGGAGCACATAATGAAGTGAGTGTTGGTTGGTTGTTATTACCACATCTTGTTGTTGTCTGTTGCAATTGTAATGTGTCTGCAGCAGTTCTATTTGTGGATGCACATTTGTTTGTTGTCTAACTGTTGTCTGTGTGTACGATGCTGTTGCACTCCCCCAAATGTTGCTGGCTGTGCATATTGACAACAAAGTTATTGTAAGTGAGTGTTACAACAATGTTTACTTTGTCAGAGACTCCTAATGTAACATTATTTCTGGGGTTTTCCCCCACTTTGTTGTCGGAAACTGAACTGTTGTGTTGTTAGTAGTTACTTGGTGATAACAGGATTCTTATCGAACGGAGAAAAAAACTAGAGGTGGCCATAAGAAATTTATTTTGAGTGATATGCAGAAGATTTTAAGTAATTTCTGTAATTTGATGGAAAGAAGATTTTAATATTACAGGAAAAGGATTGCAATTTTTAATAACCGCTTATATTTCATACGTTTCGAACGCCCCTTTTTGCTTATTGGCTGGTAAAGCTGATTAGAACATATTTTTTAAGGTTACCTATCCAACAATATGGATTGATCTGGAAATTTTGAGAGCATAAACTTGTTTCAATATGAGGTGTAATAAAAATATTTATATTATTTCAGCATGACAATGAAGGTTTTTTAGCATAGACAGAATGATCAGTTTAGAACAAATACGCACCACTTTGTTCCACAACTTGTTAAAGAAAATTCTATTACATTTCTCTCTTTGAAACTCCTGATCCTACTGACAAAAAAAAAAAAAAAAAAACTCCTGTATGCGCTTGCATAATGCAAGAGCGTGTAGCTTCAACGTGTTGCAGCGAAACATGTCGGTGTTTCGTGCAAGTGTATACGATGGACGACCAGTTCCATGCGGCGTAAGATATAGCAAAACTGGAGCAGTTTTATCTGCGAAACTCTGACTAGAGGGTTTTTATTTTCTGTTAGCACGGGAGACCAGGGGCCCCAGGAACTATTTGTTCTTGCCTGATCGTGGTGTAGGATCCCTTATGGAAGCATCGTGCTGGCTGTGGTTGCCCGAACACGTGTTTTCAGTGATCTTGCGTTGCTTTAGGGTCTCCTGAAGGTAATGCGGGAACTTGGAACACACTGTTCTTCGTCGATTTGAGATGTCTAGATAGGCCTCACTCCTAACCGGGAGGAGGTTCACTTCATACCAGTGACTTCATAGGCACTTTGACTGAGAGAGGAAGCATGCCCTGAGGAAATTTTCCAAGGGAATATGCTTCTTATCTCAAAGATGCGTCGACTAATCCTTCCGTGATTAGTTTAAGTTCCCCACTGGCAAACAAAAGCAATCCCATGCGTGATGGCACACCGTGAGTAAGACTGTCAAAGCGAGACCCACGTAAAATTAGACAATTGCAATAGCAAAATCATTAGAAATAGACTGAAGCAGGTGGTACAAGGGCGGCCCAAAAGCTAGCCGACCTAACAAAGAAAACAACGAAAAGTTGGGAAAAATTTTCTATATTTTTCAACAAAATCTCCAATTGGTTCGATGCACTTTTTCTAGCGATATTCAACAGCTTCTATACCCTGTTTGTAGTAAGAATTATCAAACTGCTTAAAAAAAAACTATCAAACGCAAACCCCATCTTTTCATTGTTGGGAAATTTTTTATCTCCGTGCAATATTTTTTTTTTTTTTTGAGTTTGGAAAAAAATAATCCAGGGGTGCTAAACAAGATGCGTGATGAAGAAATTCAAACTTTAATTCATTAATTTTTACCATCGCAATAGTAGACGTGTAAACTGGAGCACAGTCTTTATGAAAAAATATTTTCTTTTTCGACAAACGCGGCGTTTTTCAGGTAGTCTGAAAGTTTTTATACCACATAAACAAATTTATCTTTAACACTTTTTTTATATGGTCTCTCCAATAAAATAGTTCACAACAATAATGTTGTTGCTGCAATTTTTAGTTAATATTAACTTAATGTGCCATTCTCCATGTTAGATTTCAACAAATTATCATAGTTACTTTCGAACAGATATTATGTAAACGAAAACTTAATAAACATGCCAAAAATATAAAGCATAGTAAAAAGAAATTCATTATTTTTCCAACAGATGTCTATAGTAATCTTCATCTCGCGTCGTATAAATGCTGGATTACACTACTCAGCACGCTAGATGGCGTTATAAAGATAAGATTTCGTATTGACAGTTTTAAGATTGCCTGACTCAATATTATTTGAGCGCGTCTCATACATGACATCGGCAAAGAAAAATACGCTGTATTTTAAATTATTTCTTAGATAAGGATGAAAACGCAAGCCAGGCGGCAGAAAACGTGAACAGTAGTGATTATGGTCCTGATATCGTATCGTGCCAATCGTGCGCTTTTTTAGTTTAGTTGGTCCCGTTCTAGAAATTTTAATCTCAAAATACACTACTTTACATTATGTAGGCGCCATTTCAGATAGGTCAGGAGGCAAATATTTTACTAGGAATCATTGGGAACCCCCTTGAAAAGGGATTGATACAAAAATAAATTTGATGTACGGTGCCACGCCAATTAATGCGAAAAAAATATCGTGACCAAATCTCCACCTGCGAATCTCTGTTGAACCGTAACAAAATCGATCCAATGCTGAAGCGTATTGTGGGATTATGGATAAGCGAAAACGGTCTTTGTTAAATCGTGGTCGGTCGGTGCAGACGGTGGCCAAGCCAGGATTGCCAGTCAGGAGGGCACTGATATGTGTTTGTTGGGATTTGCAGCGAATCAACTATTACGAGTTGCTTCCCTACGGCCAATGCTTTTAATTCGACCCAACAGTTTCACCGCCTGATGGGGAGAATCGCCCATAAAGTGGCCATCTTTGGCCAATGAGAGAGATGTTGTATTCATCAAGACGACGCCAGCCCACATACATTGATAGCTACTCGCAAGATGATCCGGGGACTTGGTAGGTTCTTATGCTTATAATCACATAGTCCGCATCTACTGCGAAGTGATTACCACTTGTTTTTCTCAATGGCGAACGATTATGCTGGCAAAAAATTCGCCTCAAGTGTAGCTGCTGAAAATCGACAGTTCCAGGTTTTTGCTAATAGAAAGGGCAGTTTCGGTGAGAGAGTTATAGTGGAATTAATTTCAAAATAGCAACAAACTATTGAACAAAGCGATATGTATTTGACCTAAGTCGAATTATTCTAACTATGCTAAATAAACGCGTCACTATAAAGGGTTTGTTTTTACTACACCTTGAACTTTGTCCAATTTTAAAGCAATTTATTTAAAAAAAAAGGGGCCAACAATCACATTTGAAGGATACCTCCACTATAAGTGAAAGCTAAAGGTTATAACCATAGGAGACTTCCTTATAAAAATACTGGTCACACTTTCCCTGGTTTTATGAAAACTCAACGGAAGTTCTTGCTGCCTTGAGTACTTATAACAAAAATAAGCAGCACCTTTGATTTACGTCTAGATTTTTCCATTGCACTGACTCTAAAGAACATTTGAAAGTTTTAATTTATGACAGCATTTAGTTATAAACCACAACCGGATGTGCATACGATGGCATCAATGTTTCCGCTCTTTTAAATGATAACACTGGTGGCTTTGCTTTATGTTTAAATATACATTCCTTACCTTAAGGGGCTACTTGTCAAGGTACCTGTTTCGCTATGTAGTCTTTAAGGCGAAGCGAAACGTTTATTTTTAACCCTTCTGTTTGCTGCTAGTAAAGTCTTTATTTTATGAATTTGACCAACATTTTGTTTTTGTTTCCTTTGCTTTAGTCGATTTACCACAGATCCAACAACACAAATGTGTCATTTATTCTATGATTTCAAATAGTTTAAGTTTTTTGCATTTGCTTAAACTGGGTAAAGTATTTGTCTATTTTTGTTTTAAATTGCAATATGTAAATGACAACTGCATTGCGTAAAATCGTTTGAATATGAATATTAAACTGTCACAACGTTTTCTGTAAACACAAAAAAAAAGAAGTGAAAGGAAATCATAAATTGCGTTTATTTTATTTAAATTCAGCTCAACAGTAACCCTTTTGGAATTATTGTTGAATATGATTTATACCCAAGGATTTTTTGTTCATAAGTTGAATTTCTAGGGTGAAATATTTTCTAAAGATTGGAATCGAAAGTAAATGTTGCATTAGATTAACAATTTTTTTTAAGTTGTTAGAAGACAATTTATTTTACTAATAACGAACTAGTACTATGATCTCTTTGTGGGTAACTGCACTGTAAAGCAAACCAGAGGCTTATTATTCTATAGGAATTTTCCTAATGAATGTAAGACGGTCATTTTAAATCCGGATAATTGGCTCCTCTGTATACAATTACAGCGGCACCCCTAACATTGAGTTGGTTTAAAACAGGAACTATTCCTGTACATTTAAAAATAAAAAAAAAAAACTCTTACCAAATTTTCGTTGAAAACGTACTCAAAATAGGTATACCAAATCTACGCAATTCTAATAAATTTTTGCTTGAAACGAGTAAGTGAAATTTAAATTGACTAAAAGGACGTATTAAAAAAAATTACGTAAATTTTCTCGCATAATTTTCCTACTAATTTTTAGTTAATAAGTAGTTGGCACCATATGGAGATCACTTTTAATCTATTTAAGTTCGTTTTGACTCAAAATAAGTTGACTTTTTAAAAAAAAAAAGCCGTTACTATAAATTTTATATGTTGTTCTTTTAGTTATCCAATGAATGGCAAACATTTGCAAATTGCTAATATTTAAAATGTGGTTATAAATCTTGTAGAGGTAAGCTTTTGCTACCAGGCAAATGATCTATAGTATTGTGGACGATGTATCGACTAACCGCCAAATGTGTTGGTGTGTCAAAACGTCTTCTCCGCAAACAATATCATATTGATTTTTATCTCCATTGAATTATCGCACTTGTTAGTATTTTTCAATAACTGCAGCTGCAAGTGGTGATGTCCAAATCTAAAGGATTGCCCATTCAGGGCTGGCAAGGCTGTCAGCGGTTAAATACGTGCCCTTTGAAGTGTTGTTTGTTTAGTGAAAGGTTTGCCATTTACGAATATGGACCGTTTAATAACCGATGAACGCGTAAAAATAGTTAAAACTTACTGCAAAAGTGCTAATTCGAACGTTAACCTTTAATCGAATAACATTTTTTTTTTTGAGCGACTAAGCTCTTTTCTAACTCGGTGGTTACGTCAGCAAGCAAAATTGCAGCATATGAGTCTGGGAGACCCCAGAACTGATTATGCAAAAACCATTGCATCCGAAAAGGGACTGTTTTGGGCGCGTTATGGTCTGAAAGTGTTACTTGGCCTTACATTTTTTGAAAACTACCTTACACTCATCCAGGGCTGCTATTAATCCACTGTCGTTGATTTAAATAAAATTGTCTTTAGTACATACGGGGGCGGCCAAGTAATAAAAATATGACATAACAACGACGACACAAAAAAAAGTTGGAAAAATATTTCTTTATTTTCAACATTCCTAGCTCGATCTACTTTTTCCAGCGATATTTAAAAGCTTCTATCCCCAACTGCCCAAAATAGCTATCAACCGCAGACTTCAACATTTCACTGTTGGCAAATTTTCTACCACCAAACCATTTCTTCAAGTTTAAAAATAGAAAATAATCCGAGGGAGCTAAATCTGGTAAATAACGTGCATGATGAGGTAGTTTGAACTTTAGTTCATTAATTTAGTAATGAGCTAAACTGTAGTAATGAACTATGTGAACTGGTGCATTGTCTTGATGAATTAACACTTTCTATTTCGCTAAATGCGGGCTTTTTCCCATTATTGTATCCCCTAAACGCTGCAATTAATTAGCATAATATTCGCCGTTGATGATTGTTTCTTTCTGAAGATCACCGTTAAAAATCCACAGCGCGTCACGAAAAAACAAATTGACGTCGCGACCTTGCTTGCAGATGGCCGTTTTTGCCTTCTTTGGACACGACTCTCCCATTCCAGTCCACTGCTTTGACTGTTCTTTTGTCTGAGCTGTGAAGTGGTGTACCCATGTCTCAGCTATGGCTTTATATCGAGGCAAAAATTCGACTTTATTGCGAAGAAACATCGCCAAACACTCTGCTCAAACATTTTCACGACGCTGTATTTGCTCCATTAAAAGCAAACGCAGCACCCATCTTGCGCACAGCTTTTTCTCATCTTCAAATCGTCTGTCAATAGGCGATATATAGCACTTTTTGAAATACCTATCAATTTAATAAGCTCACTCACCTTCAGATGCCGATCATCCGATATCACTTTGTTGATTTTCTTAACCTTATTTGGCGTGGACACCTTAGCTGGTCGACCACTACGGTGTTCGTCTTGGCAGCTCGTACGGCCTCGTTTAAACTCTGCTACCTAATATTTTACAGTCTTAAACGAAGAAGCAGACCCCTTAGATTCGAATCTAGCTGGGCTTTATTATTGATTGGACTGAGACTTTTCAAATGGAAATTTTGACTTATATAACGGTGAACATTTTTTTTCAATTTTATAAATTCACGGAAATCAAATATTTAAAAATACCAAAAGCAACGTGGCGTTTTGAAACTTAAAACATATGTTTAAAAGGTTACCAATTCTCGCCAAAATAATATTTTTCAAACTGTCAGATCGGCTAGTTTTGACATCGGCCTCATAATGGCTTTATATGTTTTTTATTTAACTTTGTTTAAAAACGGAAAATGGACAGCGCTATATATAAATTACAGTGGCTCCTTCACTTATTTAGCAATTACCATTGTACAGCGCTTTCAAATTACGAATGCACGAAAAAAACGTAAGAAAATTGCTTTAAAAAGTCAATTTTTCCTGATCTGGGGTAAGTCCACATATATCATTATATTTCATATTTTCGTGGACGAAGCACAGACTCTCTACCAAGTATGTATGTGGGTTTGTTGAAAAAATTATTTTTCGTATAGAAAATACAAATTCATTTCGTGTTCTCAGTGAGCTAGTGCTTTGTAAAAGCTTGGGCGTGGCTTTTTTTGAAACCACTTAACGGATAAGCCTATATATTATTAACATCGTTCAGTATTATCAAGTTCAGTGAAAACTTTACGAATAAAATTTGTTTAGCCAATAAGCATATTTTAGCGGAATCAGTTTTCAATTAAACTGTCAATACATTTTTTCAAGAAAATTTGAAAAAAAAAATCCTTAATAACAATTTTAATAGCAAAATATGTTATTGTTCATTTGGTGATTTATCTTTGTGTAGAGTTCTGATTATGATGACGACTCTTTGCACTTCATAAGCTAAACTCAGAAGAATTCCATGCATATTCCAAATTGCAACTTCTTACTCACACAAAGCAGCAGGATCTACCTTCATTTCGACAATTTAATTTGTTCTTCTACCTCAAACCATTGCGAAGTACACAACCATTAAAATCCTTTCATAAAGTTGAAGTATCAAACACTTCAAGCAAACACGAACAAAAAAAAAAAAAAATTTGTCTAACGAAAATCATGCTAAGAAAATCTGACAATTTTTCCAGTTATTAATTTATGACACAATTATCTCGTGAACAAACGATTAAAGCAAAACAAACAACAGAACAAGCAACAACATAAGCGAAAAGATGAAACATATCTCCAAAGGACAACATACAACAACAATTTAATATAATATTTTATAATGTTTATTAAATTACAAACAACTGTGCCAGCGACAACGACGGAGGAGACACCCATCATTTGTGTAAAAATATTTCACACAATTTAGTTTTGCTGTGTAGCTTCAACACAACTTTTATTAAGACGCCTCCTTGGACGCCCTAGCGATTTGAGAAGAATTGTGAATAGAATCCTTCACAAGGAAGAATATTTCAATTCCCTTAACAAGGGAAGGCGGCATAAAAAATATCACCGACAGCGTTACAATAAACTACATCAACATTAGGCGCAATATGTTGTGTAATAGGAACATTATTAATAAGAAGAAATGCAAAGAGAGAAAAGAATTTTTCCAGCAATATAATTTGCGAAAAAGTAAATTTCCTTTCGTTGTACACCCAAGGGAAGTTCACAAAATGTTCTGTTCGTGACAAAGCTTATATTTTGTGAAAAAAAGCACCAATAACGCGCAAAACATTTACTATTCAATCAAATTTATTGATTGCAAAGTAGTCCCTTCCGGTATACATTACACATTTATGCTAATCAATAGTCCATTCATCAAAACAGTTCTCGCTGTGAATTCTCTCTTTGGTCTTCTATCGACTGAAGATAGAAGACCTGAACTATGACATTGCTGGTGATTCTTACCTGTATTCAATAGGGCTTTTTAATCCCTTTGCCAACCCCGGCCTCACTTCAATGTGTATAAGTAATTTTTGGAGATGTTAGCATATTTTCTTGCTGCACGGACCACCAGAAACATTTAGTCTTAATCATTGAGATTTTGAGCCTCCTATGTTGAAATCCAATTGCCGAAACACTTAACACAAACCTATTCTTTAAGTAAAAGCCCTTCGAAATAACTTACATCACTACCAGCACCACAAATAAAAAAAAAAAAATTTTATGGAAATATAAAATCTTCCTTGCACTTCTGTCTTTGTCCTTAGGGGTTACGGACGTTTCATTCATTATAAAGAAAAGATGAACACTTCAATAAAAATCCAATGCGAATAACTTCAGGTAACGACGACATTGAATGAGTTGAGCGTTGAGTGAATGAGTTGAAAGCAATTTGATGTGACATTATGTCACGATACAAGACAAGATATGGCACAGAGCAGAAGAACAAACACAACAAAGCAACAGCAGAAGCAAAACAGCCCAAAATTTCTTCTTACTAAGGATACACAAACTAGAGGTGGTAGTAGTCATCTTCAACAGTGAAGACCTTGTTTCAAAAGTGTTAGTCAAGCAGGCAGCAATAATGGAAAAAATGTTGACACTGGAAAATTATTGTCACGATTTTTTAATGTTCAAGTGGCGTTTGAGTGTTTGATGCTATGTCACCACCACCACCACCAGCACCTTTAGCATCCCCAATGATATTCTGCCAGAATACAGAGCCATTATTGCAAGTAGTAAAGGATTCATTTTACTCCTATCATTTAGAGGATGAACATACAAAGTTGTAATACTATGGCCGCATAAAGAAAAGCGTTTACTCAAAGACTTAAGCGAACTTTTGGGCGGCATAAAATTATTCCTTTTGAAGCTTTTGTGTTATTTTGTTAAGGAGTTTTAGCTATAATGTTTAATTTTTGAATGTTAGCTTTTTATATTATGTTGCGCGATTTCGTAGTATTCCTTCGTGGTCTCAACCATCAGCCTGATGTTCGATAATATCGTTAATCGATCTTGTATTTGCTGGTGCCAAAAATGTTCCATTTCCAGTTTATACTTTAAGATGCCCCTGATTATGACAATAAAAGTTACGTAAGGTATAGTAAAAAGATACCCATTATCTTTCCAATAGTTGACCTTATTAACCTGTATCTCGTTTTGTATATGGCATTATGATAAATTACGTTCGAAAAGTTATAGTTTTTCCTCGATAAAGGCAAAAACGCAAGCCAGGAAAACGTTTATTGTTCTGATACCATAGCAGCCAATCGTGCGGTTTCATGAATTGTGTTGCAAATATAAATTATTGAAAATATTATTAAAATAACAGAAGTCGTTAAGTCAAGCCTCTTTTGATTGCCCGGGAGTTTAAACATTGCACAAGAAGCCATTTGGAACCACTTGAAAATGACTTACTAAAAAACGGACCTTGATAAATGGGTACTATACGAGTTAACATTAGAAAAGTCTCATGAGCGTGATTTTCATCTGCGAAAAATTATTGAAGTGCCACAAAATCGTTTCATTTCTAAAGCGGGTGGTGACTGATGATGGAAAGTCTCTCGGTTACGACAGCGTCAATGGAAAACGGGATCGTGGTTGAATAGCGATAAGCCAGAGCAAACCGTGATCTAACCAAGATAGATGGTCAGGAAGATGTTGCTGTATACTGTTCACAATTGGACCGTCTCAAGGAAGCTATCCGTTTTAGCCAATAGAAGAGAAATATTGTTCATCAGGACATTGTCAGATCATTGATAGTGACCCGGCAGAAGATTTGTGCGCTTCGTTGGGAGACTCTTATGCATTTCCCTTATGCGTTTCGACAGAGGCCCCTCAAGTACTGATGGCTGCTGCTCCGATGGATCTTGTTGTAATCCGTCGTGTGACGGAATTCAAGGTCAGGAAAGGATACGCACTGGCGGCAACGGACTGGCCCATTGAAGGGGTAGAGAGCATGGGTAGGGCTGAGTACAGGGGGCTCTTAGACGAATGAGTCTTGTCGAGATGGCAAACACGTTGGGAAGAGAGTCAGGACGAACGTGCTACATTTAGGTTTTTGCCAGATGTTAGGTTCGTTGGAAGAAACCCTGACTTGGGTTTTAACCTCTGTCTTGGTTTCCTGCAGACAGGTCACTCAATGCCTTCCTGTATAAGAGAGCCCTGTCCGATCGCGAGTCGTGCAACTGCGGTGCACCAGTCGAAGACTGGCGGCACGTTTTGGGCGAATGTCCCTTATATGCAGATATAAGGGACCTCCAAGGATTTGCGATAACAAGGTCAGGGGATGACTAGATAGTCAGCAATATGCTCTCTACTCAGGGCATAATCGTTGCTAGAACAACGGTGTTTGCTTCCAGAGCGTTTGTTAGGCATAGGGCTACTCTGACGTAATTATAGCAAGTGGATCTGCTGGCCTCTTCAAGGCAGTTTGACCTAGGGCTTGAGGGGCTGCGGGACTGTTCGGATCATGCTGATCCCAAAATCCCATTCAGCTTGATAGTGTGCAGCTGCGTGCTCGTTTGCGGAGGCACCAGTCGCTGGGCCGCAAAGGGTTGAAGCAGGGAGTAGATTGTCTACAGAGTTAGATTATCTACGGAGTTTGACCAGAGGCTTTGTCTGGTACTGGGGGTGATAGGGATAAACACGGGCAGGGCTCGGGTTCGTGCTCTGTCATCTGTATCTTTTTGATATCTCGGGGGTACGGACAGGCATGGGGTTTTCCCTATGTCTATATTTCATGGTTGCCGTTTACCGTCGCCGAACGGAAGGGGTTTGGAGTTTCCTCCACCACCCCCGGTGAGAGTACTGCATCCTTGCAATGTAGTATCGACCACTCCATCTGCCTGGGGTCTCCGTGTTTGCAGGTATGTAAAAATGTCCAGTCTGTACTCGTTTGCCACAGGGCGACCAATCCCGTGAAGTATGGTGTATAAATCACGACCTGATTGTAGGTTCGCTATTTGCTTTACTACGCAGCTCCAACCGGTGAGTTTGGCCGGTAGCGTGAGGATCAGGAGGCCCCGGGTCTGAGTTCCCGCCTGATCATTTGGTGTAGGACCCCTAGTGAGAGCATCACGCGGGTTGTGGTTGATACCAAAATTGTTGGTAAAGACTTTGTGCTCGAATGTGGAGTTGCATTGCCACCGGGTACTACAGATCCATAGAGTAGCAGAGGTGGTAAGATAGGTCTCACCTCCGCCAATGGGGATTATGTTCCATACTAGCATAATGGATTTGGTATCTCCTGGCTGCGGAGAAAGGGCTGGCAATTGCGGTAGTACCAAAATTGTCAGCCCCTTTTCCTAGATAGCCCAAGTTTTACTTAGGTATCCTAGGGGGGCGTTGGCAATCGCATTGTAATAAGCCCAGTGTGTCGCACACCGTGGCTAAGGCTTTCATGGCGAGGCTCACGTTGAACTCTCATGGACTTCTGTCTATGGAAAATGAGTTTCTGGAGGAAGGTGCATCTCAAGAGAAGGTTTGTGAAAATCACAAGTTTATATTTTTAGTTGTAGTCATGAGAGAAATTTCACAATGCATCTCTTCATATTCATATTTAATGTATGTCAAATTGTATAGATTTCCTTTTCCCTGTTTGTGAAAATGTTAAAAAATAATAACCATTATATAATATAATAAAGTTATTACACATGAATTTCGGCATATGTTGCCAATGCTGCAGGCCTAGATCCATGTTCACCATAATGTATCCAAATGAGAGCACCAACTATCAAAGGATAGGACCATTTCCCACCGCACGTAATACCTTATTGAGTATATCATACACAAGACCGAAGCCTGTTCAGCTTCGGTTTTGTTTGGAGTTACTACGAGACCATTTTCCCTTGTCCACTTCGTTACAGTGAGAAACGCTCTTTGTAAGATGTCCCTGAATGTTACCAAAAACGTCCCTTAACTGCTATTGCCACATCGTCTGTGTAAGCGACGGCCTTGACAAATCCTCCTCTAAAGAGGACAGAATACTGTTCAGAGCGAGGTTCCATAGATAGGGGGGATTAAAGTACATCTCGGGATTAGCTAACAATTTGATGTCATCGGCTGTCGATGTTCAAGGGTCAAACCTAAACAGTTAGCCAAATATAAATGCATAATTTAGTTCTTTAATACGACCTGATGACTCGGTCCCTGGTAAATTTTTTAAAAATTCATATATTTCTTAAATTAATCGCACGCTTTTCCCCAGATTAATGACTGTATATATTTTGCATTTCCTACTTATTAATATTAATATTTTCGTTTTACTTCCGCATTCTGCTATGTTAAAATTAAATCATCATTGATATTTCTCCCTACTTAGCAATGATGGCTTTGGGCTGTGATACACTTTACGGTTTCCTTTTGGGAGGGAAAAGACAGAACTGACGTATCCTTAGCTTGAATAAAGCTATCAAAGATTATTTTATAGTAACAGGAGATAAGTAGAAGATTAGGAAAATATTTTATTAAATTTCGAAACACAATAAAAATTCCATAACGTTGCAAATGAACAAGGAGTGTTGAATTTTTTTTTTTATTTATATCTTATCTGTTGTTCTTGGCGTTGTTTTTATGTTATTCTTCTTATAATTCTCGCTGTTGTCGTTCATCTTGTTTATTTGTAATCAAATTAGAGAAAGTGAATTAAGCGCATAGTTTTCTTATTTGATTAATTCTAAAATAATGAATTACAGTACAGGGATTGTAATGACAAAGAAAATATACTGTAGTTTATGAAGTATTCTTTAGTAGAAGAGAGGCAAGAGGTTTTCATAATATTAATTTAATGGAAGATTGCTTACTAAAGATTGTTTTTTATAGCTTACTAAGACTTAATTTAAATAGAAATCTTTAAAAATACCATAGCACTCAGCCATCTATTTGATATATTTTCTTTGGCAAGGCTTATGAATATAGTTCCACTTTTCTTTCCTTTAGTGTTAGTAATCTAACACCAAAAATTCATTCACCATGATAGTTTTGTGAGATGACGAATTCAATCAAATGCAACAAAATGTCCAGATAATATTTATTATTTATCGTCTGGCCCTCAGACAAGAATTTCTAGTACTTAACATCGCGATAATCAAAGAAAACCTATCAACATTAATTTGACTTTGGGTTGAATCTGACGCAGTTATTTCGGTTACGAAGTTGCTATCTCAAATGCAAGATAACGTCTAAATAATATTTTTTATTTTTTGTCTCACCTTCAGGTCCTAGAGGTTAACATAGTCATAATCGAAGAACACCTATCAACATCAACA